>CM072940.1:10363905-10738905 GCA_036971965.1 Nyctalus aviator | reverse complement strand
CAAAGAAATGTCAATCGTTGTACTGCTGCTGTTTGGCTCTGCGGACTCATGAGTTTGCCGACCACTGGTCTAGATGAAGCAACAAACCCCTCAGCCAGCAAATGCCCCTGCAGCCCATTGTGGGTGTTCCTGAAACTGTGGAGGTATCTCAGCCGAGTGAAAGCTTCACCATGAAAATTCTAGAATCAGCCCAAAGCGGTGTGGCTCAGTGGATAGAGCATCAGCCTGCAGACTGAAGGGCCCCGGGTTCAATTCAGTCAAGGGCATGTACCTTGGTTGCGGGCACATCCCCGGTGGGGGTGTGTGCAGGAGGCAGCTGATCGATGATTCTCTCTCATCCATGTTTCTAACTCCCTCTCCCTCTCTCTTCCTCTCTGTAAAAAATCAATAAAATGTATTTTTATTTTTTTTTAAATCTCATTTCTGGAAGACTATTTAAAAACACACACAAAACTCCTGCTTAAAGTCAGTCTCTCGTAGCCCTAGCCGGTTTGGCTCAGTGGATAGAGCATAGGCCCTTGGACGGAAGGGTCCTGGGTTTGATTCCCGGCAGGGGCACTTACCTCAGCTGTAGGATGGACCCCCCAACCCCCGCCACTGGGGCTTGTGCAGGAGGCAGCCAATCGATGTGTCTCTCTCACACCGATGTTTCTCTCTGTGTGTCTCTCCCCTTTCCTCTCTCTCTCTAATCGATGCAAAAAATATCCTCCAGCGAGGATTAAAAACAGCAACGACAAAAATAAAACCAGCCAAAACCGGTTTGGCTCAGTGGTAGAGCGTCAGTCTGCCGACCGAAAGGTCCCGGGTTCGGTTCCGGGCAAGGGCATGTATGTTGGTTGCGGGCACATCCCCTGTAGGGGGTGTGCAAGAGGCAGCTGGTCAATGTTTCTCTCTCATCGACGTTTCTAGCTCTCTATCTCTCTCCCTTCCTCTCATATTTAAAAATAAAAAAAATAAAATAAATAAAATAAAACCAGTCTCTCACCACAATCACGCTGAGTCCGAGGGACTGTCCCTTCATGGAGAGCAGCCCTGACACGGGGGTCTCCATCGGGACACACAGATTTGCATACTGTCCCCCGAGAACCACGAAGCTCCAGGTGGCCTGCGGGGGGGGGGGGGGGGGGAGAGTGGGGGACAGGGGACACCCACAGAACAAGCTGTGCCTGACCCCACAGTGGGAAACCACCTGGGCTCCTGAACCGTCCTTGTAAGCACCCACACTCTGAGTCCTGCCCGCTCAGCTCGCAGGCTCAGAGCAGTGGGTGTGGTGGGGCAGGGAGATGGGAGGTCTCTCATCTCCCAAGGGCAGGCCACCAGGCCGCGCTGGCTATGGGGGGTGGAGGGGAGATAGGGCTGCTGTGTCATTGGTGTCCCCTTGCCCCTGGGTCAGATGGGGCATGAACTCATGCTCTTTTTTATTTATTTTTATTTTTTATTTATTTATTTTTAAAATATATATTTTATTGATTTTCTACGGAGAAAAAGAGAGAGAGATAGAGCCAGAAACGTTGATGAGGGAGAAACATCGACCAGCTGCCTCCTGCACACCCCCTACCGTGGATGTGCCCGCAACCAACATACATGCCCTTGCCCGGAACCGAACCCGGGACCCCCTCAGTCTGCAGACCGACGCTCTATCCACTGAGCCAAACCAGCTTTGGCTCATGCTCTCTTTTTAAAAAATATATTTTATTGATTTTTTGCAGAGAGGAAGAGAGAGGGATAGAGAGTTAGAAATATGGATGAGAGAGAACCACCCATCAGCTGCCTCTTGCACACCCCCTACAGGAGATGTGCCCGCAACTAAGGTACATGCCCTTGACCGGAATCGAACCCGGGACCTTTCAGTCCGCAGGCTGACGCTCTATCCACCGAGCCAAACCGGTTTTGGCTAACTCACGCTCTCCCTCACTTTACCAGCAGGTTTCAGAGGCAGAGAGCGGAGCCCTGAAATGGGCCAATCAGGGGCATCCTGGAGCAGAGAGAAGGCGGGTTGCCCGGTGGAGTGAGACAGGGTGCAGGCCAGGCCGAGGGTCCCACTGCCTCCACCCGTGACCTTGAGTTGGCATCGTGCCCCCAGTCCCAGCACGAAGCCTGGCCCACCCTCCATGGCGGCTGGGTGGGCTGGGTGCGTGAACGCAGGGAGAAATGAGCAAAGGGGTGAATAACAGCAGGGGCCACGTCGAACCAGAGGCCAGGTACCTGCAGGGCACCATGCTAACGGACATATAAGCCAGCCAGAGACAGGTCAGCATCACAGGATCGCACTCACAGGCGGAACCTAAGTCACAAAGCAAACTGGTGGACGGAATGGACCCGGAGACGGGAGTAGGAAGAGAGTGCGGGGTCTGGGAGGGAGGCAGGGGAGGTAACCAACCAAGGACCTTGTGTGCCTACATGCATGGCTCATGGCCTCAGACCATGGGGTGGGGGTGGGGGGGTCCAGGGGCAGGTGGCGAGGGCTGGAGGGGGCCAGTGGGGGAGAAGGGGACATAGGTAATACTTTCAACGATAAAGAATTATGTAGAAAAAAGAAAATAAGCCCTAACCGGTTTGGCTCAGTGGATAGGGCGTCGGCCTGCAGACTCAAGGGTCCCAGGTTTGATTCCGGTCAAGGGCATGTACCCAAGTTGCGGGCACATCCCCGGTGCGGGGTGTGCAGGAGGCAGTTGGTAGATGTTTCTCTCACATCGATGTTTCTAACTCTCTATCCCTCTACCTTCCGCTCTAAAAAATCAATAAAGTATATTTAGAAACTCAGGTCCCTCTGCCAGGGCTGACACGGCTTGTGCTGCTGAGGAGTGATGAGTGAGGGGTGTTGCTGAAGGCCAGGCCGGGAGAGGGTCCCGTGGGCAGGCCCCGGGAGCAGAGGCTGCAGCTGGGGCACCAGCTGCCCAGGAAGCAGATGGGGAGCAATGGGAGGTGGGCGCAGCTGAACCGTGGGGGGAAGTCCCGGCAGGAAAGGAGGTCGGTCAAGCAGGGGCAGGAGGGGGAACTGGCACATGTGGGGTGGCCCTGTGGGTCGGGGCCCCGGGCCAGGCACCTTGCCCATGTCGCCATTTACTCCTTCCGTGGGCCCTGTGAGGTCAGCACGGCCATCTCCACTGCCTCGAGGAGAAAGTGGAGGCTCGGAGGGAAGAAACCGGGAAGCAGAGGCGCTGGATTTGAACCCAGGTCTAGCCGATGGGAAAGGCAACGTTCCTTGCTGCTTCCAGCACCTTCTCCTAGGACACGCTAACGGCACGTGATGGGGGATACAGCGCACGATGACACGTGGGATGTGTGCTGGTCCCTCTGCCCCATCCCACCACCCGCCACCCCACTGCCCTCAGCCCAAGCCCTGCTAACCTGCTTTTGCAGGGAGACTTTTTTTATTTAAATATTTTTTATATATTTTTTAATGGATTTTTTTTTTTTTTACAAAGCGGAAGAAAGAGGGATAGAGAGTTAGAAACATCGATGAGAGAGAAACATCCATCAGCTGCCTCCTGCACACCCCCGACTGGGGATGTGCCCGCAACCAAGGTACATGCCCTTGACCGGAATTGAACCCGGGACCTTTCAGTCCACAGGCCGACGCTCTATCCACTGAGCCAAACCGGTGTCAGCTATTGAAATATTTTTTTAATTTTATTTTTATAATCCTCACCCAAGGATTTTTCCATTGACTTTTCAGAGAGTGGAGGGAGAGGAAGAGGGAGTAGGAGGAGGAGAGAGAGGGAGAGAGAAACATCCATGTGGGAGAGACACATCGATGGGTTGCCTCCCACGTGCGCCCCCACCAGGGCCGGGAGCCTGCAACCAAGATACGTGCCCTCAACAGAAATCGAACCCAGGACCCTTCAGTCTGCAGCCGGATGTTCTACCCACTGAGCCACACGGCTAGGGCTTCCAGGAAGCTCTTGATCCACTTCCTCCAACCCCTTGCTCAGCCCCTGCCTTCCCCCAGCCTGGCTCGCTCTCACCTGAACCACAGCGACAGGCTTCCACCTCCTGCTGCCCATGTTCCTGCCCACCCCGTGTTCTCTCTGGGATGTAAATGGGGGTCCCACTGGCAGCTCTAGGACGAGGTCCGGATAGTCTGGACCACATTCTCCTCTGGACCCCGCACCTCCCCCCCCCCACACACACATATATGTCCACAGCCTAACACCAGGATCCTGCAAATGTTCCCCCATTTGGAAAAGGGGACTTTGTAGATATACACCGAGTGGCCAGATTATTACGCGTTCAGAGATCCATGGAGTTAAGGATCTCGGGAGGAAATGATGCTGGACTAGCCGGTGGGCCCTAAACCCAGACAAGTGTCCTGATCAGAGCAACAGAGAGGACACAGGGAAGCAGCCTGTCCACCAGCATCAGCCTTTCCGCGGGCCAGGCCCTGCCGGCCGGGCCGGGCAGCAGGGAGCTGTCCAACTCTGACTCTGCCGAGGCGCTGACAGGCAGAAAGCCACGCTGCTGCGGTTCTCACAGGGACACCTCCCCCGCCAGGCCCTCGCCATGCCTTCATGCCGGCTAAGCCAGTGAACAGCAGCAAGAGGAGATCCTGTCCCTGTCCCCATCCCCTTTCCCAAAAGTAGATGCTCTTGCTGGGATTTCTCCGGCGAAAAAACATACAGAAGTGAGCCCCCAAACTCCCAGGGCTTGACCCAAAGACATATGTCGGCCACATGTCTGTGTGCATGTAAATAAGCTGGATATTAAAATGCCGAGGCCGTGGGGACCCTCCCCCGCTCAGCCGGGGCCGCCCTCCCCTCGGTGAGAGAGTGTGTGCTTTGATCCCAACAGCCTCAGAGGCCCGAGCGGCAAATTAGTCCCCATCTCTCCTCTAATTGGAACAATATTTCCGTGTTATCAGCCCACGTTCCACCGAGCATCTCAGGCAAACAGGTCAGAAATCCCCAGGAACGGAGGGGCGCGGCCCAAGAGGGTTATTTGCAAGATGAAGAAAAAGGAGTCCAGCCGAAACCGGTTTGGCTCAGTGGATAGAGCGTTATCGGTCTGCGGATTGAAGGGTCCCAGGTTCGATTCCGGTCAGGGGCACGTACCTTGGTTGTGGGCACATCCCCAGTAGGGGGTGTGCAAGAGGCAGCTGATGGATGACTCTCATCGATTTTTCTAACTCTCTATCCCTCTCTCTTCCTCTCTGTGGAAAATCAATAAAATATATTTAAAACAAAGATTTAAGGGTTAAGAATTAAAAATATAGCCCTAACTATTTTGGCTCAGTGGGTAGAGTGTCGGCCTGTGGACTGAAAGGTCCCGGGCATGTACCTTGGTTGCGGGCACATCCCCAGTAAGGGGGGGGGAGGGGTGGTGTGCAAGAGGCAGCTGATTAATTATTCTTTCTCACCGATGTTTCTAACTCTCTATCCCTCTCTCTTCCTCTCTGTAAAAAAAGCAATAAAATATATTTAATAAAGAAAAGAAAAGAAAAGAAAAGAAAAGAAAAGAAAAGAAAAGAAAAAGGATATTTAATATCCTGGCTGGCATGGCTCTGTGGCTGAGCACTGACCTAGGAACCAGGAGGTCAGGGTTCGATTCCCAGTCAGAGCACATCTCCCCGGGTTGCAGGCTGGATCCCCAGGGTGGGGCGTGGAGGAAGCAGCCCATCTGCGAGCCTCTCTCCTCATGGATGTTTCTCTCTCTCCTCCTCTCCCTTCTCTTCTGAAACCATATACACGGAGCCACCAGAGAGGGGAAGCCACTTGTCCCAGACTGCACAGCAGTGAGCAGCGGCCAGGAGAGCAGAATGAACGTCACCCACTCGCAGTGGCGCCCAGAACCCCGGGCAGAAAGCCTCCGGGGCCTCCTGGCCAGCCCCTCGCTGGGCAGCCCTGCCCGGGGGGGTAGGGGGGTACGGCTGTAGAAGCCCCAGGAACCAAGGGCGTTGCCTCTTCTGAATTCTCCCGGGAGGCAGCCCCCTGCCCAGGCCCATGGGGCCAGGGCTGCAAGGCTTCCAAAGGCCTTCAGTCCTCAGATCCCCTCTGCAGACACAGGCCTGGCACTGCCCCAAGCCACCCCACACTGCAGCCCAGCAGTGCCAGGCTCCCGGGCGCCCGTTCCAAACACACCTAGGAGCCCACCCTGCGCCTGCGAGGACGGCTGCCCACGTGAGATGGCTGCAGAGGGCTGTCCTCTCTCCCGCCGCTGCTGGCTGCCTTCCTCCTCTGGCCATTGGCTGCCACCGAGGAGCTATAGGGCGGACACGATCCGGCTGATGCCTAAGCACCCTGGCGGGAGAGGCCGGGCTGCTGGGCAGCGGGTGGGGCGGCAGGGACCCGGGCTCCCAGAGCAGGTGCCACTCAGGACAAGCCCAGGGACTCGCTCGTCATCGTGTCTCCTTCGTTCTGTTTCCCGAAGTGAAGTTTCAGGGGCACGCCTCCCCCCTCGAGGAGGAGGAGGAGCCTGGGAGACCGTATAGACGTGTCTGAGCTCAAGATCGGGATCCGCTGACCCTGCCTTCCCGGCGTTTCTGCGTCAGGGATGCGGGCGGGCGGGCGGGCGGGCGGGAGGCAGCATCCTCACACGAAGGCTCACCTGGGCGGAATGAAGGATTGTCATCCATCCCACAGACTCCTCCTTGGACGAGTCTGTTTCTTCTAGATTCACACGGATGTCAACACACACACACACACACACACACAGCCGAAACCGGTTTGGCTCAGTGGATAGAGCGTCGGCCTGCGGACTGAGAGGTCCCAGGTTCTATTCCAGTTTAAGGGCATGTACCTTGGTTGCGGGCACATCCCTGGTGGGGGGTGTGTAGAAGGCGGCTGGTCGATGATTCTCTGTCATCGATGTTTCTAACTCTCTATCCCTCTCTCTTCCTCTCTGTAAAAAAAAATCAATAAAATATATTAAAAACAAAACAAAACACACACACACACACACACACACACAACCCCACAAGGATGGCCCGAGCTGATTTGGCTCAGAGGATGGAGCGAGCATCGGCCTGCAGACTCAAGGGTCCCAGATTCGATTCCGGTCAAGGGCACACGCCCGGGTTGCAGGCTTGATCCCCAGGGTAGGGCGAGCAGGGGGCAGCTGATCCATGATTCTCTGTCATCGTGGATGCTTCTATCTCTCCCCCTCTTCTTCCCTCTCTAAAATCAATAATATATATATATATATATATATATATTATTATTATTTTTTTTTTTTTTAAAGAAAAAGGAACGAGTACGCTGTCCTTGGCCCTGATCGTCCATTGGACGGCAGTGGGGCCCAAGCCGTGCGGGCGGGGGCTCGGGGTGCGGGGAGGACGGTCTGTGTGGAGATTTCTCCACCTCTCCCATCCCGCCCTCCGTCTGGCTCGCGTGTCAGCTGCTACCTGGCCGGTCAGAGGTGGCGGTTCCAGACCGTCTGGCTGAGCAGGCAGAACCGTTCTCACTCGGCTTCTATAAACGACTCCGTCTTCTCACTTTAATACCAGGGATGCTATGTATTAGAGAGAGCACGGGTTGGGCAGGAATCAATTTGGAAGGCTGTCAACCCGAAAACCCAAAAAAAAACCAAAAAAAAAAACCCAGCTCATCGCGCCCGCGTGGAGAGTTGCGTGACACGATTTCCCCCTCCCCTCGCCTCCCCCCTTCCCAAATGCATATGTTTCACAATATCCTTAATAATAATTATTAAACAGAGTAAAATACTTCCAAACTTGGCTCCCGGCGTCATGGTGCTTTGGGCGGGGAGCGAGAGAAGGAAGGGAAAAGAGAATGTCTGAGAAGCCTCGTCAATATGCCACGTCCTCCTCCCCCGGTTTTTTTTTTTTTTTTTTTACAGAAGCAGCCTCCAGCGCAATAATCCAAGCTGTGTTCGAGAAGTTGGCAGGGAGGGCCAATTAAATGTGGTTTTACTGTATTCTGGCGCTGGCATCCCTCATTTGCCAAGAAGTAATCTTTCACAAAAAAAAAAAAAAGAAAGAAAAAAAATCTGTCCTGGCTCAGACACAGCCCGGATGGTGCAATGCACCCCATCGCTGTACCCCATGAATAAGACCATCATTTTCTTCTCCTTCTTCTTCTTCTTCTTCTTCTTCTTCTTCTTCTTCTTCTTCTTCTTCTTCTCCTCCTCCTCCTCCTCCTCTTCTTCTTCTTCTTCTTCTCCTTCTTCTTCTTCTAAATATATTTTATTGATTTTTTACAGAGAGGAAGAGAGAGGGATAGAGAGCTAGAAACATCGATGAGAGAGAAACATCAGCCAGCTGCCTCCTGCACATCCCTCACTGGGGATGTGCCCGCCACCAAGGTACATGCCCTTGACCGGAATCGAACCTGGGACCTTCACCCAGCAGGCCGATGCTCTATCCACTGAGCTACCCCAGTTTCGGCATCGTTTCTTCTCGAATAGCCACGGGATGCGCACCGGCCGGCCGCCCGCCGTGGCGCTGTGTGACTCACAGGACACACACACACACACACACACACCGACGGGGCCGCTTGCATGTATGCACGACCAGCCGACATCCACACGGGCAGCTCGGGGTGGTTTCATTATTCAGCGCGGATGGGGTGAGCCGGAGCCGGCGGTGTTTATTCAGGTGCACTCCAGCCGGATTACCTGGACGAGGCCGGAGATGATCCTGCTGACTATTCACCGCCGGTGTCAATGCCACGGCCATGCACATGCACAAGCCCGGGCACCCGGGCCTCGGGACCTCAGGAGGGATGCTTCCCTGATTCCCCGAGCCTTGTGGGATCCCCGACGGGGAGAGAGGGGAAGGGGGCGGGTGGCTGACCCTCACAGCGCCGTCCAGCTAGCCTTCCAGGCTCTCCGTGCGCCTCCAGCCCCAGCCAAAGTCCAGATGGAAGGCTGTCAGCAGAGCGGCTCCTTCCGCTCGGCCTCCTAGTGACTCATCCCTGCACCTGGCACGGGGACAGGCCCGGAGACTCCCCCCTCCCCCGCCAGCTCCCATAGGCGGGGCACAGGTGCCTGTCCCTCGGGCCAGCACATCGGGGGGCTGTGGGCTCAGAAGAGGCCGGGAAACACACAGCCTGGCCGTCCTTGTCAGCCGCTCGCTCAGAATGCACCAGAAACGGTTAAACCGAGGCCCCGAGCCCATTCCCAGCGCTGCCCGCCCGGCCACGGGGTGGCTGGGCTCCCGCGAACGCGCCTGCCAATGTGTGCAGCGGGGCAGCTAATGTCCTTTGGACCCGTGTCTGCGGCACAGGCAGGGGGAGCTGGGAAGGGAGGCTTGTTTGTTTTTGATTCTTGTCATTGTTTTTTAACTTTAAAAAATCAAAACAAAACACCAAACTCTTAAAGACATCCACCGAGAGGACCGTCTCACCAAACATGTATTGGTCAAGTCATTGCCTTAAAAAATAATAAAGCTTATGGCCGAAACCGGTTTGGTTCAGTGGATAGAGCGTCGGCTTAGGGACTGAAGGGTCCCGGGTTCGATTCCGATCAAGGGCATGTACCTTGGTGGCGGGCACATCCCCAGTGGGGGGTGTGCAAGAGGTAGCTGATCGATGATTCTCTCTCATTGATGTTTCTAACTCTCTATCTCTCTCCCTTCCTCTCTGTACAAAATCAATAAAATATATTTTAAAAAATTAAATTAAATTAAAATTAAAATTAAAAAAAAAAAAGCTTATGGCCGAAACCGGTTTGGCTCAGTGGATAGAGCTTCAGCCTGTGGACTGAGGAGTCCCCGGGTTCGATTCCCTGAGCATGTCAAGGGCATGTACCTCGGTTGCGGGCACATCCCCAGGAGGGGGGTGTGCAGGAGGCAGCTGGTCGATGATTCTCTCTCATCGATGTTTCTAACTCTCTATCCCTCTTTCTTCCTCTCTGTAAAGAATCAATAAAATATATATTTTAAAAATAAATAAAATAAAAAGCTTATGAACACGATGCAATAGAAAGGAAGATGTGTGTCCTTCTATCCGGGGGAGAGAGGAGAAGGGGTCGGGGGTATGTGGGTGACGGAGGGTCGGATGGATGCTTTTGGGTAGGGGCATGGGGTCCAGGATCTCGGGGGACACGCTCCCGGGGGGGCGGGGGTGGCGGCTGGAGCCTGGGACGTGGGAACGTGGACCTGGGCAGAGGTTCCTCCAAGTTCCCTTCCCAGGAAGACAGCGGCGTGACACTCCACACCCCATGGGGACCGATTCACCGTGATCCGACGTGACCACAGGTGGCTCGGAGTCACGCGGCCCAGCACCTCAGGGCAGTGGGTCTGAGCCCGGGAGGCTCTGAGCTCTCAGCTGGCACGGGCCACCTTCCCCCGGGAGACCCGGGCAGCTCATTGGAAATCTGGGGAAATCTTTTTATCCCGGGAGGCGGGCCTGGCCGTGACCACGTCCGTGTTAACCACACTGGGTTTGTATGAGGATGTGACCGTCGTGCACTGAAGCTCTGGGTCTGGGTGTCTTCCGCCTTTGAGTGAAGACACATCTGGCCCTCGCCGGTTCGGCTCAGTGGAGAGAGCGTCGGCCTGTGGGCCAATGGGTCCCGGGTTCGATTCCGGTCAAGGACATGTACCTCGATGGCAGGATCCTCCCCGGCCCGGGGCCTGGTGGGGGCGCATGCAGGAGGCAGCCAATAGGTGTGTTTCTCTCACATCGATGTTGCTCTCTGTCTTTCCCTCTCTCTTCCACTCTCTAAATGATCAATGGAAAAATATCCCCTGGTGAGGATTAACAAGAGAGAGAGAGAGAGAGAGAGAGAGAGAGAGAGAGAGAGAGAACATATCTGTGTCAGAGAGAGAGAAGAGAGAACATGTCTGTGTCTGAAGAGAGAGAGAGAGAGAGAGAGAGAGAGAGAAGAGAGAACATGTCTGTGTCTGAAGAAAGAGAGAGAGAGAGAGAACATATCTGTGTCAAGAGAGAGAAGAGAGAACATATCTGTGTCTGAAGAGAGAGAGAGAGAGAGAGAGAGAACATATCTGTGGAGAGAGAGAGAGAGAGAGAGAGAGAGAGAAAGAGAGAAAGAACATATCTGTGTCAGAGAGAGAGAAGAGAGAACATATCTGTGTCTGAAGAGAGAGAGAGAGAGAGAGAACATATCTGTGGAGAGAGAGAGAGAGAGAGAGAGAGAGAGAGAGAGAGAGAGAGAGAAAGGACATATCTGTATCCGAATCGAGCTTGGGACTGAGATTCATCAGAGCCGGAAGGGCGATGAGAAGCTGGTCAACAGAAACCAGAGGGTGAAACCTCTTATGGGAGCCTCCCACACAGAGACACACACACACACACACACACACCTCCAAACCCACAGAGGGAGCGTGGGACCCTCTCATTCCCGTGGCAAATTAACGTCCACTCGTCACACAGAGGGTGCTTCCTCGGGGCCGGCTTCACAGGGAAATAAAGTCGAGACGCTTCGAGCTCAGTGAGTCTCCATCACAAACATCACAGGGAAAGCAGTCACCTTGGGGAGAGGAGACACCGCCACTTGGGGTAGCAGACCGCGATTGTGACAGGGATGTCACCGCAATGTACATGCAGGGCTTTCTGGAAAGCTTAGAGCTTCTGCCTCTCATGTTCACAGATGCTAAGGCAGAGGGGGACTCTGGTCATGCAAAGGGAGAAAGGCCGGGATCAGGGTGGGATCCCTATTGGCACACTGGGAGACCCTCCCCAACTTCTTCATTTTAAAAAAATATATCTCTTTTAAATTTTTTTTTTTTTAAACATTTCTATTGGTTTTAGAGAGGAAGGGATAGGGAGAGACATGATGAGAGAGAATCATGGATCGGCTGCCTCCTGCACGCCCCCTACTGGGGATTGAGCCCATAACCCAGGCACGTGCCCTTGGCTGGAATCGAACCTGGGACCCTTCAGTCCGCAGGCCGGCGCTCTGTCCACTGAGCCAAACCTAGGCTAGGGCATAAAACGTTTTATATTTTTTAAAATTGATTTCAGAGAGGAAGGGAGAGGGAGAGATGGAAGCATCCGTGAGGAGAGAGGATCGAGCCCACCACCGGGGACCCTTCAGTCTGCGGGCCGCCGCCCTACCCACTGAGCCACACCAGCCAGGGCCCCCAGCTTTCCTCCCGAGTCTCCTTTCCAGCACCTGACACTGAGAGAGGGAGGCGAGAAGCAGCCCCAGACACCGCGGCGGCCGGCTCCAGAGCTAAGTGGGAAGATACTCGGTTCCCTCCTTCCCAGCAGCACACACACGTCTGTCTGGAGGCTTCTCTCTCTCTCGGCTGCCACCCTCCCGCGTGCATGTTTCTCCTCTCTCCCTCGCACGTCCGGCGCCGGCTCTGCCAGCCTGCAGCGCCGAGCCTGAGAGGAGCAGTGCCTCGCTGTGGCTGAACAAATAACGTGTTTGGGAAACCCAATCAACCCTCTCCTGGCTGGGAGAAGGGAGGGAGGGAGAGAGGGAGCCTCGGGCAAGAGCATCCTGCTTGCCTGCCTGGGCGGCAGCCCGAGGAGGAGGCAGAGAGGCCCAAACCTGTGCCCTGATGCCAGGACAGCGTGTCCTGCTGGGATCCTTTTTCCTACAGACGCTGGCATCCCAGCCGGGAGGAGAAATAGTCTCCTTGGAACCTTTCGAGGCTCAGTTTGGAAATGCATATATACAGCGGGCCACGCGGGGGGCGATGAGGGTCGGTGTGCAGAAGGCAAACGCGATCACCTGTCCTGACCGGAATGCTGATTTCGGGTTCAGACTTGGCCGAAGATGCAGATGCTCCCGGAGCGAGGAAATGCCACCTCCGGGTGCCCCTTAAGGGGACGCGAGCCTCGTGCCTAAAAGGATGGATGGCCGAAACCGGTTTGGCTCAGTGGATAGAGCGTCGGTCTACAGACTGAATGGTCCCAGGTTTGATTCCGGTCAGGGGCATGTACCTTAGTTGTGGACACATCCCCGGTAGGGGGTGTGCAGGAGGCAGCTGATGGATGTCTATCTCTCATCGATGTTTCTAACTCTCTATCTCTCTCCCTTCCTCTCTGTACAAAATCAATAAAATATATTTTTAAAATATATATATTTTTTTTAAATAAAAAAAATAAAAGGATGGATGGCCACAGTGTGGGGAATGCATGCGATGCTTGCGAGGCCCTCCTTTGCCTGCTCAGCTCTGCACCTGCTGGGACCCGGGGAGAGGGAATGAATGACCTCAGAGCACCCTTGCCCCGGTCTCTGGCAGCTCCACGTGGGTGTGATGAAGCTCGGTTGCTGTGGGGAAGGAGGGGATGGGGGGTATCAGACACACCACATAGGTCTTCCAATAACGGCCAATAATGGGGCCATTGGATTTTTATTTATTTATTTATTTATTTATTTATTTTGCGATCTGAATAAGAAAATTAATCCATTCTTTCACAAGCAACCGGGCCAGGAGGCAGATTCCAACATCCAGCGTACAGATGTATGCCTGGGATTGTTTTTGGGTATAATGCTGAGAAGTTAGGTGATTTCAGGAGAGAGGGGAAAAAAGTACAGATGTCTGATTCAGTGAGAATCAGCGATATGAGGAGGGGTGGCCTCCGACTGGGGACAGACTTTGAAACATAAACACTGTAAAATGATCACTTAAAGCCCTCCCCTGCTGGACAAGCCTCCGAGGAGCCTGCATTTTGACTGACGTATTATTTCTTTTAATTTTTAAAATGTATTTTGTTGATTTTTTTTTTTTTTTTTGCAGAGAGGAAAGAAGAGGGATAGAGAGTTTGAAACATCCATGAGAGAGAAACATCCATCAGCTGCCTCCTGCACACTCCCCACTGGGGATGTGCCCACCACCAAGGTACATGCCCTTGACCGGAATCGAACCCGGGACCCTTGAGTCCACAGGCTGACGCTCTATCCACTGAGCCACACCGGTTAAGGCTGAAGTATTATTTCTACTGCAAGATAAGCACCTTTGCAAAGCAAACTGAGGAGCTGGTGACAAGCCCTCCCTTTCTCCCTCCCCCTTTGCACATAGGATTCTAGTTCGGCTCTGTGGCATCCCTCAAGTAAAATAACGTATAAATAGAATGTGAGAAATCACCACATCTTCTAGACTTCACACTCAGGATTGAAAAACAAAACTCCATTGTGCCCAGACAGAGCCTATTTTTAAATATATATATTTTATTGATTTTTTACAGAGAGGAAGATAGAGGGATAGAGAGCTAGAAACATAAATGAGAGAGAAACATCAATCAGCTGCCTCCTGCAAACCTCCCATCGGGGATGTGCCTGCAACCAAGGCACATGCCCTTGACCGGAATCGAACCCGGGACCTTTCAGTCCGCAGGCCGGCGCTCTATCCACTGAGTCAAATCGGTTAGGGCTACCTCTACTTTTTGTTTTGTTTGTTTGTTTGTTTGTTTTTCTCTCTTAACCTAAGGATTCCATCCCATTCCAAAGCTGTGTATTCTAACGAGGCCTGAAAACCTCAGCCCTTGGTCCACGCGTGGGGCCTCCCTCCCTCCCTCCCCGCCCAGGGGCAGCCTGCTGGCTCCGGCTTGCTAAAACTGGGCCAATTGCAAATGTAGTTTTCATTTTTCCAGTGGGTTTCAATTTTATTTTATTTTATTTGAAAATAGTAGAAACTCAGACACGAAAATCAGCACCGTTGGAGAATTCGGGTGAGTAACGGTGTCAGAATCACTGCTTCCACTGCACCCTCCTGAGATTTAAGAAGGCTACGGAGGAAATCGGAGGGCAGGCTACCGAGTAGGGATTTGAGTTTGATTTGCCGAAAAAATAAGAACCTGGAGGGATCTCCCATCTGCCAGCCGTCAGCTGCTTTCAGCTTGCTCGGTGGCAACATCTCAGGACTGGGAAGAGATCGGAAACAGATTTTTGCACCACGTTGCCTGCGTAGCATGTCCAGGCCTGGACTATAAGCCTGTACCATCCTCTTCCTCCCGTCACACCTTTAGGAGACCCTTTTCGTCAAAGGCAGTTAGTAACAGAAATCACTTTCTGAATTAGATTGTCTTGGGATATGGTCTTATGCTCCAATGTCTTCCATCCGATGGAGATTTTCAGTGACACAGAGAAAACTTAGAAATGAGAAGAAATAGGGTTTTTTGGTGTGTGTGTGTGTGTGTGTGTGTGTTTTTTACACTAAATCCAAAGAGTGGTTCATGAACAATAAATGCTTTTCTTAAATGTTTTACTGATCTGTTATCATACGATCGTGCTGTTCTTAAAATCGTGCTTAGAGAACACTGTGTGTCTCGCTTAGATGCGATGGGCATTTCCATATTATTGTACAACTGGCTCGTATGATGCAGCCCCCAAGAAATGACCCGCTGAGAAGGTACATGTCTCTTCTCGGTCTGCTTTTAAAGGCACATTGGAGATAATCACAGGAAAAGCCTTTGATCAAATATTATTTCAGGGCGTGAGATCTACAGAAATGTCTCTCCTGAGGCTCTCAACGGTGAGACACACACTGCATTGTGCTTTTTAATACAGCAACTATGTCCTTATTTAGAATTTAAAGGAAAAAAAATATCTATAATGTTTTTATATTGGTTTAGAGAGAGAGGGAGGGAGAGGGATAGAAGCATCGATGAGAGAGAGACCCCGATGGCTGCCTCCTGCACACCCCCCACAACTAGGAATTGAAACGGGAACTTCATGGTTCATGGGTTGATGCTCAACCACTGAACCACCCTGGCCGAGCCAGTAACATACATGTTCAAATCATACACAGTGAAGATACATCCTGTTGAGCTGTAATCATATATCAAAAGTCAGCTCTGGCTGAAGCCGGTTTGGCTCTGGATAGAGCGTCGGCCTGCGGACTGAAAAGTCCCAGGTTCGATTCCGGTCAAGGGCATGTACCTTGGTTGCGGGCACATCCCCGGTAGGGGGTGTGCAAGAGGCAGCTGGTCGATGTTTCTCTCTCATCGACTTTTCTAGCTCTCTATCTCTCTCCCTTTCTCTCTGTTAAAAATCAATAAAATATATATATATATTTTTTTTTTAAAGAAAAGCTCTGGTTTGACAGAGCACGCACAAATAAGTTTATGGTATTCTTTCAAGTTCATTAGATATCCATTCTGTTATTGAAACAACAGCCCGTATCGATCCTATCACCGATGCCAATATTCAAACATGTTTTTCCCTACACATACCACTTCCTATTAACTCCAAACGGGGCACACCTATTGCAAACGTCAATAGGCAGGCCAATGGGACTTTTTTAAAAAAAAAACAAAACACCCAGATCGTCGGTTTTTAAGCAATGTCTATTGACATTGAATAAAAACAACTTGATTTAATGATTAACTACAGAGATGATAACCAACTGTAAATACGTCGTTTCCATGAATGGCCCCTCTCTGGGTGTCAGGCTGCCTCTCGGAGCCACTCTTAATATCCTCACTGAAACTGTTACTGACTAATGTGCTCCGTGCCAGAGCCAAATTGGGTTTTCCCTCCTCTCCTGCCAAGCTAGCTGGAGAGAACACCGCCCATAGCAAAGCACAAGCTGAACCCCAAACCCAGCTGGGGGGGAGACTGGCAAAGGTGGGGAAGAACCTGCAAATCCCAGAAAACAATTCGTTTTGAACTTCCCGTGAACTGGTCTCAGGCGAGGAAAAAGCAAGGCTCCCATCCATCCTCCACAGCAAGCATCTGAGTGCATGTGAGCGTTATACCTCAGGAACGTTAGCTGCAGAAAGCATCCTTCCCTAAAAATCTGATTTCTTCCAAGTACTGGACATTTTTAGGGGGGGAAAAAATAAATCTTTGGGCCTGAATTAACTGGATAACGAATTCAACAATTCAGTGAAGGCAGATGCTTGTAAGGTACGTGGGCTTAAAAAACAATCTTTTCAAGCTACCGTTCCGTTGCTAAGACCTCACCCTTTCCTGTGGCCAAGTCTTCAATGTAAAGAGTTCAGCTTCAACAATGAGTCAAGATTCCTAGGGCGTCAGTTTGCAAAAAAAATGCCAAAAGTTTGATTCTTTAAATGTCTCTGGAAATGAATTAATTTCTCTCAAAACCTCCAGTGACACCCATAAGCTCCGATTCCTTTTATAACGGTAAGAAAGCCTAAGAGGGGCTGGGTTTAGAAGCATACACGGTCCCTTTTTATGGAACTAAATTCACTTGAATTGAGTCAAAAGGTTAAGTGTTTTCTACCTCTTGGACCTCAGGATGGCATCATTTGGACCACAGGATCTCGAGCAAAGACATTCTGCCACATTTCTGAAGGCAAAAGTAGAAAAGAAAAAATAAATGTTCGTTTTAAGGGACAAAATCCTACTTGTGCCATACACTTGAACCATTGCCAACATGAAACTCCTCAGAGCTATTTGCTTGTAAGAAATAAATCTATTGCTTTATGTTTTAAAATGGCGTCATCTCTAGCATTTTCATGGCAGATGACTTAAAGGAGAAATGAGCTCTTCTGTCCTGAAATTCAAAATTCACTTCCTTGATTCCCTGGTTCCTGATCAGCAAATTCAAACATTGCCATAATTACAACAAAAATCTAGATGAACAATCCGTGAATTAAGTCTGAAATTAGCTGAGTTTCCTAACCAGATGCATGTAAAAGCATCCCTCATTATATTAGAAATAAAAAAAAAGTTTTAATCTCTATAGAAAGAAAATGTAGATCTATAATACAGAAGATTTCGAGACTTAAAAAAAAATCTTATCTGAAATAATGGTGTTTACAAAGTGTAGTTTGAGATACTCTGTGTTTTCTTGATAAAACTTGGGAAAATCAAAAGTTTTTTAGTGTTCCTTTTTAGGTTAAAAAAAACAAAAAACAAAACAAAACAAAAAAACCCAGCTATTTTTTCTGATGATAGTTCAAAAGACTTACTTGGAAAAATGAACATTTCAGCCATTTCAATGGGAGCTATTATATGATTTAATATACTGTTCACCTCTTTCAGACCTTCCAATAACCTGTTTGCAGATAATCACAAGTCTGTTAAAGAAAAAGTCTGCTTGATTCACCATTCATCTGAGGGCATAATTGACTAGAAAGGAAATCCAAAACCAGTATCTTTACCATTTTCTACGTCTATGATATTCCCCAGGGTCCGCCCAGCCACAATGCTGGGCCCACGGCGATCTGAGGCTAATTGATTATCTAAAGGAAGCAGATGTGAAAAAGTAAGTGAAACTACCTATTTTAAATACACTGTGGGTAAGCCAGATGTTAAGGGAGGGGTGGGGAGATTAATTTGGTTTCCAACTGTGGTGATTTGTGTGAGGAATATTCTAGTTTTGCAAAAAAAAAAAAAAAAAAGTTTGAAATTATTGTCTCCCAAATTGCTGTGTCAAAATATTGCTTTTGTACGTCTAGCCGGTCCAGTTTAAGAGAACGCTCTTCGTTTTAACTCAGATGCTACGGAACTTGCAACCCCCTCTGACAGCTTGGAGGACACTGTCCAGTTCCGACGTCCTTGTGGAACCCGCGTGTAACTGGCCCAAGACATGCTTCTGGGATGCTTTCGTGGGCCATGATGCTTAATTGGTTAAAACCGAGTGTGAGTGTCATGGAATAGAAATCCTCTCTCAAGTAAAATGGGGAAAGTCAAATTCGAAATGATAAATGACTGTGCTTTATGATGAGAGTCATCTTGGATGTCCAGCGAAGGCCATCAGGGAGCTTACACGGTCAAGTTCCCGACCTCTTACACCACTTATTTTTCTAGGGGAGGATGTTGACCTTACAGCAGGCCACAGAGTACGTATTTCAGTTTTGACGGTCAGAATGCAAAAGGACGTTTTCATCTTGTATCTTTAAGGCTGGAACTCATAGGCCACTGGACCTCAGGATTTGCAAAAACGCTAAGGTCTGTGCTGGCCCGGCTCCACACGGGACCACACGGGACAAGCCCTGGTACAGAACCGCCCTGGGCGTGCGGGTACTTCCGCCCTGACATGCCCAGTGACACAGGAAGTTGGGACCATCCCAGAAATCAGGGACCAGAGTGCTTTGAACGGCTCCCTGTGCTTTATCACATTTTTAAAACTTAAAACTTGGGGAAACCTGGGGGCTTCCGAGTTCACCCAGCCACAGAGAGGATGTGTGTAAGTGAATCTTGGACCCTCCAATGCCCGCTAATTCAATTGCCTGGAATTCCAGTCATTAGCCAAGCAGTCTTCCAAATGAAGACATCCGGTCTCCTCCAATTTTCCACTTAAAACAGAACACAGAAGAATAGATCTGACCAATCAACTTAGGACAAAATTACCCATGGAAATGATTTATGTGCAGGGATTAGGGGCTGGGCAGTGTCTGATGAAAAACCCTATGCGACCACTGGAGGTTCCGTGGATTCACACATTTCCAGGGAATTGCCTTCACATTTGCGATGGAGGTTGTAGAAAATGGGCCACCCGTTTAAAATGTGCACTTAGGATCGCCTGAAATGTTTGCACACTTCCGTTTGAGTGGTGTTTTTTTTTTAAGGCCTTCTAATAATTTCATAAGCTCTGAATTAGAGCTGACCTTAAAAACAAAGGTGCCTTGGATGACACGCACTTAGGGTCACGGAGTCCATACTCAGAATTAAGACAGCACACCCGAGAAACCGAGTTCATATAATTTATTGCAGTTAGCACACAGTTTAAAAATTCACCAACACACCAACAGTACAAAACTAAACAGCATTATAAGTTATTCCCCCCTCAGGAAAATAAAACATACTATGATTGTCAAAGCTAGATGTCAGTCTAAGTTTTTAGAACAAAGGAAGAATGTGAAACTAAGAGGAAAAAGTAATCACTCACAACGACCACGAAAAGAAAATTCAAAAAAAAGAAAAGTCCGTTCTCTCACAGACATTGATTGTCTTCTCTAAATTAATAAAAATTACTTTAAACATAAACTGTATTTAATAAAAAACAAAAAAAAAAACAAAAAAAAAAACCTAGAAACTCTTCAAGTAACTAAAGATAATGCTCCAAGGCCATTTTCACAGCTTTTTTTTTTTTCTGTTTGTTTGTTTGCTTGCTTTAAATGCCATTACAGCCAAATGAACACGCGTTTGACCAAATATTTCCAAAACAGTCCAGCAACACACAATGGAGTTTTCCATTCAGTATCTTAAGCACAAAAATAGGCTATGTTTACAGTAGTTAAGGCGATCAAATTTTAAACGAAAGCAATTAAGGAGGAGAAAAAAAAATAAAAAGGGAAAAACAGCAAACGTTTTCCATGCTACTCCCATAGACCGTATTTGTAAGTGCAAGACAGGAAAACAAACACTGTGCAAAACGCTCTGCCCGCGCGGCCACCACACCGCATGCCGGGCTGCAGCCTCTGCCGCCACCACGCAGTCTGCTAACCCCCTCCCCGTGTCAATCAAGGCAGCCCGGCCTTTTAGCCTGGGGCTTTTTCAGTCCATAGAATCTTTTCATGAGGCGGGGGAAGGGTGGGAGGTGGGATAGGGAGGGCGGGTAAGGGAGAAGGGGGAGCCACAAAAAAAAAAAAAGAAAAAAAAAAAGAATGACCTATTGTCAATTTGTGCAGTAGTTTCTCTAAAGACGCTCAACCGGGCATAAATGTGTACACCTAAACTTCGAGCTGGCATGGGTTCTGTGCAATAGGGAGTTTGTGATCAATGCACACTGCACATGCAAGTCTGTAAGCCGTTTGTAAACATTTATATTTTCCTTGTTGTGTAGCGAAGTTATCAATTTGCAGCTTACGTTTTTTTTAGTCAGCTTAACAGTCTCAACTTAAAGACAGTGGGAAAAGTCGATTTAAATTATATAAAATAAAAATTAAAAAAAAAACAGTGCATTTACGTTCTTCATAACACCGGGTTATTTCCCAAACGGTGCTATTTTTTTTTGTTTTTGTTTCTCTAAGGAAATTAAATAATTTTCAACTCACTCGTTAAAGTTATACAATGCAAACAAAGACAAAAATATATCGAAACTCATGCATTTCTGTAGCGTTAATATTTACTCTTCAAGACTCAACTAAGAGCATCAACACAACCTGTCAAGTTCTTTGACACCCCCCCCCACCCAGCCCGTGTAATCAATTACAGTATACAATAACAGTAATTCACATTTTCAACACAGTTCAACACTGCTGAAGCTGCAATATGCTCTCCATCCCCAGCAAACCTTCACAGAGACGGCGGCCCAGTGACCCAGTGTACGCTCATCGTTTCTCTCACTGGGAGCCGTCGGGAAAACCAGAAGTTGCCACAGAAAGTTTGAAAGTCAACTGCTTGTTTTTAAAAATAGATAATCCAGCATTTCAGAAATTTTCCATTTGGGTCTAAAAGCATTCAGGTTTCCAACAGCCAGAAAGGAGTCATGCAATCTGAGACGCAGAAAGAGGCTAATAAAACCGGAGGGGGTTTCTATACTTCCGAACAAAAAAAGTGGGGGGGAAGACCTCCAGAGACAATGCAGTGTGGACGAAATGAAGCCCTAGGAACGCTTCGGATTCGTTTCAAAGGCTCTTGTTGGCTCACTTCCCCATCCCCCCTCTATCTCTGCCCTGCCCTAAGTTTCTTTATCAGTATGCTAAATTAGTGAGATTCTCATGCTATTCTAAAGTGCAAAAAACAAGTTAATATCCCAACTTTTTAGTTCCAGGAAACAAGACTGCTTTTAGACCGTACCACAACTATATAGAGATCTATGTATATATATGTATATATACATATATATATAACACATATATATATATGTATATATATATAAAATTATTTCCAGAGTTCTTGCGAGCTATCTTCTAAGGTCCAGTCTCTGACCGTGGGCAAGCTCAGGGCTTCGCTTTTGACGGACAAGGAGTTCACCAACTCACAGTGGAACTTGCGGATGTGCCTGTACAGGTCCCCGGACTGCGTGAACCTGCGCTCGCACCACTTGCACGCGTGCGGCTTCTCGCGGGTGTGCACCACGGCGTGGCGGCTCAGGTTGTGCGAGTACTGGAAGCTCTTGCCGCACTGGGTGCAGGTGTAGGGCTTCTCGCCCGAGTGGGTCCTCTCGTGGCGCTTGAGCGTGTACATGCAGGAGAAGGTCTTGCCGCACAGCGAGCAGGTGGGCACGTTGACGTCGGCGGCCGGCTTGCTGCGGATGCCGTCCTGCTCGCGGAAGTGCGTGCTCAGGTGGATCTGCAGGATGTGCGGGCTGGGGAAGACCTTGTTGCACAGCGGGCACATGAAGATCTGCCCGGCGGGGCTCAGGATGTTGGACACGTAGGGCAGCAGGCCGCCCTCCATGCCGCCCTCGCCCGGCCCGCGCTCGCTCTCGGGGGTCAGCATCTCGTCGTCGCTGGCCTTGTCCTCCCGCTCGAGCTCCCGCAGCACCGAGTCCTCCCGCAGCGGGGCCAGGTGGGCCGGCTCGTACTGGCCCCGGGGGGGCGCGCCCACACTGTCCTTGCCCGCGCTATGCTCCATGTCATAGTCATTAGTGCCCACATCGCTCTCATCACAGGAGGCCTCTTTCTCCACCTTCACCTGCACCAGGTTGCTTCTCAGCACGTCCTGTGAAGAGAAATAAGAGCTGTTCAGATTCTCAACGCCCGAAAGGCTGGACTTGACAGACAGGTCCAGCACGCAGTCAACATCTGCCGCGTCCCGCACGGAGGGGACAGACCTCTGGGACAGAGACTCGGAGCTGCAGGGGCTGCCCACTGTCTTTCCGGCCGCGGCGGCGGCGGCGGCGTGCGGCTCGGCCTCCCCGCCCGCCGGGGCCATGCCCGCCGAGTCCGAGGGCAATCGCATCCACATGGTCCCGGGCTCGCCGGCCAAGTCCCTCTTGCCGGGCAGGAGGCTCAGCTTCTCCTCCTCGCCCTCCTCGTCGTCGCTGGGCAGGTCGCCAGCCATGTGGCTGCTGCCGTCCGACAGGCTCTCCACTTTGTCCGAGCAGCTCGAGGCGTCCTCCTCCTTCTTGGTGCTGTCGGCCTCGGCGGCGGCCTTCTCCTTGAGCCTCTTCTTGCACACCTTGACGATGTCGTACATGTGCAGGTAGCTGGCGGCCGCCAGCACGTCCTCGATGGGCAGGTCTTTGAACTGGAGCTTGCCTTCGTACATGAACTCGAGCAGGAGCGCGAAGGCCGGCGCGGTGACGATGTCGCTGTTGAGGTGCACGAGGTCCCGCTTGTCCAGCTGGTCCTTGTAGAAGAGGTGGAAGTACATGCTGCAGGATGCCAGCACGGCGCGGTGGGCGCGGAACTGGGCATCCCCCACCAGCACGGTGCAGTCGCACAGGAAGCCCTGGTGCCGCTGCTCGCTCAGGCACTGCAGCAAGTGTCTGCTGTGGTCTGGGAACTCCATGCTGTCTTCATAACCTGCCGGGAGAGAGAGGGGGACATTCCTCGTGAGCGCCGCTCGCTTTGCAACTAGCCACGCCGGGCCCCGCGCAGAAAATAATAATTCGGCTTGGCTGGCCCGGTGCACGTCCCTGCATTTTAATCAGGCGTCTGGCCGGGAGGCGACCGAGTCACATGCACGCCGCCCCAACGCGGGCAGGGGAGGCACGCTGTGCGGGCTGCCTGCCCCCAGCCCCGTCTGCAGGGCGTCCCACCTTCCCCAACTTTCCCCCAAGTTCTCAAAGCCCCCGATTCCAGGATCGCCTCTGACTGGGAAGGAGGACTTAGATCCCGCCCAGAAGCCCTTCGTTAACGCTCCCCGCCACACTGAGCCCCACAAAACCTACAAAATAGCTTGGGTTTCAAAGGGAACAACTCATAATGAACAAAGAGGAGTCCCAAGCGCACTCTGGGAGATGCAGGAAACGTGTCTGGCCGTCCTTTTTATTACTTTTGATACCTGACTGTGCTCACAAAGCACAATTGAAACATACACGTTCGGTTGGATAATAATTTAAAAAAAGAACACATCGTGAAATTGCATAATTAGTCCAGGAATCAGCAAACAACTTTCTTTTTTAGAGTCCGAGTGTGATAACAACAAAAGCCCGGCGTGTAAGAACAGATGTGAGAGTCTGAGCCCAGGTACCGCGCACATGGACGGGGCGGGAGGAGCCGCGCCAACAGATGGGAAAGATCATCTTTGCTGCGCACCCATCCAAATATTTTTTTAATGAATTGAGAAAAATGGTCATTATTTCTTTGGAAAATCTGTACCTTTGGAGACTTGGGGAGCCAGAAGGGCTTTATTTAACTCTGAAAAAATCTTATCTAAACTTTGATCCTTTGCGAAAAGCAAGATGAGTTCCATATTCAGATCAATCCAAACTTTTAAATAAAGGCACATTATGTGCAAGTGAAATTCAAAAGCTTTACAGGTTCAACATTAAAAAAAAAAAAGCGATACTAGAAAAAGAGAAACTATTTTTCTTCCCCCTGATTCTGCCTTACCTCTGTCAACAGAAAATACTTTGTTTCAACATAACTTGATATATTTTGCTTTCCCACTGGCTTCTATTCTTTCAAATAGGCATTGTTGCCCTGGTTTTCTGGCGGAGGGAGGTGAGAGGGAGGGAGAGGCAAGGCGAGGCTGTACAATGGGTCAAAATTCAACTCCTGCAAACCAAAGAAAACCCCACTTCCCCTTTCCTGTGCCAAAAGCAGGGTTCCCGGCAAGCTCAGTGGGAGAATGGGTACACAGCCTTCACATTCAGAAACTCCTTCCCTGTTTCTCTACACGCTGCCCGGGCTGGACCGAAACTGCCCCTGACCCCATAGCCGGCCTGCGAGAGGCCACCCCGGACCACGCCGCGATTCGCAATAAATACAATCACTCCGAGTGCCCCACGGCTAGCATCCATCCTAATCCTGGGGAGGACTAAAAATAAAGGCTGGAGGGCAGCTTACAAGGTAGCCGTGATCAAATTAGGAGGCTGAGCGGACGGAGAGGGCCGAAGAAGGAAGCTTATAAACATCTGATCCAGCTGACGGGGGCCATATGGCAGCTGCAGCCCAGATAAAGAGATTAAGAACAGAGGAGTGCGATTACAGCTGTCTGGCCAATTCAGGCAGCTCAGCCCTACAAGTTCTAAATTAGTCGCTAACACAAAAACTCCTGCAAATAATTACTGTTATGCTGAAATAAAAGATCTCTTAAATATATATTGGAAAGAGAAATGAGGAAACCAAACTATCCTCCTGAGGACAAAAGTTTTCTTGTGTGTGTGTGTTTTTTTCTCTTTTCCTTTTTTTTTTTTTTTTAAAAAAAAAAAACCTTCGGTTTCAAAAGCACCACACAGCTGTATGTTTCAGCAGGGCTGCCGAATGTTTGTGAAGAATAAAGTTTCACAGTGGAATTAATTACACAACAGCCTCGCTTCTCAGCTAGAATAATCCTCTCGTGGAAGTTTGAATGTGGATTCCAGAGAGTTTACTGTTTCTCAAAAGGAATCTAAACAGCAGTGAAAAACAACAACAGAAAGCATTTGAATCCAAAGTGATCTCAAAAAAGCACCACGTCAAAGCTTTTCTTAACATCTCCAAACTTGAAATATTTCTGTGTATTAAAGTTCTTTCCTTGCTCGAGCAAAAAAAAAAAAAAAAAAAAAAAAAAAAAAAAAAAAGGGATAAAAATTAAACCTGCCCAAGCCCCAAGACTACAAACTCCAGTAAGATGTCCGTCTCATAATACTCCATTTCATACATCACTCCTAAACTGGATTAGAAAAGTAATGTGATTTTTCTCGAAATCAAATAAAACACCCAAGCACAAATAGGCTCCTTCTAATCTCTCGCTGCTCCTACCTTTCGGACACATAAACCTGATTAAGTCCTTCCCTCCGAGGCTCGCTGGCTCCAGGTCCGGGACATCGGTGGAAAAAAAGCAGACAGAGAGACAGATGCCGAGTGGAGAGGATGTTAGAGAGGAATGAGATACCTTCTCCACCGCAGATCCGCGCACACTGGCTCCCTGTCTTGTGTGTTAGAATAAAAGGCTGAGGGGTGGCAGGCTGTCAGCTGCTCTGACATCATGTTCAGATGGAAAAATGCTACCTCCAGCTGTGCTCCTTTTAATGCCATATGCTACTCCTCTCCACTCCTGCCACCCGCTTCTTCTTAGGAGAACTTTTCTCTTCTGTTAGTATAAACAAAATACTTCAAAGTCTCCCCTTTTTTCCCCCCAAACTTTCTAACGGCAGAAATTGAAGAGAAAAAAAAAAAAACCCTCAGCATATGGAGTTCTGTATTTATGGGCTTGCAACGCTTCTGTCTGAGGCCGGAGGGGGGGGACAGGCGCTGGTCAGGAGCCCAGACTCCCCCTGACCCCTCTCCCTTTCCCTTTCCGAGCAGTTTGAGGGCAATTTTAAACCAAACCCTCGGCCACCCCCAGGCCCATGCCAACATTAGGACGGCACCTTTTTTTTTTTTTTTTTTTTAAATTTTTATCTCTTTCTTTCTGCGGAGATAATGGTGCAGTCTCAGGCTGGAGGGAGGCGAGCCATGCCTTCAGCCTGGCTCGCTGCATTCATTATTTCACTCTTATTTAACTACTAATCGGCGGTGACCTTCTCGGGGAAAACTTCTCACACTTGTCAGTTACATGCAAATTTCGGTTTTCACTATCAACACAACCGCCAGCGCGCTTTCTGAAATCCTAAAAAGTGCCCCGGCCCGGCCCCGAGGAGACACAGGGATGGGGCCAGGCCCCTGCCCACGAGGCTGCACCTGCCTCTGCCTCTGCCTCTGCCCGACCCTCCTCCGCTCCCAGAAGCGGCCGTTGGCCTCCTCCTCCTCCCCCCCACCTGATTTTATTTTTACTTTATTTTTTTTTTTGGGGGGGGGGGTGTCACTCTGCACTGTTTGTGATCCCAGGAAAACCTCTCCCGGGGTGGGGGGAGGGCAGGTGTGGGAAGTTGGGGGACTGGGGAGCCGGGCTCCGCGGGCCGGTCCGATCGAGCGGCTGATGAAACCGGGACGCAATCCGGGCGGGCGGCCCGCAAGGTGCTGCGACATCTGCGAATGTCACGTCCATCCCCACGGCCGGCGGCCGGGCCGGGGCGGGGCGGGGAGAGGGGGGAGTAAAGAGGGGGGGGCCTGGGCCCTGGGGGTGCCCCCCCCACAGTCCGTCCCCGTGAGAAAGCCCCGCCGCCGGGCTCCTCCGGGGGAACAAAGCCCCCGGCCGCCCCGCGCGCGTCCTGCCCCCAAGTCCCCGGCCCAACTTTGTGCAACTTCGCGGTGCCCGGCCCCGCGGCCCGGGCCGCTCCGGGGGGCTCTCTCGCCCCGCTCCTCCGGGCCGGGGGGCATCCATCACCCGTTACCCCGGCGGGTGGGGGCGGCTGACAGCTTAACGGGCCCCCGAGCCCACAAATCACCCCCCCGCCGCCGGGGGGCCGGCTACCGCGGGGCCGGGAGCCGGGAGCCGGGGGAGGGAGGTCGGTTTTTCTGTTTCCCAAAGGGGGTGGGGTAGGGATTTGGGGGGACCCCAAAGGGAGTAGGGGGTCCGGGGGGAGTGGGGGGCCGTGCAGACCTCCCCGCGGCGGAAGGGGAAGGTGAAACCACGGGGAAAGAGGCGGCGGCGGCGGTGCAGGGCGCAGAGCCGGCCGGTGCGGCAGGAAAACACCTTCCCCCGGAGCCGAGGAAACAGAGCCGGGTCAGGGCGGCAACAAAAGAAAAGTCGTAAGAAGCAGCCCCGGGGGGTGCGTGCGGGGGGGGGGGGGGGCGGGAGAGGTGGCTACCGCTTCCCCCGGCCGGCCAGCCCCCGGGCCTCCCGGCAACGGCCCCCGCCCGGGGGGAGGGGGCAGGGGGGGAACGGGGGCTCCCCGCGGGCCCTCCCGCCCCCGGGCGCCGCTGCAGCTGCACCGCCGGTGCCCGGAGCGCGGCCGGCGTCCCGGGCGCCACTGCAGCTGCGGCGGCTCCGGGCGCCCTCCCCCCGCCGCCCGCCCTCCGCCCTCCGCACCGGGAGGCGCCGCCGCCGCAGCTGCACCGGCCGCGGGGGGGAGGGGGCCGCGGAGCCGGCCAGCCCGCTCCCCGCACCCGCCCGCCGGCCCCGCAGCTGCAGCCCCCGCCGGCCCCGCGCCCGGGCCCTCCCGCCGCCCAACCGCCCCGCTCCGGCCGCCAAACTAACTCCGCTTGCGGGGGGGGGAGGGGGCGCCCCCGGCCCGGCCCGGCCCGGCCCCCCGCCCCCCGCCCGCACCGCCCCTCCGGCCGGCCGGCCGGTCGCACAGCTGGCGCCCCCTCCCGCCCGCCGGGGGTCCGGGCGCCGCCGGGTCAGAGGCCGGGGCCGGCGCGGGACTCACACGGAGCGGCCCGAGTCCCCGCGTCCCCGCCGCCGCCGCCGCCGCGTCCTCCGCCTCCTCCGCCTCCGCCTCCGCCTCCGCCTCCCGGCCGCCGCCGCCGCCGGACTTGGTGGGCTTCCTCCTCCTCCTCCTCCTCCTCCTCCTCCTCGCGCCCCCTCCCTCCCGGCCCCCCCCGCCCCCCGAGCCCGGCTCCGTCGCCCGCCCCCGCCCCCGCCGGCAGCCGGAGGAGGAGCGAAGAGGCCCCCCTCTCAACGGCTCCCCATGGCAGCAGCCCAGCGGCGGCCGCAGCCTGCCAGACACCGCGAGGGAGCGAGCGCGGAGCGAGGAGCGAGCGGAGCCGCCGGGCCGGGCCGGGCCGGGGGGGCGGGGCGGGGGGGCCGCGCGCGGGGAGGGGGCGGGAGGACGCACCACGCACGCACGCGGCGGCGGCGGCGGGGGCGGCGCCGGCCAGATGTGGCCCCCCCGTGGGCTCGGGCCGCCCCCACGCCCCCCGGCCTCCTGCTTCCCCCCCCCCCCCCCCCCCCCCACTTCCCACCCCCCCCTGCGGCGCCGGGCTCCTGCGATTGACCGAGAGCGCCCGGACCGGCGCCGCCCGCCCGCCCCCTGGCCGCAGCCTCCTCCAATAGGAGGGCGGCTTTTCGGGAGGGCGGGGGGGGCGGAGGCAGTGGCGGGCACTCGCCGGACTGGCAGGGGAGGCTCGGCCAATGGGAGGAGCGGGCCTGAGCTGCCGCTCGCGGTGTCCCAATCGCAAGGCCGGAAGTGCCGCGGTGGGCGGGGCCGGGCGCGGCGCGGGGCGGAGCCCTCGGGCGGGCGAGGCGGCGGCGGCGCCCCTCCGGGTGACTTGGCCGTGAGAAAGTGAAAGGAGCCCGCGGGCGGCGGCGACAGCTGCGCGGGGAGGGGCCTGTCTCCAGGCGCGGAGGAGGCCTCTCGCGCGGCGGGGCGGCGGAGCCAGGCGCGCTCCGGTGGGCGCCGTGACAACCACAAATACACTTTGCAACGCGGCGGTGGGGGACGGGCCGCTCCAAGTTGGGCCGGTCTCCCCGGGGGAGAGGCCGGGCACTCGGGGCCGGCGGCGGCGGCGGCGATCGGGGCTCACGCCTTGCATTTCCCCGGGAGCCTCCGTGTCCCCGTGTCCCGTGTGCGCTCGCCCCGCGACAAGTCCAAGACATCCCCCGGGTGACCAAATGTCAGGGAGTTACCCTCAAATTGGTGCTTGCAGGCACCGTGGCCTGATTCCTTAATTGGCACGTAGCAAGCCGCAACTTCCAACTGCGGAGAGGAGGGAGGAGGACGGAAAAGGCCGCCTGGCTTCGCCTCCCTCCCAATGCACTTTAAAAAAAAATAAAATTATTTTTCTTTTTCCAATGCACTTGTATTCCGTTTCTTGTGCTTTGCAGCGAAGCCGTGTTGCGACGGTGGCCACGAAGAAGTCTAGAAACGTAAGGCCCTCAAAGATACTTGGAAATCTTTGCAAGTTAAAAAAAAAAAAAGAAAAAGAAAAAAGTTGAATCGCCAGGGAAAGAGCAGCGGTTCAAGGACAGAGAAGAGAAACCTGCGGAGGGAAGAAGTCATGGTCACATGCAAGGTGTTTACTCTTGGTTGGCCTGGCTGGCCCCGGCCAGCCTGTTGCTCACCAGCTCGCCAGGAGACAGACCGTCCAGCCACCGGGCAAAAGGCGGTTTCCCTTCGCCGCCCCAGGCCCCAGGAGGGAGGGAGCTCCGGGTGCAAAGTGATTGCCGGGCATGTGCAATGACGAATGGAGTGCAAACGGGAGCCCAGAACATCCCAGACCCAAGATGGTGTCCTGGTGGCCTGTTAGGAGCAGGAGGGGGACCTTGTCTGCTCTGGCACCTCAACCTTTCCAACTGCCTCCCCTCCTGATGGATCACAGGGGTCAAAGTCTTTGTTCCCATGACGTACAGGCTGGGCGGAAGTAGGTTTACAGTGGTGCCTAGGAAGAATTGATGCTTGTTCTTAATAGATTATTGTCTGGTTTTCCATAGGAACAGCCCTGGAGGGTGTTGCTTCTGTGCTTCTGGATAATTCTAGATCCTTCCAGTCTGGTGGTTAGAAGGCCCAGCTTCAGGCTGACCTGTTTCAAGTTAGGGAAATGGGCAAATATTCTCGATGGATGAAAAAACTCACGTTAAAAAAAAAAAAAAAGTGAAAATGAGTAGTTTTACTAAGAAGTCTGGGGGGAAATAAGGGGGAGTGCCTTCTCCAAGCTGTTTCTCACCTACTGGAGGTTAAAAGGAACAAGTCTCTGGATGAATAGAGTGGCTTGATAGTGTCAGGACAGTAAGGAATGAAACCATGAGGACAGCAGGACACTCAGACTGTCCACAGAAAGCTCAGAAACTCAGCTCTAGGGCGCCTACTGCAAAATCACCGCTCTAACAAAAGGTTTTACAAATCCATCCCACCCATGGGAGAGCGGCCCCAAGGTCTGATGGGAGACACAGATACACCCCAAGTTGTGAGCGGTGTGCTTTTAGATCTAATAGTCATGGCTAGGGTCTATTTTGGGAGCTGAGTAGTGGAGCCAGAGACATATAGATTAAGTGGGTATTTAAAGAAGCCGGTATGCCATCCTTCAATTATGTAAAAGATTTTTATACATTTATGAACTGCATGAAATCAATAAAAGCGTTTCTGGAATATTTGTCGTGTTCAAGGAAGTACTCTGATGGGATTCGGAAGGAAACAAAAATAAAAAGTGAGATAGGCTCTCTCCTTCCTGAGGTTCAAGTTTAGTTGGGGGAAAAAACTGGTGGGAATATATAAAAATCAGAAACAATATCCTCCCCTCCCCCCCCCCCTCTCAGCAGGTTGAAATGGCCTAAATAACAATTGAATGATGAATGTCAGAGATAAATTTACTCTTTATTTGCTACCACCATCTACACCCTGGTCCCTGCACAGAGTGGTTGTATTTTCTCTGCCTCCCCCACCCCATCCCCACCCCCTTTTTTTTTTTTACATTTAAAAACTATTTAAACTCTCTGACTTTATTTTAAAAATGATGCTTCTGATCATCTTTGGAAAGTCATCAGCATGCAAATTGAAAGTAAATGAAGACTGATAGCAGAGGCGTCATAATGCAGAATGATATTAGTTATTAAGTCTAAATACCCTCAAACCAGGTCTTTTTACTTCTGCACAACAGGTTTAGCAAATTACCAAGATCCAAAGCTACCTGTCTAAGTTGGAGAGCCAATAATCTTTCTTTTTCTCTCCCACAGGGAAAGATAACAACAACAAAAAAGCACCAGAAGTACAGTCTCAAAACTATCCGAAAAATATACCATTGCTTCCCTCTGAAATCCTAGTCCTATGTTGTTCCAATTGGTCCACTCTTTTCTGGAAGTCCGATATTATAAGTGGTACAAGTCATTCAAACATGGTTCGATTTTTTTCTTTTTTTAAAAAAATTTATTGATTTTTTACAGAAAGGAAGAGAGAGGGACAGAGAGTCAGAAACATCGATGAGAGAGAAACATCAATCAGCTGCCTCCTGCACACCCCCCACTGGGGATGTGCCCACAACCAAGGTGCATGCCCTTGACTGGAATCGAACCCAGGACCCTTCAGTCCCCAAGCAGATGCTCTATCCACTGAGCCAAACCGGTTTCGGCTGGTTCGATTTTTTGTCTTAGAACAATTTTATGTCTTAATAACACTATAAAATGTTGATGGTCCAAATAAAATTTAATTTGACGAGCAACTCCATAAAATTAACATGAACCACAAGTCACATCTCTGAAATAACTCAGTGTTTTTATTACAGTTGGTGCAATAGGTCATGTTAAAAAATGATCTATGGAGTTAATGGTTGAATATTGGTTTTAGATAAACTTCATGTGTAATTGGAACTTTTCTTTAAAAAATTAGGGAGGCAAGTGTTAATAATAAAAAAAATCAGATATTCCAAAGTGTAATATTTTAAAGATGATAATTATAAAATGTGATAAAGTGACCCTGAAGAGGAAAAACACTAACATTTTCAGTGTCACAGCACACAGAAATTCCATTAATGTATTTCTCCTCTCTCCATCTTCTCTCTCATTCTCTTTGGGCTGTTAGAAATGAACAGGTTGAACCAAAACCAGTTTGGCTCAGTGGATAGAGCGTCGGCCTGTGGACTAAAAGGTCCCAAGTTCGATTCCGGTCAAGGGCATATTAACTTGGTTGCTGGCACATCCCCAGTGGGGGGTGTGCAAGAGGCAGCTGATCGATGACTCTCTCTCATCAATGTTTTTAACTCTTATCTCTCTCCCTTCCCCTCTGTAAAAAATCAATAAAATATATTTTTTTAAAAAGAAGAAGAAAAGAAATGAACAGGTTGAAAAGAACACCAACGTACAGCTGAGACTAGTAAAAAAAAAAAAAAGTAAACAGACAAACTGGACACACACCACACCAATGAACTGTACAGAGACATAATCCTTTTAAATATATATATATATTTACTAGTATATGTAAATTCCACAAAGCATTTGGTGTACCCAATCACTCCCTGTGTGATAAAGTCTGTGATGCTTGAATCTTATTCAATTCCCGAACTAGGATAAGCCATACACAGGAGATAATTTATTCTGATCCTCAGCCCATAAGACAGAAATAAAAATTGCCCCAAACTTTTTGGGGAGGCCCTCAGCAGATGAGCCCCGGGGCTACTGGGGTTCACTCTCTGCGCTGGAGGCAGACTGAGCCTGCACCAGCATCCAGACCTGCTGGAGGGTTAAGGGCAGAGCAAGACGATCTTCCCAGGACCGCCTTTCCTGTGTTTCCAGTTGCTTACTGTAAATCAGAGCTATTACATGAGCGTCATAAATCCAGAGCATAATAGCCAACGGAGGTTCAAAGCCTGGTTGACAAGACTGGCCACTTTGGAGGATTAATTTAGAAAGAAAGCCCAGAGCCCCACCTTTTTTCTCTTTCTCAAGCTCCCGTGTCTGTTCTTTGGCCCCTGCCCCGCCCCACATCAAATGCAATATGCCTTCTGGCACATGGCAGAGAAACACGACAATGATGCTTTTTATAGTTAACTTTGCGCCGTCATACATCCCTTCTTTATTCGGGTATGATCCCAGGCAACTTCCAAGCCCCAGCGTGCTGCCTTCCTCGCCACGCAGAATGCCTTCCGGCCAGACATGGGTGCGAGTTCAATCAGTTAAAAGTTATCCTAATGCCATCCTAAGCAAAATTAATTGGTGTAGACAAGTCTGCCACCCTTAAAAAAATTACACGGTGCCTCCGAAATTCAGACGTGACAATTGCTCTGTGTTGTGTTGGAGGTTGCGTGAATTTGGATGATGACAAAGATTTTAATCTTTGGGATTTTTAGATTCAGTTCTTTCAAACAATCTGATGAAACGTGATTTTTCCAGGTGAGCGGATTCTGTTAAAGATTTCACACGAAACCTGTTGTTCATACCTCATTTTTAAAATTACATAGATCTCTGTCTTATGTGTTGTTTTTTTTTTTTAAATAAAATTCTATAAAGATATAGTCAGCAGATTGTTTTGTGGAGCATGAAAGAATAAAACTTGTGTAACTATTTCAAAGCTACCCTGTTTCCCTAAAAATAAGACAGTGTCTTTCTTATATTAATTTTTTCTCTCAAAGTTGTGCTAAGTCTTATTTTCAGGGGATGTCTTATCTTTCCATGCGCTAGGTCTTATTTTCGGAGGATGTCTTATTTTCGGGGAAACACGGTAATATTCTTAGTTATAGTTATTGGTTTAAATTCAGGTGCAAATAAACTTAGAACAGGTGAAGAGAGCAAGTGCTATCACAGTAGGGATAGATGCTGTGCACCCACTATGTGTTACATGCTGTGCACTTACTATGTGTCACATGCTATGCTTCTGAGAAAAAAAAAAATCCATCTGTCTGCATTCCCATATCGACAGCAATTTTTCCTTCCTTTTATGCTTGGTCCACCCTTGAATTCAGCAACTTCTTAGACTTTAAATCAACAGGAAGGAAAATAATCCAAAAATTATTGCCTGAAGAACTCACTTTAAAGAAATAAGGAATGCATTCTCACAGCTCTTACTTACTATTACATTTCCACCGTGTGCTCAGTGCCAATGATACACCAATAATATCCTCCCCCTTATATAGTTATAGTGAGGATTTACAATACATGAATGTCATTGTGAAACCCACTGGGCAAAGATAATATTTTCTTTTCTTTTTCAAAGTGGCCAAGAAGGCATACCAACCTTAATTATTGAAATAATATACAACCGCCTTAATGAAAAATCTTTTCTTACAAAGAAATGCTATACATTTTATAATGGAAAAGTCTTGATACATACCAGATTCAAACTATTCCTGGTAATCAGAGCAGACAGAAGGTTAAGTCTCACTCCAGAAATTTACTTCACTCCAAGTGACAACAGGCAACTAGGGGAGTTGCTTCCCTTACCAAGAACCAGCATTGATGCTTAAGACGAAGATGATTATTTTTAAAGTCCCTGTTTTACAATGCAAATGCGTATCTAAATTAAACGCAGCAAAAAAAAAATAAGCATCTTGAATGGAAGCCGCAGTAATGACTTGACAGGGGAGATAATAGGGAAAGTGGCTCTTGAATTTGAGCTCAGGACAGATTGTAGATTCCTCCCAGGTGTCCCGAGGCTGGCTGTGTTCCTCCGAATGCTGGCACCTGTTTTGACTGAGAACCCATTGCTGTGACGTCTGTTTGACAAAACTGAGGCTGGTCAGGGTGGAGAGAAAACAAGGTTGAATCAAAACATGAAACTGACAGCTGGTCTACCCTGCCAAGCCATGCCTTAGCGCTTGGATTACGGAACAGATGCAGGGACACAGGGAGACAGAAGAGCAGCAAGAGTCTGCCTCACAGGGATACACTCACACTAGGGTGTGTTTGACAGAGACAAATGATGGGCAGAGAAGAGCAGCAACAGGGACAATGGCTTTGCAGGGGTGAGGTAGGGCCATGAGGACAGCGAGGAGCTGGTGACGGGGCAGAAGGATGATGGGAGAGGTGGGGAGGAGGAGGTATCCCACAGGGAAGTAGTCTGTGACAGGGACCTTGGTGATGGAGATGGTGCTGCTGGCAGTGGCAGCAGCAGAAGGGAAATAAAACAGAGATGTCACCATGCCTTCCTGGCTCTGCTGATCCTATGCCACCCTTCCCCTTCTCCTCCCCCCCAACCCCAACTTTTTTTTTTTAATTGATTTTCTACAGAGAGGAAGGGAGAGGGATAGAGAGCTAGAAATGTCAATGAGAGAAACATCGACCAGCTGCCTCCTACACACCCCCTACCGGGGATGTGCCCGCAACCAACGTACATGCCCTTGACCGGAATTGAACCTGGGACCTTTCAGTCCGCAGGCCGACGCTCTATCCACTGAGCCAAACCGGTTTCGGCACAGGCCATGTCTTGTCCGTTGTCCTTAAATAATACCTTATGAAACAGCCAGCCCCAAAGGAAAGAGGATGAGGATCACCGGGTGTTTACCTCTTTCCCCACATTACATTGCCCCAATAGGGCACAGGTGTGCACACACTCTACGTCATTCGTTCGGTTGGTTTTTCCTGATAAGACGGGCTTGAGATGGACTAGATTTTCTTCCTATAAAGTCAGAGCTTCGAGCACACTCATTACACAGTTTCAAGTTGACCTTATATAGAGAAATGGTGGGTATGCGTTGATAATCCATTGAGGAATAGGAACTCTTTATTATTAACCTAACTTAAAAGTTCATGCGACCGTCACTAAGCATCTCGCAGACACAGAGCCCATTTCTGGGCACCTCAGCCTCCAGGCAGAACATCTGGCCCACGTCTTAACCAGCTGCATGGGTTGGCATTGGAGAGAAAGGGGGTGAACTACTTCAGCAGAGCGAACCCGGAAAACTCTTCCAGCCCAAGATACCGACTCTATTTCTTTGTTTCCTATTTTCATGGATAGGCTATATGCTCTCTCGGGAGGGGAACTTTCTCGATGACGTTAGCGCTTGTACCATCTACTCGTATTTGGCACATAATAAGCACTCGAGAAAGGTTCATAGGCAGGGAGGGATGGGAAGAAAGAACTTCTACATTTGCATTTTTTCCAGAGGCAGGAGGGAAAAGCAGTGCTTTCCGTGCTCAACTGCTCCCTTTAAACTCGGAAAAGTGAGCCGAGGCCAGTTTGGCTCAATGGATAGAGCGTCGACTTGGGGACTGAAGGGACCCGGGTTTGATTCCGGTCAAGGGCATGTATCTTGGTTGCGGGCATATCCCCGGTATGGGGTGTGCAAGAGGCAGCTGATCGATGACTCTCTCTCATCGATGTTTCTAACTCTCTATCTCTCTCCCTTCCTCTCTGTACAAAATCAATAAAATATATTTAAAAAAATAAAAATTAAAAATAAACTCGGAAAAGTGAGAAAGAAGCACAGCTTATTCTGCAGACTTCCAGAAAGTCTCTTTCTTGGAGGTTCTCTGACCCACTATAGAGATAATCAGATGGACGCAGGAGAGGGTTACCTCTGGTAAATTCATAGCCATTTTCTAGCAAAGCCATATTTCATTTTCAGGGTCTTTAGAAACGACTTATTCCTCAAAACATCTCTTATAGACATATAAGGTGCTGTTATTTTCATCATTTGGAAACGAATGTTGGTTTGGAGGCCCCAGATTGGAGATGGGTGAAGTGAAGGACTAGTTGGTCACCAAGCCATTGTGATTCTTCAGATAGGAAACTCTGAAACTAAAAGAAAAGAGAGTTTGTTTGCTTTTTGAAATATATTTTATTGATTTTTTTTTTTTTTACAGAGAGGAAGGGAGAAGGATAGAGAGTTAGAAACATCCATGAGAGAGAAACATTGATCAGCTGCCTCCTGCACACCCCCAACTGGGGATGTGCCCGCAACCAAGGTACATGCCCTTGACCGAAATCGAACCTGGGATCCTTCAGTCCGCAGGCCGAGACTCTATCCACTGAGCAACACCGGCCATGGCTCCATTTGTTTTTAAACAAATCAATCCGCTGTGCTTTGGGGAAAAAAAATACAATCTATCAGTTCTTTTTCTTCCAGGGAATATTCCCCGGTTTAATTGAACCACCTAGACAAGCTAAGGGATATAATGAAAGAAATGATTTCTGACGTTTCAAGTGTAGCTCCCACTAAAGCTGTATGCCGTGGGTGGACATACATCAAGGTGCCTCCTCGCAAGAGATGTTTGTCCCTTCCAGGGATTTGTTGAGACAGGGTCCCCATCGCAGTAAATCTGGTGGAGAGGGATCTATAAAACTATCCATATATATGGGTGCATCCTGTGACGACGGGAGATGAAAGATTATATTTTCATTTGCATGGTTTGCTGGGTTTTATTTGGCAGATACAATAACCCAGGCTACGCGGAGCCCATAAAACAAAGTGAGAACAGCCGCTCATTTGGTGGCAGAATGTAGTGGTTATGGCTAAAGGGCTGACATAACTCATCTCAAACCCTCCTGCCTGTATTTATTGTTGTTTAAATGAAATTCAAACGCTCAGCCGCCATCAGGAGGAATCCGGTCAGGGATTTGATTGAGATCTTGCTTCTCACCAAGCCACGGAGATTCTCAATCCACAACATGTCAGCCTCGCTGCGGACAGGAACAAGGGAAAGCTGGGCTTACCTACGTCCACGAGGTAATCCTCCCCTACACAACTCCGAAACTCCTACAGAAAGAGAGTGAGCGGAGAGAGAGGGCAACTATTATTATTATTTTTTAAATATATTTTATTGATTTTTTTTTTTTTTTTACAGATAGGAAGAGAGGGGGATAGAGAGTTAGAAACATCGATGAGAGAGAATCATCAATCAGCTGCCTCTTGCACACTCCCTACTGGGGATGTGCCCGCAACCAGGGTCCATGCCCTTGACCGGAATCGAACCTGGGACCTTTCAGTCCGCAGGTCGACGCTCTATCTACTGAGCCAAACCGGTTTCGGCGCAAACTGTTATTTTTATTCTTACTCAGAGTTCCTGGTCAGGATCAGGGGAGACTCAGAGCAGTTGTAAGTCCTGGTTGAGAGGTCATGGTTAGCATTCAGAGTATGTTTGGCACCAGATAGCACTTCAGGGGGGTCGGGAGAGGGCCACACAAAAGGAGGGTTGAGGCCTGTGGCATTGGCCCAAACCCTTCCCACAAGGGTAGTGCCTTTCGATATTATTACTTCTGTGATATCATACTTTGAAAAGAAGATTTTAACATTCATGATTTGCAGTCGCTTCATTCTTATAACTTGTCATGTTGCAAGAGAGAAAACTGGCTGTCAGTTGTGACTGCTCAAGACTGTGGATTTTGCAGAAAATATATATATATTTAATAACCAGACATGAAAATAGTTTGTTAAAGAGAAATCTGCAGTATATTATCAAATAAATGTACAGCTGGATAAGGTTTAAAAATAGTAGGGATTATTACACCAACTTAGTGAAAATGGAACTGGATGGCTTTAAAAAAGTGTATAAAATAACATTATATTTTTATTTGGAGGTAACATATAATATCAATATATAAATGTAAGTTTTACCATGTTAATTAAATTGTACGCCATTCAACCAGATAGAAATGTTTAATATTATAATATTTGTAATTAAATTAGTCTTGAAAAGAATAAATGATCTCAATCTTTTTTTTTTTTTTAAAATAACCAGCATACCCTTTTTTACAAGTTACACAGGTAAAAAAATAAATAAAAACACATGGTCTAAATTTTACCTACCAGAAGCAAGTTGCTATTTTTGTAAACTGGGTTATCCCTCTTTGTTTTAGAAATTCTTTATTGTTTTTACATAAATCAATATGGATATTAAGGTGATTAGCTCTAACTTCCTGATTTGACATTTCTATACCATTTAGATTGCTATTATATGCACACAAAAACCAAGTTAGAGGGGAAAAATACATAAAAACATGTCATTTTAAGCTACTGCTAACTACAATAATGCATTTCTTAAGCAATGAGACAATAGACAGCGTTCATCTTGCTTTGAAAGTGAGCACAAGCAGTGTGTGTGTGTGTGTGTGTGTAAGTATAGATCTGATTGTATATTCCTCGAGTTCAATAGGGATCAACAAGCAAGAATGCATCAACGAACACCCCTCCAAACAGGATATTATCCATTTTCATTGGAACCAAAAATGTGATTGACAGAAATGTCTCCTAACCTCGTGTATTTACTCTTGTCAGGAAGATGTTTCCTTGCTAATCCATATTCAACTGTCAATCAGCTGATTGTGATAGCTTTCCAGTGGCTGCAGGCAAAATCTGACAAGTAAAAAGAGAAAAAAATAAAATAAAAAAGAAGAAGAGTAAGTTAACACCGAGGAAGAGAATCTGAGAAAGAAAGAGAGGATCAAAAGGTGGGGAGGAAAGAAGAAAGAGGAATGAAGGGAGCCAAATAAAATTAGGCAACATTTTAGGGACAAAACAAGGATGCAAGTTTTCAGTGAACTTATTTTCCCCGATCTACAATTTTTAATTGGAAATCACATGCCATAGTATTTTAATCGAAAAGAAAATCTCCCTGCGCTAAGCTTTAAAAAAACAAGGCACCGGTGCCTTGTAAACATGAATATTCAAATTCTAAAATCTTGTTAGCTACGGGGCCATGCTACTGTTTGGCCTGCCAGCCACTAAGACGTGTGGACTTCTGAAACAAGAGAGAAACAGATAGATAGATAGATAGAGTAAATAAGTAAGTTAAGTAAATAGATAGATAAATTTATTTCTTTTTCTTTCTTCCTTCCTTCCTTCCTTCCTTCCTTCCTTCCTTCCTTCCTTCCTTCCTTCCTTTCTTTCTTTCTTTCTTTCTTTCTTTCTTTCTTTCTTTCTTTCTTTCTTTCTTTCTTTCTTTCTTTCTTTCTTTCTTTCTTTCTAACACATCCTAGCATGAACTGCCTGCTACCAAGGCAAAAATATGTTGGGTCAGAGGAAATATTCATGTTCTAAATGAGCCCATGGAGTGACTTAGGGTCTCCCCATCTTCATGTATACACTTCCTAACCTCACCTCCATCACAAACACGTTTCTTTAATTTTTTTTTCTTCCTTTTGCATTCTTAAAGCATGGTTTTATTGTTATTGTTAGTGTCGCAGTCTCCAACAGCCCTGATTTTCACTCCAAATTACAATACAGAGGACCATGGCCAACGCGATGCAGATGGTCAAATAGATAATAAAGACTCAGTTCATGAATAATACCCACTCGGAAAGAGGACAAAAGCAACAGGAAAAAAAAAAAAAATAGGAGCGCACATGGGACAAAATGTGCGTGCTATATTTAAAAAAAAACACGCGCGCGCTCGTTGTCAGAGATCATTCAGGGTGCCCTGTAGCTTTAATGATATGCCAGGGGCACCGATCTGATGCGACTGTTTGCTCGTACAGTCAATACGAGGAGTCATAACTGCCATCAAATTTAAATTTAATTTATTTTCCACGCGGCCCTTTCTGTTTTCCTAGGGTTTTTTCTTTTCTTTCTTTTTTTTTTTTTCTTTTATAACATTAACACTTTTTTTTTTTTTTGTTAAGAAATGTGTGAAGGATTAATTTGTGGAACGAGGGGTGCACAGCGCGGGACAGATGGCGTGGGTGGGACATGACAGTTTGCGTCTGTGGCATCGTTTTGTTGTTGCTGTTGCAAAGGAGCAAAATAGAGAGCCCCTGCCCCCCGCGATCGTTTCTTTGGGGGACCCGTGAGAGAGGGGGTGTCCCTGCTCCTCACCCCGGGCCCTGCTGCTGGGGGTACAGAGCCACCCGCCTGTCTCCTGGACACAGCCTGCTCCTGACTACCGTGAGCCTGGGGGCACTAGCACTTTGACATTGCACCTGACTTCTGTGCACAAAGGAATGCAACCTGCTCTTTTGGGGGAGAAGCTGGCTGGGTTTTTTTTTAAATGAATTTGTGGCCTGTCCTCTCTGAGATCCCGATTGTAAAGCCGAAGGCATGAAACTCGAGATGCAAAAAAGAATTGTGATTATTTTGGGTAGATTTGTGTGTGTGTGTGTGTGTGTGTGTGTGTGTGTGTGTGTTTTGTTTTGTTTTTTGCATCCGTCAGAAATTCAACTCCACATGCGAGGGGCGAGAGCGCCAGCGCAGGTGGATGTATGTGGAGGCTTGACTTTTGCCTGGAACGGGCCTGGTGCGCACAGAAGTATTGTGGGAGTCACCATTGTAAAGGTTCTCGGCGAAGGAGAAGGCAATTAACCACGGAAAATCGCTGTCATATGGCGCGCACAGACATCCGGAGGCAAAGTAGAAGTTGGAGAAGGAGGAGAGGGGAATTCAGGACAGCGCGTGGGAGGGGAGATAGATGCGAGCTCTTCTTAGGCACAAAGACATCCATTAACGACATCATATCGGTGTCCTTCTTCCCTATTACTTCGGTCACCTGGGCGTGCCCAGGGTATGTGACTGTGATGGCCAAGGAATGATTTGGATGGTGGGGGTGGGGGGGAAGGAAGGGGGCGGGGGGGGGTAAATGAGTGCCAATCAAAATGGTTGGTAGCTCATTCATGGCAACACAAGATTTGCCCCAAGAAAAATCTCCATGAACCTTTGCCCCAAACTCATGCGGTCCACAAAAGGGTGCTGGGGACCACAGACTCCAGCCTGTCCTTCCTCCACAGTCTGAGGCTGCAGACTTGAGATCGCTGATGGGTGGGGTACCTGGTATTCAAGTCATTTTAGGTTTTTATATTACTAGAGGCCTGGTGCACGAAATTCATGCAAGAGTAGCCTTCCTTCCCCCGGCTGCCAGCACCGGCTTGCCTCCTGCACCCCGGACCCGGGCTTCCCCCAAAGCTCCAGCTCCGTCAGGAAGGTTGTCCAGAAGGATGTCCAGAAAGACTTCTAGTCTAATTAGCATATTAAGCTTTTTTTTTTAATTGATTTTTTACAGAGAGGAAGGGAGAAGGATAGAGGGTTGGAAACATGAATGAGAGAGAAACATCCATCAACTGCCTCCTGCAACACCCCCTCCTGGGGATGTGCCTGCAACCAAGGTACATGCTCTTAACCAGTATCGAACCTGGGACACTTCAGTTCACAGGCCAACACTTTATGCACTGAGCCAAACTGGTTTCGGTGCATATTACGCTTTTATTATTATAGATTTTCCCAATTAAACGGTGGGCTTTCCCCAAGAGGGAGTGAGCCTCATATGCAAGGCTAGGCAATGTTTTTCTTTTTTTTCTTTTCTTTTTTTTTTTTTTTTAAAAAAAAATATATTTTATTGATTTTTTACAGAGAGGAAGGGAGAGAGCTAGAAACATCAATGAGAGAGAGTCATCGATCAGCTGCCTCCTGCACACCCCCTCCTGGGGATGTGCCCGCCACCAAGGTACATGCCCTTGACCGGAATCAAACCTGGGACCTTTCAGTCCTCGGGTCGACAGCTCTATCCACTGAGCCACACCGGTTCCGGCTGGGCAATGTGTTTCGTTGACATACCAGCACGATGAGGTCATGGATACCGTGAGGGGCCACGTGTGAAGCATGACATGGAGTGAGTACATACATGACCCTTTGCACTGGGCATGAGGCTGCCCCTGTGTTACTGTAAGCAAGCTCCTTTAACACGTGGGGGCCTGCCTCAGTTTCCCTCTCTGTAAACACGGGATGACAACCATAGCCTGGACCCTCGTTACAGGGCCAGTAGGGAGTGAGGGAGGTTGTCCTTGTAAAGTGTTTAGAACAGTGACAGGCAGGTCATTCATTAACCCTAGTTTCCCACACCCAACGACTAATGCCAAAGAGCACTCAGAACCCCCATCTCTGGCCCTAGGCAGTTTGGCTCAGTGGATAGAGTGTCAGCTCATGGACCGAAGGGTGCCAGGTACCATTCCTCAGTTGCAGGTTCAATCCCTGGCCCTGGTCAGGGCGCGAGGCAACCAGTCAATGTCTCTCTCTCTCTCACATTGTTATGTCTCTCTTTCTGTTTCTCCTCCCCTCTGCCACTCTCTCTAAAAATCAGTGGGAAAAAATATCGTTGGGTGAGGATTAACAACAACAACAACAACAACAACAAAAACCAGTCTTTAATATGAAATATTAATCTTCTGTTTCCTTAGTGTATTGTGGGCAAATACAGTGCTGGGATGGGTATTGGTGGGTGGAGAATGAAGAAGAAGCTACATTTAAAAAAAAAAAATCAGATATTCAATATTATGTAGTAGGAGGGTGTTACTGATATCACAGGAAGTAAGAGGAAATCTGGTGAGTGTGTTATATGATTATCAAATAGAGTACACAGAAAGTAAACGTGACAAGTAAAGGTGTGGCCGGGCTAATGTGGCTCAGTGGTTGAGCATTGACTTATGAACCAGGAGGTCACGGTTCGATTTCCGGTCAGGGCACATCCTGGGTTGTGATTTTGATCCCCACTGTGCAGCCGATCCATGATTCTCTCTCATCACCAATGTTTCTTTCTCTCTCTCTCTCTCTCTCTCTCTCTCTCTCTCTCCCTCTCCTTCCCTCTCTGAAGTCAGTAAAAATATATTAAAGAAAAGAAAGGCACGGACCACATATCTAATTCAGAGAGGGTTCTCTATTTTCTGTTTATTTGTGAGACCAGAATGTCTCCATGATTCAGTATAATAGCAGGCATTATGAAACGGAGCGCAGCAAGTCCTTCACATCTACTCGAACCCACGCACAGACATAAACACTCAGAATGGAGAAAATCTCTCCATGAATCAATACCACCAGCCCTGCGTAAATGGAAACAATGGCAACGTCTGTTATTTAAGCTCTGATGCGGTGTAATTCCCTGTTTCTATGCATCCTGATACACAAAATGTAAAGTCTCCCTCTTCTTCCTTTGTTGTCTGATGCCATTCTGTTTCTGCCCCAAACACTGGAAAATAGCTAACTCACTGATTCCAGGGGAGTTCTGGTGGGCTGAGAGAAGGGTAGAAATTATAAGCTGTATTGTATTGCATACTTTTAAATATAAACAAACATTTGTGTGTAAATCAGGGGTGGGGAACCTTTTCTGTGCCAAGAGCCGCTTGGATATTTATAAACTTACTAGAGGCCTGGTGCATGAATTCACAGGCCTGGCCTGCAGGATCGGGCCAAAACCGGCTCTCTGACATTCCCCAAAGGGTCCTGGATTGAGAGAGGGTGCAGGCCAGACTGAGGGGCCCCACTGGTGCATGATCAATGGGGGCTGGGGAGATGCAGGAGGTTGGCCAGCAGGAGAGGGACTATGGGAGGGTTCCAGGACATGACCAGCCCATCTCACACAGTCCTGATAGGTTGGACCCCAGTAGCAAGCTAACCCACCAGTCAGAGCATCTGCCCCCTGGTGGTCAGTGCATGTCATAGTGAGCGTTGAGTAGCCTTGGCATATCATTAGCATATTATGCTTTGATTGGTTGAATGGATGACCTGATGGTGGCACCCACAGCCAATAAGGATGAAATATGCTAATTGACTGCCCCACCCTCAAAGATGGAGGTGCCCATAGCCACAAGATGGCAGCACCCAGTCCCCTTAGCAGCCTGGCCAATCCACACACCTGCCTCTGAAGTCCCTCAGTCTCCTCAGCCCCCCAGCCACCCATGGCTGGCCCTAGGCACAGGCAAGCCTCAAATGGCAGCTGCCCAACTGCCCAGGGCCACCCACAGCTCATATAACCAGATCTGGCTGAGGCTTGCGCTGCTGGCAGTGGCAGCAGCAGAGGTGTGATGGGGTGTCGCCTTCCCCTGATCACCAGGTCGCCAGGTCGCCTCTCTTGGACTGTGAGAGGGGGCAGGCTGGGCTGAAGGACCTCCCCTCTCCAATGCATGAATTTTCATGCACTGGGCCTCTAGTAATAAATATAATAATAATGAAAAAGTTTGAAATATTGTGAGAAAAACCAACATGTGAACAGAGACACACACACACACAAAAAAATGGCACCAACAGACTTGCTTGATGCAGGGTTGCCGCATACCTTCAATCTGTAAAAAACACAGCAGAATGCCGAAACTGGTTTGGCACAGTGGTAGAGCGTCAGTCTGCGGACTGAAAGGCCCCGGATTCGATTCCGGTCAAGGGCATGTACATTGGTTGCGGGCACATCCCCGGTAAGGGATGTGCAGGAGGCAGCTGGTCGATGTTACTCGCTCATTGACGTTTCTAGCTCTCTATCTCTCTCCCTTCCTCTCTGTAAAAAATCAATAAAATATATTTAAAAAATAAAAATAAAAATAAAAATATATTTTAAAACAAACAAACAAACAAACACAGCAGCCATAAAGCCAAGTGCAAAAACACAAGGCGTGCCTGGATATTGCCATCAAGGTTTGCACCTTTACACAGAATATAAAATCATGAAAATATAGCAACGTAACCAAGATTGTATTTAAATATTAGATTCTAACTACTTACAAAATCACATGTAAAAATATTAGGGAAAATAATGGTAGCTGTTGGACAATCCACTCCCTCAACCTTACTGACTTACTTTACAATGGTTTGTTTCTGATGGAACAGTCTAACACAGACTGGTAAGGGTAAAGAAAGAATGTGGGGGTCTCTGCTCCATGCAGCTATTCAGAAATCAGGTTTTTTTTTTCCTTCTGTCTTAACCATCAGACTTGGGTTACTTTCCATATATGGCCTCCCTCGTCCCAATAGAACAGATAGAATGTAGAATCACACGTGAGATATTTTTTTAAATATACTTTTTTTTTAACTCAAAAAAAATTTCTTTAATATATTTTATTCACTTTTTACAGAAAGGAGGGGAGAGGGATAGAGAGCTAGAAACATCGATGAGAGAGAAACATTGACCAGCTGCCTCTTGCACACCCCCTACTGGGGATGTGCCTGCAACCAAGGTACATGCCCTTGATTGGAATCGAACCTGGGACCCTTCAATCCGCAGGTCGACGCTTTATCCACTGAGCCAAACTGGTTTCGGCTTAAATATACTTTTATGGATTTCACAGAGGAAGGGAGAGTGAGAGACAAAAAATTATCAATGATGAAAGAGAATCATTGATCGGCTGCCTCCTGCATGTCCCACACCAGGGATGGAGCCTGCAACCTGGGCATGTGCCCTGACCAGTAATTGAACTGTGACCTCCTGGTTCACAGGAATGACACTCAACCACTGAGCCAGGCTGGCTAGGCACATGTCCGGTATTTCTAATGGTCCAGGCCTAGCATGGCATATGATACTTCTGCCCACCAGCACAAGCTCACTTACCTAATAAATACACAGAAAATAGAGCTTTGATATCCCTGTTTTTTAACTTCTTTTCGAAAGGCCAAATTAAACAAGGACTACATACTCAAAACGATACAGATCATTGTGTGGCAAAATATTCTCCTTAGGTCAATTTGATATTGAAACATCTAAGACTCAAATATTTCTAATCTTGGCTGAAACCAGTTTGGCTCAGTGGATAGAGCGTCGGCCTGTGGACTGAAAGGTCCCAGGTTAAATTCCAGTCAAGGGCATGTACCTCGGTTGCAGGCATATCCTCGGTAGGGGATGTGCAGGAGGCAGCTGATCGATGTTTCTCTCTCATCGATGTTTCTCACTCTCTATCCCTCTTCCTTTCTCTCTGTAAAAAAAAATCAATAAAATATATTAAAACAAAACAAAAATATTTCTAGTCTTGGAAGATGAGCTTCCTGAACAGTGTGGCTTCGGTTATAAGCTCTGGCCAACTATTGTGTTTTTCTTTTTCTTTCTTTCTTTTTTTTTTTTTTTTTTAAAAAAGTGTATTGTGATCTGGTAGGTGTGGCTCAGTGGTTGAGCGCTGACCTATGAAGCAGGAGATCCTGGTTCTTTTCCCGGTCAGGGCACATGCCCTGGTTATGGGCTCCATTCCCAGTTGGGGGCGTGTAGGGGGCAGCCAATCAATGATTCTCTTTCATCATTGATATTTCCATCTCTTCTTCTCTGAAACCAATAAAAATATATTTTAAAAAATAAAATGTGTATTGTGTATATGTACCGAGATACTAAACACCTTTACATTACTCTACGTAGGGTTGTAGATCAGTTGTGTACAGAAAGGAGTCAAGTCCAATTCTTTCATTTTACTTCACTTTATAAATTATATACATGTCTAGACACGGTAGCTGTACACCTGGGCCTAATATTGTAAGTCAACTGCTATTGAAAAATAGCACTATGTGAAAACTTTCCTTCTAAATGTACTTAGTTCAATATGCTTTATGTTTTTGTCAATGGTTTTTAATGAAACCCCCAAGTAATTTTATTGCTAGATTATTTTATAGGTAAAACAGAATATTTTTCAAATATGAAGACACTTTTTTAAAAAGTTTGTATCCAGCTTTATTGAGGTTTACTAGACAAATAAAAATTGTATATATTTAAGGTATACACTAGGATATTTTTCTTTTTCTTTTTCTTTTTTTTAATACATTTTTACTGATTTCATAGAGGAAGGGAGAGGGAGAGAAAGATAGAAATATCGATGATGACCAGGAACCCAGAGGATGGGGAGGAGAGCTGGGGTGGTCTTTCACTTCAGTGAGAAATGAGAGGACGCCCAAGGGTGCTGGCCCCGCAATTGCTGGACTGTGGGACTGTACCCTCCTCTCTGGAGATGTCACCAGGAAGGTTCCCCATCTGATCTCCTCTCTGATCTGCTGTGAGGAGATCACCGAGCCCCTGCCAGTGCTGTGTGGCTGAGGAAAGGAAGGTTATTTGGGGCTGAGGTTTAGGAAACCATCAGGGATTCTTCAGCCTCCCTGGGCTTGGTGGTGAGGCGCCAGAGCTGGGCTGATTCCCCGTCTCCTCAAGTCTTTCTCTCTGGGCATGGGCTGAGGTTCCCAACTCACAACCTTTAGTGCTCGTTGGAGTCACTTGGAGGTTTTCCCCAGGGCCCCTTCCCCTCAAGACTTAGGAAGTCCGCCGAAACGGGTTTGGCTCAATGGATAGAGCGTCGGCTTGGGGACTGAAGGGTCCCGGGTTCGATTCCAGTCAAGGGCATGTACCTTGGTTGTGGGCACATCCCCAGTAGGGGGTGTGCAAGAGGCAGCTGATCGATGACTCTCTCTCATCGATGTTTCTAATTCTGTATCTCTCGCCCTTCCTCTCTGTACAAAATCAATGAAATATATTTTAAAAAAAAGAAAAAGAAAAGACAGGGAATCCACTTCTCCAGGGGGAGAATCTGGACAGGGGTCCCGGGATGTGTGCCTCAGGGCCTTCCTGCTGACTCTGCTACTAGTCAAAGTGGAGAAGCCCTGGCCCGCCTCACCCTGCAGCGGAATGAAACGCCCGGTTAACCGGGCTTTTTGCATGCGAATAACACAGCTTTTGGTCACTGGTTGGTAACTGAGTGATCGTGAGGGAAACACTAACCTCTCTGCAGTCCCTGACCCACCTCTAAGAGGCAGGATATAGTCTGGGCATCTTTAATGTTTTTTTTGTTTTTTTTTTAAATTGATTTCAGAGAGAAAGGGAGAGGGAGAGAAAGATAGAAACATCAATGATGAGAGAGAATGATTGATCGGCTGCCTCCTGCACAGCCCCCTCTGGGGATGGAGCCCGCAACCCGGGCATGTGCCCTTGACCAGAATCAAATCTGGGACTCTTTAGTCCGCAGGCCGATGCTGTGTCCACTGAGCCAAACCAGCTAAGGCTGAGCATCTTTATAATGTGCAATGATATTAAACACAACTTAGCTAACACCTAACCATTTGGACTGAACTTTTGTGAACAGATGAGCAGTAGCAAAAGGAAAGTTTGAATAAGTGCAGGTGGACTATTAGTGATTATAAACTATAACTTGACAGAATGGATACTGATACTCATGTAATACCATCACAAGAGCTGGTGTGTTTCTTAGTAAGTTAAGAGGCTAGAGTTCGATGAGATGCGGTCGATTTCCTTTCAATTTAGAAAACCCAGAAAGTAATTTATATCCCAGCCACGGCACTGTCACACGAAAGGCCAAAGTCAAGATCCTGGATTGCAGTTACGCAATTATCAAATACCCCCCAAAATGGGATCATTCCCATGGTAATTTTTCAGGTTGCTTTTTTATTTTTTTATTTTTATTTTTATTTTTATTTTATGTATTTATTTATTTATTTATTTATTTTTGCCATCGCTTTAATAAATTGCAGAGAGAAAGAAAAAAAAAGGATTTGCTGGGGATTCATATCGTATGGCACTTTTTACTTAGTTTGCTGTCCTGTTGAAATACAGATCTCCGTCTAGTCCAAGTGTCCTGATACAGATCATTTAAACTTGAATGAACAGTGTCTTCTTGTTCGGTTTGCCTTATCCAAATAATAGGAATGGAGTGTACTTCCCCCCCTCCTATAAATAGTCCCTATAAAACTGCCCGGTGCCTATTCATACATACACCAAGCTCGTTAATGGAAAAAAAAAATCACACCCCCTCCAACCCTCAGGCCTTTCCGCATGGAAAGGAGACTCTTTGAACTCCTTTGAAGCACATGGCAAGGGAAGTCAGCGAATGCGGATGCTCAAACCCCAAGGGGGCAGACTGCACACAGATGAGACTGTGAGCGTGCACGAACGCAGAGTCTGCTGCCTGACACAGGCCCCGGAGGAGAGAGCCAAAGATTGCACTCCGAGAAGAGAAAGAACCCTGTCCCCCCTGGGTGTACCCCACGCTCATGGTGAACTCCCCAAACTCAAAATCCTGCCATCGTGTCTCAGGCCGCAGCCTCAGATGTACAGGGAGTAAGCCACGGCACCTTTCTGTCAAATTCGCATTTACTTAGCAGCACGTTTCGCCAGCTTTGCAGTCAGACTTGGAGGCGGCAGGCAACACTGTTATTTTTAGGAGTTTAGCCTAAAGGGCCATGCGGTCCTTAGAGCGTGGGTTCAAAGAAGGCCAAAGCCAACAGTATCAAGACAGGCCATTCTCTGGGCAGTGGCCAGAGGGCCAAACCGCCCCACGGAGGAGGAGAACCATCGGCTGCTCAGGAAAATAGATGAGAGACTGCGTGTGGTTAATACGGGCCCATTACTCTTATGAGAAAAACAAGCACGGGCGTAGTAGAGGCTGACGGTGGTGGTCAGAGCGTTTTATGTTCAGAGAATGGCGTGTTGGATGGGTTTGGCTGCAGACTTGACCAAAGGGCCTAGCAGGCACAATTCATCGGAAGGCTGATTCGATTCTTTGGAAGGGGACCTCGGTAAGGGGCAAACGGGAGCAGCCATCCCATTAAAGCGGAAGTGCGATTTATTTGGTTCCTGTTGTTCCCTAACTGCTACCAGAGCAGCAAGACCGTGGCTTCCAGTTCTCATCAGGAGGGGTTACAGCGAGCTGGAAGCTGTTCCAGGCTCATTGGACGCCTCTGTGATGGGATGGAAATGGGGTCTGGCGGGAAGGAAGAGCAATAAGAGACGCCCCCCTGAACTCAGGGATACAGAATGCCTCATTCATTCGTCTATTCTTTTAAGAAGGCTTCACTGAACTCTTTCCACAAAGGATGAGGGATACCAAGGCACACACAACAGTGTCCTTGCCTGCTAGGCCCCTTCTAGGCCCCTCCTCCTCCTCCTCCTCCTCTTCCTCCTCCTCCTCCTCCTCCTCCTCCTCCTCCTCCTCCTCCTCCTCCTTCTCCCCCTTCTTCTCCTCCTCCTCCTCCTCCTCCTTCTCCTTCTTCTCCTCCTCTTTCTCCTTCTTCTCCTCCTCCTCCTTCTCCTTCTTCTCCTCCTCCTCCTCCTCCTTCCTCCTCCTCTCTTCCTCCTCTCCTCCTCTTCTCCTTCTCCTCCTCCTCCTCCTCCCTCCTCCTCTTTCCTCCTCCCCTCCTCCTCCCTCCTCTCCCTCCTCCTCCTCTTCCTCCTCCTCCCCCTCCTCCTCCTCTTCCTCCTCCTCCTTCTCCTCTTTCTCCTCTTCCTCATCCTTCTCCTCCTCCTCCTCCTTCTCCTTCTCCTTCTCCTTCATCGTGTAAACAAATACTCCACACGACACATACTGTTCCTGTGTTTCCCCTGTGAGAAAGGGCTGAACCATCCATGCATACATGTCACTGCATGACTCTCACTTCAATGACTGTAGCAGACACAGGGTTCCTGGTCACCTCCTCCCTAGGTGGAGCCACGTGACTAATTCTGTCCCATGGGTTGTGAGTGACTCTTGCAGGTCAAAAACTCAAAACAGAGGTACCGATCAACCCTTCCGCTGTCTGTTCTCCTGCCGGGACCCTCAAGGACGCCTCGGGATGAGGTGGCCAGTTATACACAGCATGATGGACAGACACAGGGAGGGTCACCCAGCACATCAGCCCATAATGACCTTCCTGGTATTACATCATTGATCCTGGGGGGATTTTTTTTTTTTTTTTTTTTTTTTTTACTGAAATGTAACGTAACTTATCCTGACTAATATATTTTTTTAAAAGTATATTTCATTGATTTTTTAGAGAGAGGGACAGAGAGCTAGAAATATCGATGAGAGAGAATCATCGATCAACTGCCTCTTGCACACCCCCCACCAGGGATGTGCCCACAATCAAGGTACATGCCCTTGACCGGAATCGAACCCGGGACTCTTCGGTCCACAGGCCGACGCTCTATCCACTGAGCCAAACTGGTTTCAGCCTGACTAATACTATTAATAAATGTTTGTTTTGCTTAGGGCTTTATTTACTTATTTACTTTTTAGTATATTTTTATTGATTTCAGAGAGGAAGGGAGAGGGCGAGAGAGGGAAACATCAACGATGAGAGAGAATCATTGATCGGCTGCCTCCTGCATACCCTGCCCTGGGGATTGAGCCCGCTCTCTGGGCCTGTATGTACTGACCAGGAATCGAACCTTGACCTCCCGGTTCCTATGCTGACGCCGGCCCGGCTGCTTAGGACTTGAGAAAAGACGAGAAATCACCAGCTCTGTAGAAACGGAAGGAACTTGGCAGGTTAATGGGAGACTCACCCAGTGCAGGTGCATCTCCCAATGGAAAAAACAAGCTCCCCTATCTTTTCCTCTCAAGCGACCCCGCCATCAACTCTTCCCAGGATGCCAGACTGTGATAGCCACTGCCTCCCTCCCTCAGGCCCAGCTCGAGGTGCCCGGATGCCCCCAGGTCTCTCGGCCTCCGTGTCTCTTCTCTTCTCAGTTAAGTGGAGGCAATCCTGGAATTTACCTAGCAATACCTTCCTATTAAGAAATGAAGCTAAAATAGCCGGAACCGGTTTGGCTCAATGGTAGAGCGTCGGTCTGTGGACTGAAAGGTCCCGGGTTCGATTCCAGTCAAGGGCATGTACCTTGGTTGCGGGCACATCCCCAGTAGGGGGTGTGCAGGAGGCAGCTGGTCAATGTTTCTCTCTCATTGACATTTCTAGCTCTCTATCTCTCTCCCTTCTTCTCTGTAAAATATCAATAAAATATATTTAAAAAGAAAAAAGAAATGAAGCTAAAATAAAGAAAGTACAAGTGTATAGAAACAGATGGGTTTGCAGAGTGTAGATTTCTTTCTTTTTTTAAAAATATATTTTATTGATTTTTTTTTTTTTTTTTTTTACAGAGAGGGATAGAGAGTAAGCACAAGAAGAAAGATGCTTAATTTAAAATATATATATATATATATATTATTGATTTTTCACAGAGAGGAAGAGAGAGAGATAGAGGGTTAGAAACATCGATGAGAGAGAATCATCGATCAGTTGCCTCTTGCACACCCTCCACTAGGGATGTGCCCGCAACCAATGTACATGCCCTTAACTAGAATCGAACCCGGGACCTTTCAGTCCGCAGGCTGACGCTCTATCCACTGAGCCACACTGGTTTCTGCCACACCGGTTTTGATTTCTAATCAAAGTGTATTTGACCCCCTATCCCAAAGCATGGGCAGGCTGTGTGGTGACGCCTGTGTCCTGCAAACATTAGGGAATGCCTACCTGAAATGGGGTGAGGGGTGTGTGTGGAGGGGGAGAAATCCAGTCATCTCATGGCTTGGCCAGACGCCAGCTTTGTGTATCCCCCCCAAATTATGGCAACATATGAAAAACACTCCTTTCTGTGGCGCAATCCTCTTGCTTATGAACAATATAACTCTTTAAGAGCAATCGCCTCATTAATAATTAATTTGGGATTCTTGGAGCACTTTGTATATTCAAAGTAGTAACTGGAGCATTGTGAGCAATAATCATCATCATCATATTTTAAGCCTATTCATGCACAGACGAGAGCAAGGAAGTTCTTTATAATGTAAATTATTCCTAAGCGCTGGGAAACTCAGTTTATCCTTAGACACATTACTTAATTTCAAATGCTTCTATTAAAACATGTAATTGTTGGGGCAACAAACTCCCTGCTTATTTTCCAGCTCTTTCAAAATAGGACGGTATGGAAACTCGGTTTGGGTGCGAGGAAAGTGACCGGAGATGGGGAGTTAACACCTGTGGAGGGAGGTTTCACTCCCTGGGAGGAGCAGATCACGTGTATTTCCAGTTTAAAAAATTAAGCATCTTTGCTGAAACCGGTTTGGCACAGTGGATAGAGCGTCGGCCTGTGGACTGAAAGATCCCGGGTTCAATTCTGGTCAAGGGCATGTACCTTGGTTGCGGGCACATCCCCAGTGGGAGGGTGTGCAAGAGGCAGCTGATAGATATTTCTCTTTCATCGATGTTTTTAACTCTCTATACCCCTCTTTCTCTCTCTGTGAAAAATCAATAAAATATATTTTCAAAAAATTAAGCATCTTTCCTCTTGTGCTTACTATGTTTGTTTTTAATCCTTTCCCAAGGATATGTTTTTATTGAATTTAGAAAGAAAGAAAGGCAGAGAGAGAGAAAGAGAAAGAGGGGGGGGAGAGAGGGGGAGAGAGAGAGAGAGAAAGAGAGAGAAAGAGGGGGGGGAGAGAGGGGGAAGGGGAGAGGAGGAGAGGGGAGAAGAGGAGAGGGGAGGGGAGGGGAGGGGAAAGGAGGGGAGGAGGGGGGGGAGAGGGGAGGGGAGGGGAGAAGAGAAAGAGAGAAAGAGACCCAAGCCGGTTTGGCTCAGTGGATAGAGCGTCAGCCTGCAGACTGAAAGGTCCAGGGTTTGATTCCGGTCAAGGGCATGTACCTTGGTTGCTGGCACATCCCCAGTAGGGGGTGTGCAGGAGGCAGCTGATCGATGATTCTCTCTCATCGAAGTTTCTAACTCTCTATCCCTCTCTATTAAAAAATCAATAAAACATACTTTTAAAAAAAAGAGAGAGAGAGAAAGAGAGAGAGAGAGAGAGGAAGGGGGTTGTCCTGGGAAGTCTTTTCTCCTGGAAACTGTTGCGGGAAGTCTGCTGTGAAGGGGTGGCTGGAAGGGGCTGGGGACCAGGACAGAGGCCCGGGTGACCAACCCCAGAGGCTCAAGGACACCTTCCCTCCTGGGGAAGCGGGGCCTGTGAGTGAGCCCTCAGGAGGAAGAGGCTGCTTCAGGGATGAGTGTGAGGACATCAGCTGGACACCACCCCTCGGACGTCCAACAGAAAGGCTGATGTCCACCTCACCCACGTCTGAGTCTGAGTCTGATGACAACGTTCTCCTCCCGTCTCATCCACCTTGGAACATCCTAGAAGGCAACCGAGGGGTTAAAGCGATGGGCAACCTCGGCCGAAATCTGTGTGGCTCAGTGGATAGAGCATCGGCCTGCAGACTGAAGGGTCCCAGGTTCAATTCTGGTCAAGGGCATGTACCTTGGTTGCAGGCACAACCCTGGTAGGGGTGTGCAGGAGGCAGCTGGTCGATGTTTCTCTCTCATCGATGTTTCTAGCTCTCTATCCCTCTCCTGTCCTCTCTGTAAAAAAATCAATAATATATATATATTTTTTATTTTTTTTTTAAAGAAGCAGAAAAGGAAGTAAATCAGAGAAGCAGCTGACCCATTCACATCTATGTTTGTTTCAAACCGATTGTAATTAGGAGACAAAACAGAAGATTAATAAATCAGACCCGTTATCAGTTGTCATTTTAGTCATCAAGCCATATGCCCATTGTGCTTCATGGATAGCAGCTGAACGCAAGAATCGGGACAAAGATGAGGAATTGTCATAGTGCCGGGAAAACAGCTCTCTCCCCCACGGAGCCCGCTTTGTCACTTATCTGAGCGATAAAAACAATTTCGTTACATGTAGGGTTGTTGGCCTTAACACATGTTAGCAAATAAAAATTCAGGACACTCAGTTAAATTTACATTTCAGATTTAAAAAAAATAAATAACCTTTAGTAGTTAAAGCATGTACCAAGTATGGCATGGGACATAATGCCATATTTAGGAGATAGTTATACTAAGAGTTATTATTCGCAAATATTTTATTTTTTTATATCAAATTCAAATATAACTGGGTGTGCTCTGTGTCTTTCACCTGGCAATCTTAGTTGTATGGTCATTGTGCGTGAATGCCTAATATATACTTTTTTGAATTAGCACTAATAGCAAATAATAACAGCACTAGCCGATTTGGTTCAGTGGATAGAGCACTGGACTGGGGACCAAAAGGTCCCAAGTTCAATTCCAGTCAAGGGCATGTACCATGGTTGCAGGCTCCTCCCCGGCCCGGGCCTTGGAGGGGCAACCAATCGATGTGTTTCTCTCACATTGATGTTTCTCTCTGTCTCTCCCTCTCTCTGCCACTTCTCTCTAAAAATCAATGAAAAAATATCCTGAGGAATAACCAAGAAAGAAAGGAAGGAAGGAAGGAAGGAAGGAAGGAAGGAAGGAAGGAAGGAAGGAAGAAAGAAAGAAAGAAAGAAAGAAAGAAAGAAAGAAAGAAAGAGAGAGAGAGAGAGAGAGAGAGAGAGAGAGAGAGAGGAAAGAAGGAAGGAAGGAAGGAAGGAAGGAAGGAAGGAAGGAAGGAAGGAAGGAAGGAAGGAAGGAAGGAAGGAAGGAGAAGAAAGAAAGAAAGAAAGAAAGAAAGAAAGAAAGAAAGAAAGAAAGAAAGAAAGAAAGAAAGAAAGAGAGAGAGAGAGAAAGAAAGGAAAGAAGGAAGGAAGGAAGGAAGGAAGGAAGGAAGGAAGGAAGGAAGGAAGGAAGGAAGGAAGAAAGGAAGAGAAGAAAGAAAGAAAGAGAGAGAGAGAGAGAGAGAGAGAGAGAGAGAGAGAGAGAGGAAAGAAGGAAGGAAGGAAGGAAGGAAGGAAGGAAGGAAGGAAGGAAGGAAGGAAGGAAGGAGAAGAAAGAAAGAAAGAGAGAGAGAGAGAGAGAGAGAGAGAAAGAGAGAGAGAGAGAGAGACAGAGAAAGAAAGGAAAGAAGGAAGGAAGGAAGGAAGGAAGGAAGGAAGGAAGGAAGGAAGGAAGGAAGGAAGAAAGAAAGAAAGAAAGGAAGGAAGAAAGAAAGAAAGGAAGAGAAAGAAAGAAAGAAAGAAAGAAAGAAAGAAAGAAAGAAAGAAAGAAAGAAAGAAAGAAGAGTATAACAAACATCTAACACAGATACCGCCTTCTTTAGCCAGAATGTCACAGTTGGATTAAGAGGCTTTTCCTAACCTTATAAAGTTTCCATCCCACACAGGGGAGTGGAGGCATCCGCGCAGGGTCACTCAGTGAAAACGCAGTGGAGCTGGGATCCAGACTCGGGGCTGCAGGGTCCAAAGCCTGCTCTCCACCATGACCTTGCATCACCTCTGAGACATCGAGTCAATAATGCATGAAACCACTGCCTTAAAAATATTTTGATACAGCGAAAATTCCGGTAACCTAAAATTTACCGTCTTAATTACTGCTAAGTGTGCAGTTCAGTGGCGTTGAGTACACTCACATTGCGGTTCACCCAATCTTCAGGATTCTTTTTATCTTGCAAAACTAAAACTCTGTACGCATTAGACAGCTCCCCATGACTCCCTACCCCAGCCCTTGGCAAACACCGTTCCACTGTCCGTCTCTGTGGATTTAACTGCTCTAGGTCCCTGGTGTAAATGCAATCATGCAGTATTTGACGTCTTATTATTTATTTCATTCAGCCTAATGTCCCCAAAGTTCATTCCTGTTGTAGCATGTGTCAGAATTTCCTTCTTAAAAAAAAAAAAAAAATATATATATATATATATATATATATATATTATTGATTTTTTACAGAGAGGAAGAGAGAGGGATAGAGAGTTAGAAACATCGATGAGAGAGAATCATTGATCAGCTGCCTCCTGCACACCCGCTACTGGGGATGTGCCCGCAACCAAGGTACATGCCCTTGACGGGAATCGAACCTGGGACCTTTCAGTCCTCAGGTCGACGCTCTATCCCACTGAGCCAAACCGGTTTTGGCTGAATTTCCTTCTTTTTTAAGGCGGGATCACATCCCATTGTATGTCTATGTAACACGTTGTTTATTCATCTGTCCACGGGCGCTTGGATCGCTTTCACCTTTTGGCTCTGTGACTAATCCCGCTGCGAACTCGGGTGGACACAGACCGGCTCAGTTCCCCCGGGTCTGGACACAGAAGTGAAACTGCTGAATCCCCGGGTGGTTCTATTTTCGTTCTCTGAGGAGTTGGTGTGGTGTTTGTGTTTTCCACAGCAGCCGGAGCATTCGGCACTCCCACCAGCGGGGAGGAGAGTGCAGGTGTCTCCACATCCTCACCAGCACTGGTTATTCCTGTTTTTTGTTTGCTTTTTATATGATCCATCATGATGGATGTGAGGAACTATTGCTTTCTGTCTCCATGATAAACTGGGAGGGGGGAAGAGGGGAGGGCAACTGCCGGGGGGTGGGGGGGGTAGAGGAGGCCAGAGGGGGGGAGGTGAATGGAGGGGGGAAGGAGACATATGTACTAGTATTTGTAATACCTTAAACAATAAAATGTAAAAAGTTATTATATTTTGATTGTTTTAATGATTAAGTTATTTGATTTGTTGAAATCTGCAGAGGCTATTTTATGGAGTTATTCTATTTGCCACCATACGTAACACTAGCATCAGTTATTATTTATTTGTTTGTGTGTTTGTTTGTTTGTTTTTAATCCTCACCTGAGGATACTTATCCGTGGATTTTTAGAGAGAGTGGAAGAGAGAGAAAGAAAGAAAGAGAGAAATACTGATGTGAGATAAACCCATCGATTCATTGCCTCCTGCACACGCCCTGACCAAAGTACATGCCCTTGACAGGAATCGAACCCGGGACCCTTCAGTCTATAGCCCCGTGCTCTATCCACTGAGCCAAACTGGCTAGGGCACAGCAATTATTATTAATGACAGTAATGACCTGTGTGCGCTGAGTACCTCCTGGAGGCCAGGCATTGGCCGAGGGCCACGTAGCTGTTCTGATGTTCAACCTTCACATCTACCATACAAAACAGACACCTACAATGGTGGTCCCCACGTGACAGGTGAGAAAAAAATATGCCTAGAGAGAGGTTAGACATCTTGTCCAAGGTAACAAGGCTTGTAAAGCTGGACTTTCAACCCAAGTGACCTGACTCTTACCTTTGACCCCATCTTTTGGGGGATGTTAAGAAAAACACCCTCTGAATCACGTTGACCCACTTGAATAACTATGTATAATTACTTGGGGAACGGCCAGGACAATGTTGCTATCTGTATCTATACTGGCCCCAGATGGATATTTAATTTAAAATAATTAAAATTAAATGAAGTTTGAATTTGAAAGAATTAAAACGGAAATTTCAGTTCCTTAAGTGAGTTCCATATTTCAGGGGGTCAGTCTATATCCAGGGCTGGGCAGCACAGATTTAGGACATTTCCATCATCAGGGAAAGATCTACTAGACAGTGTTGGTCTAAAGTCCCTGGTAAGCCTGGCCAGCATGGCTCAGAGCATTGATCTGTGAACCAGGAGGTCACGGTTCGATTCCCAGTCAGGGCACATGCTCAGATTATGTGCTCTATCCCCAGTGGGGGGAATGCTGGAGGCAGCTGATCAATAATTCTCTCTCATCATTGATGTTTCTCTCTCTCTGCCTCTCGCCCATCCTCTCTGAAATCAATAAAAATGTATTAAGATTAAAAATGTTTTTTTAAAATATATTTTATTGATTTTTTTTACAGAGAGAAGGGGAGAGGAATAGAGAGCTAGAAACATCGATGATGAGAGAAACATCGACCAGCTGCCTCCTGCACACCCCCCACTGGGGATGTGCCCACGACCAATGTACATGCCCTTGACCGGAATCGAACCCGGGACCTTTCAGTCCACAGACCAATGCTCTATCCACCGAGTCAAACCGGTTTTGGCGAATTAAAAATGTTTTTTAAAAAATAGAGTCTCTGGTAAAACTACCGCTGGTAACCACAACTGTGGGCTGGAGGGAGGTAAGAGAGGGAAGATGGAATTCCCATTTAAAAATGGTTTATGAAAGAGAAAACTCAGCAGATTAGACAACCCCCATTACTCCCTCTCCCAACCCTTGGCATTTAACTAATGCCCGTATCTATAACTATGACGGAGATGCTGGAAGAGAGAGGAATTCACAATTAAAGGTCTCCTTGTACTGCTCAGAAAGGAAGACATGTGATCAAGAAAATAAAAGGGAGTGCAGCCTAGAGTATCATAATTTTGAAAATCTAGACTTAGCTTTAAGAACAAAGAAAAGTCAGCCGAAACCGGTTTGGCTCAGTGGAATGAGTGTCGACCTGTGGACCGAAGGGTCCCGGGTTCGATTCCGGTCAAGGGCATGTACCTTGGTTGCAGGCACATCCCCAGTAGGGGGTGTGCAGGAGGCAGCTCATCAATGATTCTCTCTCATCAATGTTTCTAACTCTCTATGTCTCTCTCTTCCTCTCTGTGAAAAATCAATAAAATATATATATTTTTAAAAAAGAACAAAGAAAAGTCAACACACTTTCATAATACTTCTCTGTGACATCTCCCTGCCTCTTGCTGCTGTGACTTAATTCCTGGGTTCAAGCCAGACCGAAACGGACTTGGAGAGCAAGGAAAGCCCAACCCAGTTCTGAACTTCCTCTTAGCGTGGACTGAGCGTCGGTTTTGAGGGAGGAATTGGAATGACTGAGTGGGGCAGATTCCAGGTAAAATAACGCGGTGTCTCTTAGGCTCACTCCCACCTCTTAAACTTCCTCTATGCATGGCGAGGGCACCAGAACTCAGGTACCTGGCACTGCCCTTGCTACCCATGGGATTCTGGCTCCTTCTCCATCACAATATTTCCTCCCTTCTGTTGCAAAGCAACGGATGGAAGTGGTTTAATTAAAGCCATCCATTAATTTCAAGTTAAACAAACATGTATTTAACACTTTATAGCCTAAAATTGATTTAGCCCATGTTCCTCTATGTATTTTTTTTTTTAATTGACTTCAGAGAGGAAAGAAGAGGGAGAGAGAGCTAGGAATATCGATGATGAGAGAGAATGATTGGTCGGCTGCTTTCTGCACGCCCCCTACTGGGGGTTGGTTGAACCTGCAATCTGGGCATGCGCCCTGACTGGGATTTGAACCGTGACCTCCTGGTTCTTAGGTGGATGCTCAACCACTGAGCCACAGCAGCTGGACCCACGCTCCTTCTCTACAGTGTCAGCCTTCTGACACAGGAGGCCGCGTGTGAGACTCCTCTCATTCACAGAGCAAGGAGCCACTGCTGCTGAGATACACACCTGACACCATTCCAAGCAGGAAATGAGCCCTCCGCCCGGCGCAGAAGCAACAGCTGGAGACTGTAGCCATTTTCTGTGGGAAGCCCTTGAGAGTCTTGCTGATTTCAAATACATATGGTTGGTACAAAGAGAAGCTGATTAAAGATACAAGCTCCTTAAAGACGATGCATTTCGGAGGAAGGTTTACTGCTGGCGATAGAAATCGCTGGCCACTTGGAAAAACAAAGTTTTTCTGCATGGAGAGAGATTTCCAGAATGTCCCAGCATCCTCCGTTACAGCTACTTTGCATTATTCCTGGATGGGCCTTTAGGAGGTCAGTTTATCTGTGTATTCCTACTTAACATGATATTGGATAGTAAATTCTGACTCATAGAATTCAGAAGCTCCGTCCCACAGATAGTTGAGACGTAGCCATAATGGTGATCATCATATGACACCCAGCTTCTGGGTTTTTCTAAGACACAGACCAGGATAATCAGGAACAACACGCGTGTACCATGTTGGATTAAGAGGCATGACTATTTCTTTTTTTTATTGATTATGGTATCACAAAATTGTCCTCATCCCCCCATTCCCATCCCAAACCCGTCTCCACACATGCCCCCGCCCCCCTGTTGTCCATAGCCATTGGCCAGGCCCATATGCATGCACACAAGTCCTTTGGTTGATCTCTTCCCCTTCCCCCCACCCTCCCCTACTTTCCCTCTGAGGTTTGAGAGTCTGATCACTGCTTCTCTTTCTCTGGGTGTGTTTTTGTTCATCAGTTTATGTTGTTCATCATTTCCTCTAGATGCGTGAGATCATGGGATCCAAGAAATACCCTTGTAAGAACCGAAACTGAGACACGCCATCATGGTTATGCTGAGAGGCAAATGAATCCGTCTGTAGTGAGTTCCTTTCTGGGCCAACAGTTCTTTTGAGTCCCAATTTCAATGTCAAATAGTTCCTTATGTGTACATGTCAGCCATGCTATTTCAGATCTGGTTGGTGGACAAATGGTGGTGATGCAGGTCCAACCATCTCTGGTTTGGTCCTGGGCATCCTTCAACAACACGCAGCTGCTGTCTGCTGGTTAAGGTGCGGCGGCGTCAGCAAGATGCATGGCTATTTCTCACTACACCGTGAATTTCTGGAAGACAGAGCCTTGGGCCCATCCATCTCTGAATCTGTAATGTCTAATGCAGTGCTTGGCCCAGAGAAGGACTTGAAGCATGTTGCTGAAGGGAGAAGGATGGAGGTCAGGAAAGAAGGAGGGAAATAAAATGGAGCCAAGAGTTCACTCAGGCCTCACGGGGCCACAGAGGGTGACCAGCAGGGGCACAAAGAGGAAGTTAGGAGCAGTCAGTGGTACCGCCCCGCCATCCAACTGCAAATGGAATTCCCTTTGGCCAAAAGGCACAACAGTTGGGTTAAGTCAGTTTTACCAACACCCCTGCCTTTCATTTGATTATCTTTTTAGAATTGGCACTTTTCAAGCATCCCTAACTTTCTAAAATGTCAGAGTTTGGGCTAGTTTTCTCCTTTTGCTATAAATCCAAAGGCAACTTCGGAAAGCTTGAGAAAGAACTCTCACATTTTCAGTTTGGTAAAAATTAAATCTTCGTGCCCTGACCAGTTTGGCTCAGTGGATAGAGCATCAGCCAGCAGACTCAAAGCTTCCCAGGTTCGATTCCAGTCAAGGGCATGTACCTTGTTTGTGGGCACATCTCCAGTAGGGGATGTGCAAGAGGCAGCTGATGAATGATTCTCTCTCATCAATGCTTCTAACTCTCTCTTCCTCTCCCTTCCTCTCTGTAAAAAATCAATAAAATATTTTTTAATAAAAAAATTAAATCCTCGTAATTTCCTCCTTTACAATAAAACACAAATTAGAAACAAAGTCCAGAATGGAATATCTCCCCAGGGTGAATGAATAAAAAATGGGGTTTCAAGTTAGAGAATGCTAATTACGCTTTCTGAATCTTTAAAAACAACATTTTTGTTCCAAATTTTACTTTGCCGCCTTAATGCCATTTTACCTTTATTTTATTTTTTTAAAATATATTTTTATTGATTTCAGAAAGGAAGGGAGACAGAGAGAGAGAGAGAAACATCAATGATGAGAGAGAATCATGGATCAGTTGCCTCCTGCACGCCCCACACTAGGGATTAAGCCCGCAACTCGGGCATGTGCCCTGACTGGGAATCGAACTGGGACCTCCTGGTTCATAGATCTACGTTAATCAGTGAGCCACGCTGGCCGGGCCCATTTACCTTTAAACAAGCCAAAGCCCCGGGCTCAATTTTTATGCTTTTCTTCAAGGAGGATACAATTTCATATTCAACCAGCACAGCATTTGCAGGCTAACCAGCGAGGTCCGTGGGAGGAATTGTTACCCTTCTGATTATGATCCTCCTTACCGAGCGGACGGGAGAGGGAAGGCCCACTTAAAGGCTAGGAAATTCAGAAAACAACTCCGAGACCATGTGGATGGCTGGCAACAGAGAGGAATTGAGAGGACTACTCCAACCATGAAGACAGAAGAGAAGCAGTCCAGAGATGGAAGACACTGATGACACCTTGCCATAATAGATAGCAGTCAACAGCTGTGTAGCACTGCAGGTTGCCCAGGACCAAACCAGAGAGGGTTGGACCTGCATTACCACCATTTGCCCACCATCCAGAACTGAAATATCATTGCTGACAGGTACACATAAGGAACTGTTTGACATTGAAATTGGGTCTCAAAAGAACTGGTGGCCCAGAAAGAAACTCTACAAACTGAATCATAACCATTATTGCTTAACCCTAACCCTAACCCTAACCCTAACCCTTATATACTTATAAGAATCATTTTTTGATTCTTATAAGTATATTTCCAATAGGACATGATCTCACTCATCTGGGGGAAATGGTGAACAACATAGACAGACGAACAAGAACAGACCCAGAGATAAGGAGCCATGGGTCAGACTGTCGGACCTCAGAGGGAGGGTGGGGATAAAAGGGAGAGATCCACCAAAGGACTTGTGTGCACACATATGAGCCTAACCAGTGGTCAAGGACAATAGGGGGGTGGGGGCATGAGTGGGGATGGGTGTGGGATTGAAATGGGGGGTTGAGGACAAATATGTGATACCTTAATCAATAAAGACATTTTTAAAAATGGACCTGTCTAAAACAAAAAACTTATTGGGTATAGCACTTAGTGGAATTAAATAAAATATTACCAGCCTGGAAAAAAATATGTAATAAATAAAGGCTCGGAGAGCAATTCTGTCCACGGAGGATCCAGTGCTCCGTTTGGGGAGCACCATTCCCCGGGCCATGCTTTGCATCCATCACAAGCATCCCTGCCTAGAGAGCAGACATTTCCTGACTCGGGCTTCTGCACGGATCTCCTTTGGGGCTCAGTTCTGTCTCTCCACCGTGGCTGGCGCTGGCACCCAGCTTGCTCTTGGCTGGCTGGCTGCCTCCCGCGGTAAAAGTGACCCTTTGCAAAGTCCAGCCTCAGGGCTGGCTTTTAGGGAGCCAGCAGCCAAACATTGGCCGCCATGGTGGCTTTCTGTCTCGGGGTGAAGATAAGGCGAGTGGTGCTCTCTGCGGCTGTCCCGGGGGAGAGCAGAACGGTCACCCTCGGGGTCCCCCCTCTCCGCATGGCCACATGGCCGGCCAGGCGAGCTGAGGCATGTCCAGGTGAAGAGCAGCAGTGGGGTGACAGGACCAGAGCAGGCCCTGAAGTTAGTCGCTTCATTCAAAGTTGCCATAGAAACCCTGTCTGAATGGCCTCCCTTTTGCGGAATTGATGTTGACATTTAAATGCTAATGTGGCCCTGACTGGTTTGGCTCAATGGATAGAGCTGCAGCCCCTGGACTGAAGGTCATGGCTTTCATTCTAGTCAAGGGCGTAGACCTCGGTTGCAGGCTCGATCCCCGGCCCGGGTCAGGGCACATGTGGGAGGCAAGCAATCAGTCAATGGGTCTCTCTCCCTTAGATGTTTCTCTCTGTCCCTGCCCCTCCCTTTCAATCTCTCTAAAAAAAAATGGAAAGACTATACTTGGGTGGGGATGAACAAACAAACAAACAAAGCGAAGACGGCTTCCTACATGGAGTGCGTGGGACATAGAAAATGAGTGAATATGGAAGAAGGAACACACACCCTAACATGTGACACAAGAACTGACACCTGCGGAAACCGCTTTGGCTCAGTGGATAGAGCGTCAGCCTGCGGACTGAGAGGTCCCAGGTTCGATTCTGGTCAAGGGGCATGTACCTTGGTTGCGGGCACATCCCCAGTGGGGGGTGTGCAGCTGACCGATGTATCTCTCTCATCAGTGTTCCTAGCTCTATATCTCTCTCCTTTCCTCTCTGTAAAAAAATCAATAAAATATATTTTTTTTAAAAGAAAGAAAACGAACTGTCACCTTTCCCAATAACCCTGAGGACCAGGGGCAGCATGGGCAGCCAGCGCGGCGAGCTGCTCGGGAGCCGCTATGCGTCTGTGTCCAGTTCCGCCCTCTGGAAGGCACTGCTGTCGTTCCACGGCATGGCGTGCCCTGGAAGCCAAATAAAATGCAAAGTTGCCTTTTCCATAGCAGAGCCCACGGACAAAATGCCAGGGAGCAATCATGAGAAGGTCCAGCTACTGTCTGTCCACATGTTCCCTTTTCCCTCCATGAGAAAGCATCCCGAGGGGCCCTTGACCGCTGGCTGCCTGATCAATCCATCCATCGATAGCAGGTCTTAAATAAATATTTCTATTCAACGTCACGAGAGCCGGCGGGTGCATGGCTGGCAGATGCGGGAGGCGAGGCGAGGCAGACAATCAGCGCCGCGATTTGCCGAGTCACGTCGCCGGAGATCTAATTAGTGCTGATGCGGCTGCTCCTTTTTACGGAAAACGGGAAAACGGCACCGAGACGTGATTGTTTAATGCATTTAGTGCAAAGCACATCGGCATCCGTTCCGTGTTCGCCAAGAAAACCCAAGTTCAACGGCCATTGGCTTCGGAGCCAAAACATCCCCGCACGGTGCCCAGTGGCTCTGCTGGCTCCGAGATTTCCCATAAACGCGACAAGTTACAGCCTCCAGCTGCAGAGCAGCCCATCTGTAGATGTTTGTTATAGTTGGCAGTATTGTCCAATGATTGTGCCTTCCTGCGGGGGGGAAAGAGAGTGAGAGAGAGAGAGAGAGAGAGAGAGAGAGAGAGAAAAGAGGGAGGAAAACAAGGTTCTGTCAGCAAAAACAAAAGTAAAAGTTTGGAATACGCATCACCCGGCGAAAGGCCAGTCTCAGTTCTGAGTCGAGTTGACCCGGCAGCGAATTTTTAAACATCTGTTCGCAGTGAGCCCGCCATGGAAACCAAAGGGTAACAACCCCCTTTTCTCGCTTCTCCCCAACATTTAGTTTCCATTAGGATCACAGAAGATGGAATTGGATGCCGGTGTGATGACCATGGAGTCAGAGTCGTTCCTGTAACTTTTCAAGGATTGGATGAGTCATTTTTTGTGATTTTTTTTTTTTTAATTTTATATACTACAGTCCAGGAGCCCTCAGGGGTGGGAGGCAAACCAGTGATCAGAGGAAGGTGATGCCCCCATCACACCTCTGCTGCTGCCACTGCCGGCAGCTCAAACCTTGGCCAGCCCTGGTTACCTGAGCCTCGGGCGACTCTGGGTGGCTAGGCAGCTACCAGCTGAGGCTTGCCTGTGCCTCTGCCGGTCTTGAGTGGCTGGGGGACTGAGGGAGCTGGAGGACTCTGAGGCAGGTGCGTGGAGTAACTGGACCCCACTGGTCCGCAGGCCTGGCCATGCTGTGCGCCTGCCTCCCCAGCGGAGCTGAGAGGACTGGGTACCACCATCTTGTGGGTGTGGGCACCGCCATCTTTGGGGGCTTGGCATTCCATTAGCATATCCCCTCCTTATTGGCTATGAGTGCCGCCATCTTTGTGAGGGTGTGATTCGCATATCCCCACCTTATTAGATAGGCTATATATATTTCAGAGATGAATGGAGACAGAGAAAGTGAAATATCCATTAGAGAGAGAGAGAAATATCAGAGATGAGAGAGAATCATGGATCAGCTGCCTCCTGCACGTCCCCACTGGGGATCCAGCCTGCAACCTGTGCCCTGACCAAGAATTGTACCGTGAGCTCCTGGTTCATAGGTCAACATTCAACCACTGAGCCATGCCGGCCAGACTTGACCAGCGTTTGTTTGTTTGTTTATTTATTTAAAATTATTTATTTAAAATATATTAATTATTTATTTATTTGAAAAATATTTTTATTGATTTCAGAGAGGAAGGAAGAGTGAAATAGAAGTATCATGATGAGAGAGAATCATGAATCAGCTGCCTCCTGCTGACTTGTAGAATTCTGTGGAAGAGTTGACTTCTAGAATTTTGTAGAATAGGGGATTTCTAGAATTAGGAGGAAAGCAGAACTTCTACAATTCTGTAGAAGTCCCCCACTGGGGATTGAGCTCACAACCCAGGCACGTGCCCTTGACCAGAATCAAACCCGGGGCCTTTAATAGCATAGTATTCTCTCTCTCTCTTTTTTATTTATTTTTATTTTTTTAAATATATTTTATTGATTTTTTACAGAGAGGGATAGAGAGTTAGAAACATCGATGAGAGAGAATCATTGATCAGCTGCCTCTTGCACACCCCCTACTGGGGATGTGCCTGCAACCAAGGTACATGCCCTTGGCCAGAATCGAACCTGGGACCTTTCAGTCCATAGGTTGACGCTCTATCCACTGAGCCAAACCAGTCAGAGCAAGACCAGCAATTTTTTTTTTTATTATTTTTCTTTTTTATTGTGGTAAAAGGCCCAGAATATAGACTTCACCACCTTAACCATGTTTAAGTGTGTACAGTTCAGTAGTGTTGGCTATATTTCACATTGCAGTGCAACAGATCTCTAGAATGTCTTTGTGAGGGAAACGGAGGTTGTTATTCAGTTGGATATAGGATTTCAGTTTGCAATCGTTGTTTACGTGTAAAAATCCGTAACATCTACAGAAAGAGATGAGTTGGACGCAGATGTTTGCATGATTAGCTGGGAAGATAACACTCTTCCCATCCCGTGCCCCACCCCCCCTCCCACCACCCTCGTTTTGGCTTTTGCTTTTCTGATGGCACAAATGAGCTGCTGAACCAAAGCTGTTGGTTCCGAATGATCCTGTCCACAGGGCAGTGGTGTGTGGCAGCATTGAGGACGAGCAGCCAAGGTGGTGCAAGTGAGCCCGATCATCTTGCAGACTGCGACCAGCAATGGTAGTGGAGTAGGGGGTGGGATTCGGGCCCACCACCTGTCTCCCAGGTGCTGAGGGAGAAAGGGCAAAGGGCAATATTAAAATATTTCTTCTTATTATTTCCCTTTTGATGTGCACGAATTTGTGCACCGGGCCACTAGTTTAGATACATTCAGGAGGACACTTCTGGAAATTGGTTTACACTGTGGTGGAGGCTGAAAAGCTCCTCATTTTGGGCTTAAAAACCCTGTTCTGTGGAGGAGGGGGGAATAAATGAAGATGAGAAGAGAAGGGGATGTGAGGAGAGGTGACTGCGGGAACTAGGCTTACGGGAAAATGAACTGAGAGGATAAAGGAAGGGAATAGGGGCTTTAAAAAGATAAACGTTTTCAGAGGAATCACCTAAATTAGACACTGGGAAATAGTCCTGACTAGAGATTTTTGAGAAACAATTGGAGGGAAATCCAACAGTTACCTTTCTGTGGCACTTAAACGTAGCTAACAGAGAGGAAGAACTAAGGCGCTTTATAAATGAAGGATTTTGTAAAGCACATGTTTACAACGTCTAACGAAGGCCCAGGGTTCTGAGACACTCCAAAACAACCATTCCCTTAGTTTGAGATATTATTATTATTATTTTTTAATATATATTTTATTGATTTTTTTTACAGAAAGGGAGAGGGATAGAGAGTTAGAAACATCAATGAGAGAGAAGCATCGATCAGCTGCCTCCTGCACACCCCCTACTGGGATGTGCCCGCAACCAAAGTACATGCCCTTGACCGGAATTGAACCTGGGACCTTTCAGTCCGCAGGCTGACGCTCTATCCACTGAGCCAAACCGGTTTCAGCATGGGATATTATTATTAACACATGGTTGTCTATGTTCAGGCCAGCAGTGGATTCATATCTACCAGGGACATTGCAATTCCTTTAAAAAAAAAAAAAAATGAAGCTACTTGCTGTGTTTCCATCTATTAAAAAAACAACAAAAAACAAAACAAAAAAACAACAACACATGATTAAATTCAAGTCCCAGGCATTAGACTTGTAAAAGAAAGAATGTAAAAGAGAGGAATGAGTTTATGTAAGGGTGCCTCAGTCAAAGAGCCCAGTTGGATTTAAAATATTCCAGATACGTCAACCCCCACCCCCATCCAAATGCTATTAATACTTAGGAATAAAAATCACTGCAAATGAGCCGAAACAGGTTTGGCTCAATGGTAGAGCGTCAGTCTGCGGACTGAGGTGTCCCAGGTTCAATTCCGGTCAGGGGCATGTACCTTGGTTGCGGGCACATCCCGGTGGGGGGATGTGCAGGAGGCAGCTGGTCGATGTTTCTCCCTCATCGATGTTTCTGGCTTTCTGTCTCTCTCCCTTCTCTGTAAAAAAATCAATAAAATATATTCAGGGGGGAAAAAAAATCACTGCAAATGAAGTGGAGCCACATGTGGCCAGAGAAGGCTGACGGTGGAATCAGCAAGAAATGGCTTATTCTGCCTCTTCACACAAACATGAATTGTTTTTGATGAATGAGAATTCTTTCATGAATTACCATAGGACATGCCAGTGATGTTTTCAATGTCAAGCAGAGAAAGTTTGTGTTTGTCTTTTGTAGAAGAATGGAAGGTCATGCCCAGCGAGACACACTTCCCATTATGGGCCCCGGGAGGCAGGCGGTGCCCACACTGAACCCCGAGAGCAGGGGGGGAGGAGGGAGGGTGGCCTCGACTCTCCACGTCTCTGCCTCACTCTTGTTTTCTCTCTGGGAAGATGTATGGCGGCCTTTAGGGACCCCAGCGGATGGCATTGGGCAGCCAGCAGAGCTGTGGCCACATTTCATATGTCCTCTCCACGCCGGCAGCATGAATGTGGAGTGGCCACGTCTGGAACTCTAGGCACATGGGTTGGGGACAATATAGGAGAAACGGAAGGGATGTGGAGTGAGTGGAGAGGTGACTTCTGGATCCAGAGTTAGATAAAAGGATAAGAGAAATCTTTTTTAAAAAAAATATATATTTTATTGTGTTTTTTTTTACAGAGAGGAAGGAAGAGGGATAAAGAGTTAGAAACATCGGCCGAAACCAGTTTGGCTCAGTGGTAGAGCATCAGTTCTGCGAACTGAAAGGTCCCAGGTTCGATTCTGGTCAAGGGCATGTACATTGGTTGCAGGCACATCCCCGGTAGGGGGTGTGTAAGAGGCAGCTGGTTGATGTTTCTCTCTCATCGATGTTTCAACTCTCTATCTCTCTCCCTTCCTCTCTGTAAAAAATCAATTAAAAAAAAAAAAAGAGTTAGAAACATCGATGAGAGAGAAACATTGATCAGCTGCCTCCTGCACTCCCTCCCCCTAACCCCCAACTGGGGATGTGCCCGCAACCAAGGTACATGCCCTTGACCGGAATCGAACCAGCCTCTTCCCAATAAGCAGTGCCCCTCTGCGGAGCAGGGCATCAGAGTCCCCAACCCCCACCTCAGCCATAAACGTCCTAAGGAAACCTTACTGGGAGGGTCAAAGTCCCGGGGACAAATAGGTCAGGAGGGGAGGGACTCAGATAAAGTCTGCCCTCGGGTATGTTATCAGCAACCCAAGCCTTAGATAAGACGACAGCCCCTGGTTACACCTGAGAGCTTCCGCCCGAGCTTGCTGTAAGGAGGAATGAGAAAACACATGTCAAGTGACCAAGAGTGTGCGATGCATTGTGGGCAATCACTGGGAGTTCATTGATACCTAGATGAAGAGTGAATGGGCCTAGTCCAGCGCCCGACTCTCGGCTGTCATTCGGTTAAAGAAGCAGAGATTCTTATTGATTGAAGGAGGACGGTCAGGAGCAGCAAGGACCCTCTGAGGGTTCTCTAACAATATCTGTGAAAATGGATTTGTATAGAATAAATTCATGTGGGAAAATGTCTTCCCTGGATGAAGTGGTTCCCTCGCTGGACAGAACATTGACCGGTAGATTTTCTTTCAAAACAAAATCTTGTTCAAAATAGCATTCCATCCGAAACTGGTTTGGCTCAGTGGATAGAGCATTAGCCTGCGGACTGAAAGATCCCGGGTTCGATTCCGGTCAAGGGCATGTACCTTGGTTGTGGGCACATCCCCAGTAGGGGGTGGGCAAGAAGCAGCTGATCGATGTCTCTCTCATTGATGTTTCTAACTCTCTATCCCTCTCTCTTCCTCTCTGTAAAAAATCAATAATATATATATATATATATATATATATATATATATATTTTTTTTTTTTAAAAAGCATTCCAGGTAGCACAAATGAATCCACCCCCCATTTTCCTGAACAAATACATCGCTTTGATTAAGTCACATATTTATGAATATTTGAATTATTTACAAGTGGTGAACGAATGCTTACTACTTCACTGGGGAAAATGGAAAGAAATTAGCTTCATTACAATAGGAAGGGCTCAGTGTAGGCGGAGGGAAAACACATTGGTATGCAGGGAAACCATGAACCCAAAGCAATTCCCAATTAAATCTGTTATGTGAACACCTTCACACACATCATCAAACACACCAAGTAGCCTTTTGACGTCAGTATGATCAAGAGAGTCCATTAGTGGAGATCCTTGCTATTCACAATTTCCATACTTTACAAGTGGATTTTGCACATTTTTATTTATTTATTTATTTATTTGTTTGTTTATTTATTTATTTATTTTAAATATATTTCTTTTCTTTTTCTTTTTTTTTTTTAGAAAGTTTTTTTTTTTAATATATTTTATTGATTTTTCACAGAGAGGAAGAGAGAGGGATAGAGAGTTAGGAACATTGATGAGAGAGAATCATTGATCAGCTGCCTCTTGCACACGCCCTACTAGGGATGTGCCCGCAACCAAGGTACATGGCCTTGACCGGAATCGAACCCGGGACCTTTCAGTCCACTGTCCGACTCTCTATCCACTGAGCCAAACCGGTCCCGGCTTAAATATATTTCTTTATTGACTTCAGAGAGGAAGGGAGAAGGAGAGAGAGATAGAAACATCAATGATGAGAGAGAATCATTGACCGGCTGCCTCCTGCAAACCAACCCCACTGGGGATTGTGAAAGAACAGAGCCCCATGCTAACCTGACAAGCTCAGGGAAGGCCTGCGTGGCAGTCTTGCAAACCCAGAGACCTAAGATAACCACAAAAGATGGTTTGAAAATTAAATATCTAACAGGTTATAGTAGGTAGTCATTTCCCAGATATTTTCCCAGACAAAGATCAACTTTGATCTTTTTACTGAGCCCATTTGCCTTTTTGCCTCTAAGATAACATATCTGTGAGATGTCTGGGTAACTTGTAACTTCTCTTTTTCCGGAGCCCCTGGGGAACAACCAAATGTGGGGGGCGCCAGGACAGATGCCTCAAATTCCTTCGTTATCATGTTAATTGTTCCTGCACTCACCTGAGTACACGTCCATCATTTTACTTTTTATCCAATCCCAGGAGTTTCCCACCACTTTGCTTTCTCCCGCCTCCTTACTCCATCACCAATGAATTTCATGTAACCCACCTATGTCCCTCCTTTGATTTCAGTGTATAAATAGAGAAATGTAATCCACCATTTTTTGGAGCATTATCTCAATCCGTTGAGGTTCTGCTTCCCGGCAATTGTGACAGTAAGGCTCAAATAAACTCTTTAAAAAATTCTTTACATGTTTCAATGGTTTTTTCGTTAACAGGATCAAACCCAAAACCCAGACATATGCCCTTGGCCAGAATCGAACCCAGGACCCCTCAGCCCAAAGGCTGACGCTCTATCCACTGAACCAAGCCGGCCCAGGGCATATTTTGCACATTTTTAAATCAGAAAGGAATCTGAAGGGTCATTTAATTGAATCCTGACATTTTCACAAGTGGAATATGAGACGTTAGGAGGTTGAGCTGATTGGCCATACGTTACACCGCCTGCTAACGGAGCTCCCCGGACTGGGACCAGTTCTCCCACACACCATTTCCATGGTCTCTCTAGCATATTGTATTATCGCCTCCCTTTCTTCTCTTTTATACAAACAGAGTCCTGAGTCATCCGAAGTCCTCATTCATATGGCTATGGCCTAGTCCCATGGTCGGTAAACTGCAGCTCACGAGCCACATGCAGCTCTTTGGCCCCTTGAGTGTGGCTCCTCCACAAAATACCACAGCCTGGGCGAGTCTATGTTGAAGAAGTGGCATTAGAAGAAGTTTAAGTTTTAAAATATGTGGCTCTCCAAAGAAATTTCAAATGTTGTACTGTTGGTATTTGGCTCAGTTGACTAATGAGTTTGCCGACCGCTGGCCTAGTCCATGTAGAATCCAAATTAATCCGCAACTGCCTTTCCTTTTGCACTTTCTCCTCAGTGTGTAATGGTCCACCATTGCTCGCTGTGGTTTCATTCAGTCAAAACCGTCATCTCACGGTGTAAGGGCTGTACCTCCCCCAATACCACATCTCACAGAAAATATATCCACCATGTTTAATACCATATTCAAGATATTGCTGAAACCAGTTTGGCTCAGTGGATAGAGCATCGGCCTGCGGACTGAAGGGTCCCGGGTTCGATTCCAGTCAGGGGCACGTATCTTGGTTGCGGGCACATCCCCAGTGGGGGCTGTGCAAGAGGCTGTGATCGATGTATCTCTCTCATCGACGTTTCTAACTGTCTATCCCTCTCAATTCCTCTCTGTAAAAATTAATAAAATATATTAAAAAAATATTCACAGTATTGATTGCAGCGAGGTTTTGTAGGTGTACATTATGACTTTTGCCATTGAAACCATACTTTTTAGAAATGGGAAGAGGCGTGTGGGAAAAATATTCTCACCACTGGTGAAAAAATCACGTTTTCGCAGGGTTTGCAAACAGGGAAATATTTGTGGTTTTTGCCTCATATGTTTTGCTTCTTTTGGCAAAAGCAAAAGGCAGTTTTCTTTGCAATAAAAACGGCCTTTCGTTGTCGCCAATGCTTTACATCCATTTTTGCCAAGCAAAAAGCTGTTTTCCCAGGAGGGAACAGCTCAAGCTGAAATCATAGTGAAGCACAATTTGTAAAAATCTCCCTCTTTGAAAACAAAAATCGCACCACTCAATGCAAATGCCACCTCAGGGGCCTTGCTCAGAGAGAGATAATGGGTGAGGCCTGGTGAAAGCATTGTTCAGAGACAAGCTTTCCAGTAGATGCAAAAATAAACCCTAAGTCTTATGGGTGGGAATTGTTAAATGGTGCCCAGAACGAACACAAAGAGTCTAGTCTTTACCTTTGTCATCCAAATGGCCCTCAGTGGTTGAACCAGGTGGTCATGGTCCGATATCCGGTCAGGGCACAAGTCCGGGTTGGGGTCTCGATTCCCAGTGTGGGACATGCAGGAGGCAGCCGATCCATGATTCTCTCTCATCATTGATGTGTCTATCTCCCTCTCCCTCTCCCTTCCTCTCTGAAATCAATAAAAATATATTAACGAACAAAAACAAAAAAAAACAGCCCTAGCCAGTTTGGATCAGTGGATAGAGTGTTGGCCTGCAGACCAAAGGGTCCTGGATTTGATTTGATTCCGGTCAAGGGCACGTACTTGGTTACAGGCTCCTCCCTGGCCCAGGTCCTGGCTGGGCACGTGCAAGAGGCAACCAATTGGTGTGTTTCTCTCACATCGATGTTTCTCTCTGTCTTTCCCTCTCTCTTACACTCTTTCTAAAAATCAATGAAAAAAATATCCTTGAGTGAGGATTAAAAACAACAAAAGAATAATTCTTTTTAAATATATATATATATATATATATATTCTTATTGATTTTTTACAGAGAGGGAGGTAGAGGGATAGAGAGTTAGAAACATCGATGAGAGAGAAAGATCGACCAGCTGCCTCCTGCACACTCTCTACTGGGGATGTGCCCGCAACCAAGGTATATGCCCTTGACCAGAATCGAACCCAGGACCTTTCAGTCTGCAGGCCGACGCTCTATCCACTGAGCCAAACTGGTCAGAGCAAAAAAAAAGAATAATTCTTAAAACACTGCTTGATGCATTCTCTGTGCCATTTATTCTGGATGGCTTCTGTATTAATAACATCTTGACTCTTATTATTATACCATGATCCATTTTGATACCTAACAAAATTGCAAACAAATCAGGAAAACAGACATCATCCATTCTATGTAACTCCCTCGGCCAGGGAGGAGCCTGCAACCCTGGTACATGTCCTTGACCAGGAATCGAACCTGGGACCCTATGGTCTACAGGCTGACGCTCTATGCACTGAGCCAAACTGGCTAGGGCTACCCTGGTGCTCTTTATAATGAACTCGGATCAGAAGTTCCCGATGTGGTCATGGGATTTGCTTTTATTTCTGTCCAATTTTGTTTTTGCTTTGCATTTTCCTCAGTATGATAATAGCTCTTGCAAGCTTGGGCATGTCGTAGCGTATTCATCGGCAGGTCATCTCTGCTGCTAGAGAAGATTTTCATTTTGAAAACAATAAGCAGTCATGTCAATTGCAAACAGATGAGGTAGCAATGTCGCCCTTATAGAAGAGGGTGATTTATTACCTAGAAAAATAGGAAGATTTAAACGATTTTTGATGAATAGTGATATTTAATGTGTGGTTCTTTGAGATATAGCCCGTAGGAAATTACTTTTAACTGACTGTATCTCAACAAAAGCTTTAACCAGATTGCAAAATGACCCTCAAGCTCTTAATTTGTTTAAAATAAGATTTTTAAAAATATATATATATAAATTTTTTTTATTGGTTTCAGAGAGGAAGGGAGAGTCAGAAACATCAACGAAGAGACCCATATGGCTGCCTCTCACATGCCCCCTGTTTGGGATGGAGCCCACAACCTGGGCATGTGTCCTGACCAGGAGTCAAACTGTGACCTTCTGGTTCAAAGATTGCCACTCAACTACTGAGCCACGTTGGCCAGTCATAGTAAATACGATTTTTTTATTGTAAAATTCGGAACTTATCAGCACCATTATTTCATAGGTAATCATTTCAAGCATCCACAGAAGAGAAGAGGGAATACTTTACATACGTTCCAACCTGGAGGTGGCTATGGGATGAGCCTTGTAGGCAGACCACAGACACAGCCTCACACTCCCCCGCTCTCCATCCCAGTCCTAAGCCATCTTCCCTGAACTAGAGTTCAAGCCACGCCTCCTTGGAAAGTGTCTGACTTCTCTGACCTTCCACGTTCCCAATATCCACGTTCCCCACTTCTCTGACTTTCCAAGGTGGTCCACCCTACACCTTTTACCATGAAGCCACAGACTGCACCCTTAAACATGCTAACTTTTTATGGTGCATTGTATGTCTGTTTGCCACAACAACGAAAATTGGGGGGGGGGAGAGGAATATGAGTTTATTTTAACCAAGGGCGTGTTTAAGTCTAAAGAGCTAAAAAGTAAAGCATTCCTGTAATTGTTCACTTTAAAAAAAAAATGCCACTTAACTGTATATTGTTGGGACTGTTTCACTATTGACTATATCTCCCTAACTAGATTGATCGTTAAACTTCCTGGAAGGTTGAAAACAAATCTGAACCTTCCCAAGTCCCTCTCAAGGTTTAAATAGTGCTGCGACACAGCAGATAATAGATCAGTAAGTATTGGTTGGCTAAGGAGGATTTAGTTGGACCCACCTCACTTTGATGCTTCCCTTAAAATGTTAAATAAATATTGGAAAGGCTGTCCCAGAGAAAGTTATACTTCTCATCTGATTGCATTTTATCTCAAAATGATCAATTAACATTACTTAACCACTTTATTTATAATTGCACTTTATTTTTTCATTTTTGTGTTAATCTTCACCGAGGAGATATATATATATATATATATATATATATACTTTTTTTTTTTTTTTTTTTTTTTTTTTTTAGAGAGAGTGGAAGGGAGTGGGAGAGATGCTCCCTCTCCTGCCCAGGCCAGGGATCAAACCCGGGACCCTCCATTCCGTAGGCTGACACTCTACCCACTGAGCCAAACCGGCTAGGGCTACATGCCACATTCTCAGGAGGAGATTTCACAGAAGCAAAAGTTTCAACCATCCTCTGGTAGTCAACAGCGACTTCCTATAAGGAACGGCAGGGTGCGGTACCTCGGACAGCGTCCCGGCCTGTCCTGGGATTGGACCCGCATTCTGGGAACTGGGTGGGATGGTGGATGGCGTAAGCCTTGAGAAAGCCAACAATTCGGAAGAGAGACATGGCCAAGGATGGGAGCAGCGAACAGGTAGCAGGGCAGGAACGCTCCATTGGTGCCTGCTGCCTCTCTGAAGGCCCTGGCTTCCCTGTGTCCGTGTGGCCATGGCAGGCGGGGGCCCCGGAGTCTCCATCAGCCAGAAGATGCCAGGACATGGGAGCTCATCTGCTGAGTCACCTGCAGGGACGAGGGGAGAGGAGGCCGGGCCAGCTCCAGCCACGTGGCTCCAAGGCATGCCCTCTGCCCTCCAGCGGTCCACGTGGAAGGGCCATCAGCTCAGCCGGGGCAGGAGGGCGGCTGCCATCCCCTCTCCAGCATGAGTGCTGAGAAGCTGACACCTACCAAGACGAAACCGGTGTGGCTCAGTGGATAGAGCATCGGTCTGCAGACTGAGGGGTCCCAGGTTCCATTCCGGTCAAGGGCATGTACCTTGGTTCCGGGCACATTCCCGTTGGGAGGTGTGCAGGAGGCAGCTGGTCAATGTCTCTCTCTCATCGATGTTTCTAGCTCTCTATCCCTCTTCCTTCCTCTCTGTGAAAAATCAATAATATATATATATATATATATATATATATATATATATATATATATTTTTTTTTTTTTTTTTTTTTTTTTTTTTTTAAAGGAGCAAGCACCTGCTGCCGACGAAGTGGCTGGAGAGCATCTGGAATGCTGGGGATGAGAACCAGTGACTCCGGGGACAGTGCCTCCCAGCGCCAGCTTTCATTCACACCCGGCCTTTCGTTGGCCATGACCGGCTGTCCCCCTGCAAGAAGGCAATCTGTGTTGCCGAACCCGGTGTGGCTCAGTGGATAGAGTGTCAGCCTGTGGACTGAAAGGTCCCGGGTTTGATTCCGGTCAAGGGCATGTACCTTGGTTGCAGGCACATCCCCAGTAAGGGGGGAGGGGGTGCAAGAGGCAGCTGATCGATGATTCTCTCTCATCGAGGTTTCTCTCTATCCCCCTCTCTTCCTCTCTGTAAAAAAATCAATAAAATGTATTGAAGAAGGAGAAGAAGAAGAAGAAGAAGAAGAAGAAGAAGAAGAAGAAGAAGGAGAAAAAGAAGGAGAAAAATAATAAGAAGAAGGAAACCTGTGTCCGCCATCTGACTTAGGGGACAGAGGGAACGCCGTGCAGGTGTTTTTCGGAGCCAGATCCTGGAGTCTCGGCCTTTCGTGTCTGATTTCTCCGAGGCAGCGGCTTCATTTATATTCTGCTGGGCTCCCGCCCTGCATGGGTGGAAGTGGCCCCGACGTCCTCCGTGCTGTTCACAGAGTTATTTTCGTTATCGGCACACCCTGTGCTGCCTCCGGAACGCACTGCGCCTGAGAAGCAGGCGTTGGACTCTGGAGGGTGGGATCCAGTCGAATCGCCTTAGCTCTCCTGTGGCTCCGGAGTAAGATCGCTGTCCGTCACCCCTCAGCCAGTGTGCGTACCCCCAAACCTGGCCTCTGCTCTCCATGGGGACATTGGTGTGGACTCAGGGACCGATACTTTGAACGGTGCTCAGTGCTCCTCCATTTCTATGGCATGAGGGCAAGTTGGTAAACTAATTTGGCGTGTCCCATACCTCCTGCTGAGGAAGTGACTCTGCCACCAGGCAAGATGTTTACCATAATTTCACACACCCCCCCCCCCCCCCAATTTGGGTAGGGCAGCCAGACCTCACCTGTGCATGAATTCGTACACCGGGCCTCTAGTTATTGAAATAAAGGCTTGTGACCTCAAGGACCGTCCAGCCTGTATCCTTTTATTCATCTCCCAACCACCTCTGCATCTGCCTATTGATCCACCTGCATCTGCGTACTACAGCCAGGCTGCTGGTGTGTGGCCTTTCCGGCGGTGGTCCTGGCACTCTGTATACTTCAGCCAAGTTTGCCGAAGGGGCAGCTTGGATTCTGTCCTGGCAGCTTGAGGTAGCTGTAGTTCAGACATGCCCGAGTGTCTTCCAAGACAATTCCTTCCAAAGTCTCTTTCCTCCTCCATGTCTACAAGTGGACAGGTTTGAAAAGGGAATGACAGGTTTTTATAAAATCTCATTCAGCATCCAGGAAATGCCGGCCCACCTTCACGGGCCAGGGGTTGCTCTGAGCACTGGGGCTGAGAGGGGGAGGAGGTGGGAGGGAAATGCAAAGAGCAAAGCACTCGAGGCCTTTGTTTCTGTGGGGCATGCATGTTGGAGGGGAAACAGCCCATAGACAGGCAACCAGAAAAGCAGGGTCATTGGTCACGTTCCATGGAGAAAAGGAGGGAGAGGCCGAGGAGGAGGAGGGAGGCGGACAAGGAGAATAGGGTGATGACATAGAGTGTTTCACCCTAACCCTAATCCTAACCCTAACCCTAACCCTAACACAGAGGGTAAGTTCCAGAAAAGGGAGGTGTGGGGTTAAGAATATGGGAAAGTCCTTTCTCACATGTTTTTAAAAAATATATATTTTATTGATATTTCAAGGAGAGGAGGAAGGGAGAGAGATAGAGAACTAGAAATGCCGATGAGAGAGAAACATCGACCAGCTGCCTCCTGCCCACCCCCCATCAGGGATGTGCAACCAATGTACATGCCCTTGATCGGAATCGAACCTGGGACCTTTCAGTCTGCAGACCGACGCTCTACCACTGAGCCAAACCGGCTTCGGCTCTCACATTGAGAGAGCCAGCCACTTACCCAGTGAAGGGAAAAGCATTCTGGGCCGAAGGAACAGCAAGTGCCAAGTCTCAGAGGCAGAAGGGTGCGCACCAGTAAAACCAGACAGAGCACACCAGTGAGGCTGGGGTGAGAGTGCAGGTCTGTACACGGTAGGGGGTGTGTGATGGTGGAAACGTGTCTAGCATGTTAGCCATTTGTGCCACATGCTTCTCCACACAACGGGCTTGCCCGCCTTTGAGCTGGCAGAGTCTCCTAAGGCTCTAACCGCCATGCCAAAGGGGAAAAGAGAATGCTGGGGAAGGAAACAAGTTTCAGAGCAACGTCACCAAATTTGGATAGAAAGGAGGGATAAATCCTTTTAGTTGAATGCTCTTATTTTTAAAGCTGCAGCATCTCGTCTGGTCTCTTACAAAGACCGGTCCATGTCCCGCAAGGCAAGTTCCTTTAAGAAACAGGGTTACATGTTTTAAAGTGAATCACTGGTATCAGAAAGGGCAAAGTTTATCTGTGACACAGGCCTTCAGAATGCCAGGCATAATTCATCAATTAACTCATATAAAGAACATAACTTTCCCAACTAATCTCTCTGATATAGACCCAAAAATTCAGAGCCCATAATGTTCAGAAGCAAAACCTAGAATTAAAAAAAGAAAAGAAAAGAAAAAAAAAAAAAAAAAGGAATATATGGTCTGCGGACTGAAAGGTCCCAGGTTCGATTCCTGACCACTTTGGCTCAGTGGATAGAGCGTCAGCCAGCAGACTTAAGGGTCCCAGGTTCCATTTCAGTCAAGGGCATGTACCTTGGTTGCGGGCACATCCCCAGTGGGGGGTGTGCAGGAGGCAACTGATTAATGTTTCTCTCTCATTGATGTTTCTAGCTCTCTCTCTCCTTATAACTTCCTCCCTGTAAAAAAAATCAATAAAAAATATTTTTTTTAAAAATGGTTAAAAAGAGTAGTATAAATCCCTTCGATGCACTAGTCATTAAATGACGCTTTGGATAGTTGTTCTGTGTAACTTGTTAGTTTACACATTAAACCTCATTGCCCCATTAAGAGCGTTATCTATTTCTTCTAGAATGTGATGAAAATTGTTCTATTAAATTGTATGTAGGGCCGAAACCGGTTTGGCTCAATGGATAGAGTGTCGGACTGAAAGGTCCTGAGTTCGATTCCGATTAAGGGCATGTGCCTTGGTTGTGGGCACAACCCCAGTAGGGGGTGTGAAAGAGACAGCTGCTCGATGATTCTCTCTCATCGATGTTTCTAACTCTCTATCCCTCTCTCTTCCTCTCTGTAAAAAAATCAATAAGATATATGAAAAAAACAGGCCCGGAGCAGTGGCTGTCAGGCTGGGAGCGGCCAGGCCTGGAGCAGCCGGGTCTGATGCGGCCAGGCCCAAAGCAGTGGCTGCCAGGCTGGGAGCAGCCAGGCCTGGAGCAGCCGGATCGGGTGCTGCCAGGCCCGGAGCAGCAGCTGCCAGGTTGGGAGCGGCCAGGCCCAGAGTGGCTGGGTCCGGAGCAGCCAGGCCCAGAGCAGCAGGGTCAGGTGCGGCCAGGCCCGGAGGAGCAGCTGCCAGGCTGGGAGCGGCCAGGCCCGGAGCAGCCGGGTCTGGTGCGGCCAGGCTCAGAGCAGCCGGGTTGGGTGTGGCCAGGGCCGGAGCAGCAGCAGCCACGTCCAGAGCAACTAGGTCGGGAGCGGCAGTGGCCAGACCCAGAGCAGCTGGTTGTGGTACAAACGAGAGCAACAGAGGCCAGGCCCGGAGCAGCCAGGCCCGGAACAGCTCGCTCCTCGCCTGCCCCCGCCCCAAGGCTGCCTCTCAGACATGGTTGGAAACTTTTGCAGAAACTTGAGGGTCTGCTGAATCAAGTGATGAAGGCTTAGATCTGGATGTGTTGAGTTAGTATAGCGCTGGGGTGTTGATCTGTGAGTGCCTTGGGTGGGGCCTGGATGAGGTTGGTTGACCTATTTGGAAATGTCTTTTGTTTTGAAGTGTATCATTGGGCATGTGGAGGTATTATTGATATGAGAAAATGCTAAGTAACTGATTTACTATCTGAAAAGGGATTTACTATCAGGGAAAGGGAGGAAGGAAGAGACTGAACATAAACTGTGCACCTATGGATGAGGACAATGGGGGATGAGGAGGGGGCGGAGGGTGGGGTGTGAGCCTGGTGGAGGGAGGAAGAAATGAGGAACCTTTGTAATAATATGAACAATAAAGATTGATTAAAATTTAAATAAATAAATAAATAAATATTTAAAAAAAGATATATGAAAAAAATAAATAAATTGTATTTAGGAAACTAATGCCATCGATTTCAAGTCATTTCTTTGTTTGCTTTCAGTTATCTAAAGGCTCTGCTCTTTGTGACATTCAAAATGAAAAGAATAAGGCGTGGCTCAGGGGTTGAGTGTCAACCTATGAACCAACAGGTCACAGTTCAATTCCCAGTCAGGGCATATGCCCGGGTTGTAGGCTTGATCCCCAATGTGGGACATGCAGGAGGCACCCAATCAATGATTCTCTCTCATCATTGATGTTTCTATCTCTCTCTCTCCTCTCTCTGAAATCAATAAAACGTATTTTTAAAGAAGAAAAGAATAAGGAAACTCTTACGAGCAGCACGGCAGAGAATTCATCACTTCCTCCACTACAATGAATAGGAGAAGCCCCTTGGTTTAAGAATAACTGTCTCTCACGCCGATTTAATTAAGTATCTGAACGTTACTAAGGCTTTGCCAGTGGACAATTTAATTGCTCTAAAAGCAACACACACCCCCACATTCATTTTCCAGATGAGAACGTTGGGAGTCCCCATGATCTGGGAATAATCTCTGAGACCATGAGATTATTATCTGTAGCACCATTGAGAAATCTTAAACTGCTTCTGGTCCTTGTTAAACCAAAGTCAATGAAGGATGATGGGGGGAGGGGGGGCGCAGGAGTGGGGGGAGGATTGGAATGGGGGGTTGAGGACTAATATGTGATACCTTATACAATAAAGAAATTAATAAAAAATAAATAAAAATTAAAAAACATAAACCAAAGTCAGTCACTGCCCTCCCCTGTATGGGAAGGACAGATCTCCCCGAGTGGAGAGAATAAAATCCCTTTTCTAACAGTTCCTTTTAGAACTGGCTCCAAATGGAAAAATAAAAAGCAGTGCCCATCGCCTCTACTTCCATCGTCTGTATTTACAACAGACGTGAATTTTAATTTAGGAAACACAGCTACTTGTACCTTAAGAACCAACGAGCCTCATTAGCTCGTACAAACTGCTGCTTCTCCAGCTATGATTTTGAGATTTTTTTAAAAAAATTAAATTCACCTTGCCTAGCCGGTGTGGCTCACACGGTGGTGGAGCATTGACCTATGAACCAAGAGGTCAAGGTTCAATTCTCGGTCAGGGCCCATCCCAGGGTTGTGGGCTCGATCCCCAGTGGGGGGCGTGCAGGAGGCAGCCAATCAGTGATTCTCTCACCATTTTGCGTTGCTTCTTCTCTCCCTCTCCCTCTCTCTCTCTCTTTCTCTCTCTCTCTCTCTCTCTCTCTCTTTCTCTCTCTCTCCCCTTCCTCTCTGAAATAAATAAAAATATATTTAAAAAAATCAGATTCATCTTTCCTTGGCTATCGGAAGCCAACCCCCAGATCACATGGCACCCTCCAGTCAAAGGGAGAGTAACATGGCAGAGCGATGGTTGCTTGGGGCCCTGCCTTTGTAGATATCAGGAGCACCCAAAAGGGCGGACAAGATAAACCATCTAGCCGAAACCGGTTTGGCTCAGTGGATAGAGCATTAGCCTAAGGACTGAAGGGTCCCAGGTTCGATTCCAGTCAGGGGCATGTACCTTGGTTGTGGGCACATCCCCGGTTGGGGGTGTGCGCGAGGCAGCTGGTCAATGTTTCTCTCATTGATATTTCTAGCTCTCTATCCCTCTCCCTTTCTCTCTGTTAAAAATCAATAATATATATATATATATATATATATATATATATATATTAAAAAGGATAAGCCCTCTGTGCAGATGGGGTAGGGGTGGCGGGGAGGATACTAAGGCCAAACTTAAAAATTGCCCCTCTGAGGGCAGTGAGCATCCGGGCGATGCCTGAGGCTCTGACATAGTTCTTCCTTGTGGAAGGTCACGGCCAGGGTCCATCTCATGGCTGTGGAATGGAAAGCATGATCACAATGTAAACTTCTCCTTCTCCCCCGCGGCCTCCTTGGACTCCCCTCACAGATACTTTAATAATCATCGTCGCATCGCTTGTATTCCCTGGACCTCTGCCTGCTTGCAAATCAGCCCTCCCTTTCACACGACGGGACATCCTCGTCTGCTAATTCCAGGGTCACCGGGCTGGGCTCGCAGATAGCAGATGGGGAAAACATCCCTGCATTTCCATACTCCCTTCTTGTCACTTTTTATTTTATTTTTTATTTTTAAAATATATTTTATTGATTTTTCACAGAGAGGAAGAGAGAGGGATAGAGAGTTAGAAACATCAATGAGAGAGAAAGATCCATCAGCTGCCTCCTGCACACCCCTACTGGGGATGCGCCTGCAACCAAGGTACATGCCCTTGACCGGAATTGAACCTGGGACCTTTCAGTACGCAGGCCGGCGCTCCATCCACTGAGCCAAACCGGTTTCAGCTCCTGTCACTTTTTAAAGCCACGTCCAATGGTCTATTTTTCTCGTAAATCAGCCCAAGGCTTGTTAATCACTCTTGTTGCTATATGCTGATTTCCCTCTGTGTCTGTCTGTCTGCTCCCGGGACGCACAGACCCGGGCACAGGATTTCAGGGGTGCGTCTGCCAGCGGCAGGAAATCACTCACCTTCCCCTCGAGACGGGCCGGCTCAGTTCTGAGAGCCCCAGGCCACAGGCCACGTTAGCTTTCACGGGGTCTTGCAAACACGTCCAATGTGCTGTTCCCTCTCCCTGCGCTCTCTGGCGCTGCTGTCTTCTGGATTCTTCCCTCTTGCCGCTCACTTCCAGAGCATGTCTTTTCCCTCCAAAGCAGTAGGGTTCCACCTGTCTGCCTTCCTTCTCGTTTTGTTTGAGCCTTTCCATCTTTTCCAACGCAGAAACCCTGGGTAGCATTTCTCTTTATTCGCTCGTGTGTCTCCAATGCCTCTTTCTTCTTCTTCTTCTTCTTCTTCTTCTTCTTCTTCTTCTTCTTCTTCTTCTTCTTCTTCTTCTTCTTCTGTACTTCTATCGATTCTTTACAGAGAGGAAAGGAGAGAGATAGAGAGCTAGAATATTGATGAGAGAGAAACATCGACCAGCTGCCTCCAGCACACCCCCTACCGGGGATGTGCCTGCAACCAAGGTACATGCCCTTGACTGGAATCGAACCTGGGACCTTTCAGTCTACAGGCTGACACTCTATCCACTGAGCCAAACCGGTTTCGGCTCCAATGCTTCTTGATTTAATTTCATCTGGAAATCTAATTGACGTGCTGTTGACATCCCTCTCCCCCTCCCCCCCAGGTTACAAAGGGTGTGCCCCAGAAAAGAGCCCTAACAGGGATCCCCTGGGGCCCCCGAGAACCCCTCCACCTGGACCCGCCTGGGAAAGTTCAGTGAACTCCCCGCCAGCTCAGGGGAGGGCTGCTCCCGCCACTTCACGCTATTTTGACCGACAGCTGGGCCTCTCCCCTCACCAGCCAATTTGGAGGCACAACAATTAGCAAAGACAGCAATTACTCAGCGCAGTCTGTCGTGGTGAAGATGGAGGTGGAGAGGAGGGAGAGGAAAAAGAAACGGCCCAAGTTCAGAGTCAGAGGATGAGAGGGATGGCAGGCCTATGGGGGAGCGGGCCTGAGGAAGGAAGGGGGAGACTCCGAAAAGTGTGGGATTCCGAGGTCTGAGTGGGGAGAGGATCATGCAAGCCTGGTGCTCCAGCAAGCCTCCAGATCCTCCCCCAGCTCCCAGGAAGCCAAGGCCAATGATTGCTTTTTGTTCTTCCAGATTCCAAGCATTTCTTAAAATCATGCTCTGATACTGACTCTCAAGATATTTCCTTATGTCTTTCTGATTTTTTTCTTGTGAATATTTAAGTATATTTCACTTGAGCCCAGCTGGTGTGGCTCAGTGATCGAGCGTTGACCTCTGAACCAGGTTGAATTCCCAGTAAGGGCACATGCTCGGGTTGCAGGCTTGATCCCCAATAGGAAGCGTGCAGGAGGCAGCCGATCCATGATTCCCTCTCCTCATTGATGTTTCTCTCTCTCCTTCTCCCCTCTTCTCTGAAATCAATACAAATATATATATATATATATATATATATATATATATATATATATTCCAGCTCAGTGGTGAGCATTAAAAGAAGAAAATGCTGCTGAGACCAGTTTGGCTCAATGGATAGAGCGTCGGCTTGGGGACTGAAGGGTCCCAGGTTCTATTCCGGTCAAGGGCATGTACCTTGGTTGTGGGCATATCCCCAATAGGGGGTGTGCAAGAGGCAGCTAATCGATGACTCTCTCTCATCGATGTTTCTAACTGTCTATCTCTCTCCCTTCCTCTCTGTACAATATCAATAAAATATATTTAAAAAGAAGAAGAAGAAGAAGAAGAAGAAGAAGAAGAAGAAGAAGAAGAAGAAGAAGGAGAAAATGCTTTTAGATGGGAAGTTCCCAAGAGAGATGAGCAATATAAAGGCAATCTGTCGCCTTCTGTTGGGTTAATATAGTGGTCGGCAAGCTCACTAGTCTACGGAGACAAATATCAACAGCACAACAATTGACATTTCCTTTGAGAGCCACATTTTTTAAAACTTAAACTTTTTCTAACGCCACTTCTTCAACATAGACTCACCCAGGCCGGGGTATTTTGTGGAAGAGCCACACTCAAGGGGCCAAAGAGCCACATATGGCTTGCAAGTCGCGGTTTTCCAACTACAGGGTTAATAGAACACAGACTGTGGAAAACTCCTGGGATTCTGGAGCAGGGGGAGTCACGCTAGAAGCTTCCAGAACACTTTGGACAGGCCTGGGCTTCTGAATAACGGGAACTCCTGAGGAGAAAGCCACGTAAGCACTTTCTCTCCAGAACTGATGCCCGGCTTCGGCCTTGCTTAGACCTTTGCTCTCTGCCTCTCCCATCTCTCTCCTCTGCTCCAGTCCCCGCTCCCACAGGTCTGTGGTCACCATCCAAGGAGAGAACGGAAGTGAAACCTCAAACTTCACCCAGAAGCCAGGCATTTCTCATAATCCAGGTTCCACAACCATTTGCCATGTTTTCTTGTCCCTGAGACTGTTTATAAGTCACCATTAATCACCACCAGAAAAACATACAATTTTATACTCGTTAATCCTAGGCCGGTGAGAACAACACTTTTCCTTTTAAGCAGGCCAGGAAACAGCTAAGAAGTAAACGTCTTGCTGAAACCGGTGTGGCTCAGTGGATAGAGCTTTGGCCTGTGGACTGAAAGGTCCCAGGTTCGATTCCGGTTAAGGGCATGGACATTGGTTGCGGGCATATCCCCAGTGGGGAGTGTGTAAGATGCAGCTGATGGATGATTCTCTCTCATTGATGTTTCTAGCTCTCTAGCCCTCTCTCTTCCTCTCTGTAAAAAAAATCAATAATATATATATATATATTTTTTAAAATAAGAAGTAAACTTCTTAAGGCATTTGAAATGTCTATTAAATATGCTATTGCACATACTTCTATTTGTATTTATTCTGTAATAATCTGTTTAAAACAATCAAATTTTGTAGGCAGCTTTTCACAGGTTTCCACGCTGAATGTTTATATTTTGGGATGAATCAATCACGTCAGTACTTCTAAATATTTTGCTATCTTTCCATTTATTCTACTTCTTGGTGAGTAATGTGAAGCGAAAAGCAAGCCATGTAATATCTACTGAATTTAAATGATAAAATCTCTGACAATCACAATGATGAATTTCCAAACAATAAGTGACATAGTTGGACACTTAAATTGCTTTGCTATTAGCACTCCTGAACCTGTCACTGTAGGCTGATTCCATATTAACAAACGAGTGACCCAACTTGGTGGCAAATGTGGCTGAAATTAAGCAGCTTACAGATATTTACTCTGATCATTGCAATTGCTAACGGATCAGTGATTGAATCTGTTATTCATTTATCAACCTACAAACGGCCTGGGCATTGGGACCCACAAAGCATGTTATCACTTAGATTGACCTCCAACAATGCATAGGACAAAACACACATGTAAGTCTACTGTGGAAAAATTCCAGATGCACGTGTTTGGAAACTTGAAACATTGCCCATTGGTAAAATCAATGTCAAAGAGTGTTTGTTACCAATGAAAGGACTCCTGGTGATTATATGAAGCTCTGGTGCTATCCATAGGTGAAACGAAGTGTGAGAGAATAGGTGAACATAGTCTAAGAATCAGGTCTGTATATACCTGAACTCACCTGTCAGTCTCAGCATCACTAAACTGGGGACGACAGGATAGTGTGTGTCCCAAAGCATGATGGGATAGGAAGTAATGACACAGCACTGACCACGCAATGCTCCTGCGTAAGACGTGAGCCTGAATCTAATCAGGCCTAGAGCTCTAAATACCAGTGTCGACCTGTGAACCAAGAGGTCATTTCAATTCCTGGTCAGGGCACACGCCTCTGTGGTGGGTCTAGGTTGGGAAACACAACAGACTTGATGCTGTAGTCAATGGTGAATCGATACTCACCACCCCAAACAGGCACTGGGACTGGGGTCTAGTCAGGGGCCTGTCGCTGATGCGCAGGGAGAATGAAGGGAAGGTGGAAGGGAGGATGTTTGGATATTAAATGTCCTCAATTATTATTTTTTCATTTTTAAAATATATTTTATTGATTTTTTTACAGAGGTGAGGAGAGAGGGATAGAGAGCTAGAAACGTCGATGAGAGAGAAACATCGACCAGCTGCCTCTTGCACACGCCCTGCTGGGGATGTGCCCGCAACCAATATACATGCCCTTGACCCGAATCGAACCTGCGACCTTTCAGTCCGCAGGCTGATGCTCTATCCACTGAGCCAAACTGGTCTGGCTGTCCACAATTCTTAAAATCAACATATAAATTTCCTGTGGTCTGGCCAGCATGGCTCATTAGGCGAGTGTTGACCTATGTAAGTAGGAGGTCACCGTTCAATTTTTGGTCAGGGCACAGTTCAAATTTTTGGTGGGGGCGTGCTGGAGGCAGCCAATCAGTGATGCTCTCTCGCCATGGATGTTTCTCTCTCTTGCTCCCTCTCCCTTCGTCTCTGAAATCAATAAAAACATATTTTTTAAAAAGTAAATATACTCTTAAAAACAAATTAGAAAAATATAAATCTCCCTTGGATTTTTGTTTCACAGTTGTAGTTTTATTATAAATGGCTATGCTTTATTTTTGTTCCCCCTTCTCCAACATAATAGGTGTTTGTGTTTTTATTTGAAGCCTGGAGGAAATGTATCCCAGGTTGCAGAGACGAGAAGCCACTGGGGGATGGTGAAGAGGCACAAGGCACAGCTACTGTTTGGAGGATGAATGAAAGCTTTCCATGCCTCAGAGCCTAGAGAAGGAAAAGGGCATTTACATGTGATGAGATGCCAATACGCTGGAGCGCTCCCTGTGCTTAGAGACAGAGTGGCTGGGACCGTGATGGAAGAGCCGCAATGCTGTAGCAGATTGCATCTTTCATGTTTCATTTTCATTGCGTGCCCGGGGAAGGCAGCAGCTCACAGAAGTGATTCATCCTTCAGAGAAACTTGGGTCGGCTCCTCAAATGCCAGAGCCTGGAAACACCCCTGTTGGTTGCTCCCCGGAATGGATCGTTTCTTTCACATCTTTTATGGATCGGAGGCGATGTTCATCTGGGGTTCAGCCACAATGCGGTGTCTCAGGCCACGTGAAGGGGGCCAAGGTGGGCATTTCCAGCCTGTTCATCTCCCCCATGCCCAGAGAGAGCAGGAAGTCCCGCCCCTCGTGCCCCCACCCCCCTCTCTCAGTTGCTCTATGTTTCATCTGTTCTGAGCAGAAACACTTTTGTCAACTCAAGTCAAGAAATGAGCTAAAGGTACATGATAGAACAAAAGTTCTGAATAAGAAGAATATAATCAAGTTGGGTTCACCGTGAGGTTATAATACAGTCGAAATAATGGAGACATTGAAATCAAACATGTTTCAACAACTTAAGACGGTTTTTTAAAAGATTAAGTATAGGGCCCTAACAAGTTTGGCTCACTGGATAGAGCGTCAGCCTGTGGACTGAAGGGTCCCAGGTTCGATTCCGGTCAAGGGCATGCACCTTGGTTGCGGGCACATCCCCAGTAGGGGGTGTGCAGGAGGCAACTGATCGATGTTTCCCTCTCATCGATGTTTCTCTTTATCCCTCTCCCTTCCTCTCTGAAAAAAAAAAATAAAAAAAAAAATCAATAAGATATATATTTTTAAAAGATTAAATATAGGTAACAACACACAAGGGCCATCTGGGGGAAAAGAGAATATGGTTTTGTTGGTCAAGAACTTGACATCCAGCTGAAACCGGTTTGGCTCAGTGGATAGAGTGTCGGTCTGCGGACTGAAAGGTCCCAGGTTCGATTCCAGCCAAGAGCATGTACCTTGGTTGTGGGCACATCCCTGGTGGGGGGTGTGCAAGAGGCAGCTGATCTATGATTCTCTCTCAATGATGTTTCTAACTCTCTATTCCTCTCACTTCCTCTCTATAAAAAAATCAATAAAATATATTTTAAAAAAACAAAAAAAAAAGAACTTGACATCCAGGGAAAAGTAATGAACCCTTATTTTTCAAAGTCTTGGAAAACATAAAAGAGACTTAGATCCAAGATGGCTGCAAAGGTAAACACCTAGCCGCAGCCGCACACAACAATTTCAATAAAATACAATTAAAATATAAAATGGACATTACCCAGAACTACAGGAAAGTTGACTGACTGGAAATTCTACAATGAGAAGCAAGGAGAAAACCAGAAGGAAGAGCAGAGGAGCTGGAAAAGCCTAAGGTACAGAGACAGGTGGCGCGCGGAGAGGACAGAGCCAAAGAGGAGGGGCGGCTGAGTGCCTGGCTGGCATTCCCTAGCAGGAAGGATATAAAAGCTCCGACTGTGCTGGGCCCCAGTTCTGACTACTCTGAACCCCAGTTCTAGGCCAGACCCCGGGGACCCAGGCTCAAACAGAGGGAGCGGAGCTGTAAGGCGGAATCCCGGGGGAGCGGTGAAAGGAGGTCCTGGAGGCATGCACATTGCGCGCAGAGAAGGGACGGGCGGCTGTGCCATGGGATTGCCCTGGTGGGAAGGAGACAGGGGCTCCAGACTGCTCTGAACGCCACCTCCAACTCCACTTCCAACTGAACCCCAATACCGGGCTCATTGGGGGAGAGCATAGACTGTTTGGTAGCAAGCGAAAATCGAGGGCACCTTTCTCTCAGAGGCACTTGCAATGAGTACTGAAGGACCCTGGGGATTACTGATACTCAAGAGCCGCATAGGGCGGGGCTGATGGAAGCCAAAGCTGTAGGCTCCACCCTGAAGCCCCGCCCCATCAGGGAAGCTGCGAAAAATGCCGAGACGAAATAGATCACAAACGAAAGAAATGGAGGACAAAAAGCGACTGGATATAGAGTTCAAATCTAAGCTTATAAGGTTTTTCAAGAATTTACTAGAAAAGATCGATAAGACCTATCAGGATATGAAAAGGGATCAACTAGAATTAATAAGGAATCAAAGAGAAATGATAAGGGATCAACAAGAAATAAAGAATACGTTGTCTGAAATAAAAAATATTATACAGAGTCCTAAAAACAGAATGGAAGATCGCAAGAATCAAGTCAAAGATTTGGAACATAAAGAGCCAGAAGACACTCCTCCGCAGAAGCTAGAAGGCAAGAGAATCCAGAAAATTGAAGATAATGTAAGAAACCTCTGGGACAACTTCAAGGGAACCAACATCAGAATTATGGGGGTCCCAGAAGATGAGAGAGAGCAAGATATTGAAAACATACTGAAAGAAATAGTGACAGAAAACTTCCCCCACCTGGTAAAAGAATTAGACTTACAAGTCCAGGAAGCACACAGAACTCCAAACAAAAGGAATCCAAAGAGGACCACTCCAAGACAAATCATAATTAAAATTCCAAGAGCAAAAGACAAAGAGAGAATATTAAAAGCAGCAAGAGCAAAGCAGGTAGTTACCTATAAAGGAGCACCTATAGGATTGTCAACTGATTTCTCAACAGAAACCATGCAGGCCAGACGGGAATGGCAAGAAATATTCAAGGTGATGAATAGTAAGAACCTACAGCCAAAGATAATCTATCCAGCAAAGCTATCACTCAGAATCAAAGGTCAGTTAAAGAGCTTCACTAATAAAAAAAAAAAAAGCTAAAGGAGTTCATCACCATCAAACCAGAATTATATGAATTGCTGAAGAGGGTTCTTTCAGAAGAGAAAGTAAATAGAGATAAAAATTATGAACAACAAATACATAACTATCAACAAGTGAATCCAAAAACCAAGGAAATTAAAAAAAAAAATCTGATGAACAATAGTAACTGTTGAATACAATAGAATCAGAGGTATGGAAGGGGAGTGAACTGACTATTCTTGGGGAAAAGGGGAGATGGGGATGTGGGAAGAGACTGAACATAAACTGTGCACCTATGGATGAGGACAATGGGGGGTGGGGAAAGGGCAGAGGGTGGGGTGGGAACCTGGTGGAGGGGAGCAATAGGGTGGGGGCGGGGAGAAGGAACATTTGTAATAATATGAACAATAAAAATTTATTTTAAAAAAGTCTTGGAAAACATACAATGTGTTGCATTGATTATGAATAGAAGCTGATTTATTATGCGGGTTTTAGTTCAAGATAAACTAGAAAACCTAGAGAATGTGGGGTTTACTTGGGGACATAGAATAAATGACAGCCAACTAGTCTTTGTCATCTACGATTTCCCCTGGAGGAATGAAATTGGCTGGAATGTATTGTCAAGTTCAAGCCTTTAAAGAACGAATGCCCTATCTTTCTTTCTAATAGGACATTAGTCATGTATGTGGAAGATGATTATTGGTATTTTTTATCCTGAATTTTTATCATAGGTTCATTTATTCCAATAGAACTTATGGAGCACCTATGACTGTGTGTTCAAGAGGATATCTGTGTAGATTTAAAACCATTATTTGGCTTTTAAAAATTATTTTATAATTAGGTAACAGTTTTTTGGCTTTCCCATAATATGAACAGACTTTTGTTAAATAAAAAAGCATGAGAAGAAAACAGTGATTTCTAGCCACTTACAAGCAAGTTGCTTTGTTCTCTCAACTTTTCATCTGGTGTTAAATATCATTGCCCAAAAGATTATTCTATAATGTACCTTTCCTTCAAATCCAAATCATAGCATTTTCAATGAAATTAGAACCAAGTCCCATTGGTATTAGAAAATGGCAATATCATGATTTTCCCATATTATGTATTCCAGCATTTTTTTTTTTGTCTTCTCCCAACCTGTTCTGTAGACAGCTTTCCAATTCTGTACCGGTCCTTCAAGTGTGATTCCATAGGACATTTCATAGAATTGGGAAATATTGATGATATTTAACAAACAAATAGCCCCCTAATTTGATAAAGAATTTTGAGTTCAATGCAAAGCGTACGTTTCTTTCCAGAAACCTGGCCTTTATTTCCCACAAAACTCCTCCGAAGAAATTTCATTCATGAATCTTATCTATATCAGAGCAAAAATATATTGGATTGCCTCTCCTATGAAATCGGTGTTTACCAATGATGGCTTTTCTCGGGGAAATTCTAATTTGCAAAAAGAAAGAAAGAAAAAAAAAGCTCCCTATTCCAAGCTTTGACAGTTGGAGGTGGATGTCCTTATGGATGGAGGGGAGAAAGATCTTTTTTAAATGGCACATTTACTAATTATAAAATGCTCTTATCTGCCGGCAGCCAAAGCCAAAACGAACATGTGCCTTGTACTAAGAAATCCCAGGATTGTCACAACTTGTGCCAGCTGTTGCGGTTATGACACCTGTGCCAGCCTCGCCAGCTCTGCCCACTGTCATCTGTTCCAACTGCTCCATCTGCACGGTCTGTACCAATTCTCCCATTTCTGCATCTGCACCTTCTGCAGAAATGTTTCCAGCAATGCCAGCTGTGTCATTGGTGCCAAATATGCCAGATGTTCTATTTGTCCATCCTGGGCCAAATCAAGGCAGTTTTGTGCTCATTAGTTTTAGCTGGTAGATTCTATTTTACAATTTTTTGAGATGTATTTAGATTGAATCCAGGCACACACACACACACACACACACATCCCCTTTATAATGATTTTATAGCTATCTACCCATCTTTTTCACCCCCCTCAACTTTATCAAACGATATAAAGTAGGCCAATGTCCCCTTGATCACAAAAACCAGCTCGACATTAATTGTGGTAGGGCATGCCCCCCCCCAATGGAAAGCTGTATCACAAAAACTCTTGACAAGGCCGTAGAACACAATAATAAATTGGCAAAGTAATTAAAAGAGGATAAGCTTTGTTCTGATAAACAAATTGCGAATGCTCAAAAATCGATACGTCGAGCAGATGAACGTATGGCGTCATGTTCTATTAAGCTGCCTGTTTATTGGTCTTTTAATTGACAGAGCGGATTGATGTGTGTGCCATACACTACATTTCCTGGGTTCTGCTCTACAGAGTATTAACCAAGGCTGCCCATGGGTTGGTAGGGCCAGACCCACTGTGCTGGCCACCTTTTGATCGAACTAAGCAAGTTGGAAAACTGGTCCTTCAGCCATAAGCTTGCTTCTCTTTCCTCCCTCAAATGTCAGTCCTACCAGCACCATCAGAAACCAGCCTATGACCCAGCTGGCGTGGTTCATGGTTAAGGATTGACCTTTGAACCAGGAGGTCATGGTTCTATTCCCAGGCAGGACACGTGCTCAGGTTGTGGGTTTGGTCTCCAGTGTGGGGCCTGCATGAGGCAGCCGATCAATGATTCTCTCACATCATTGATGTTTCTCCCCCTCTCCCTCTCCCTTCCTCTCTGAAATCAATAAAAATCTATATGTTTAAAAAAGAAAGAAACCAGCCTACGAGTAAAGTTGAAAAGAAAGTTTTAAGTTGAAAAATATACATTCTCATGGTCTCAACCTCAGTATTCTACGTCATCCCAACCCAAGAAATAGTGTTTTTCTGTTTTCTTTCCTCATTCAGAAAAGTCTTTTTTAAGGAACACTGATAGTTCCATCTCTCAGTTTCAACCCAAATTCTTTTCTCTCAAATCATTTCCTGGAGTGGTGGACGTGCCTAGAGTTTGTCGCTTGAAAACTGATGTTTCACCGGGAATGTAAGGTCATTCCGGAGGACACGAGGCTGCCTCCTGTTTATGGAGCCTGGATGATTTAACTCGCTCTCCTGATGAAAGCCACAGCTATCCACTAATGCTTGCACGTGTTCATGACAACAGATAAAAGGTCAGCTCATAATGACGTCCTGAGATGTGTACTGGCTATATGTGTGACAGGGTCTAGTAAGAATATGTCTCCACAACTTAATTAGGTTTTCAAAAATCCATGCAGAAAACCCCAAGCTTCCACGGTGAATCACTAAATTCCCCTAAAATAGATTACTTTAAATCTGAGGCTAAAAATCCTGGTGACATCATTTCTTCCAAGACAAGGGTCTGTAGGCTGAGGCTCTAGATTCACAAGGTCAATGGCCTTGGCCCCTGCCAGCATTCCTGTGTGGAGAGAACATTCTATCACAAACCCTCCTAACGTCCTTCATTCTTCCACCCAAATTTTATCTTTTTATGACCTTTTTCACTCAGTACTTTCTCCTAATCTTCTCTGGACCTGGACAGGAGATTTCACAAATAATCACTTAACTAAAAGGATGGCTCTCTATCAAAATATCTCCACTTCTTGGCCTGAGGGACCCAGTCCGACTCTGGCGACCTTTCTTCTAGAAAATTCCATGGACTTTTTCATTCCAGTTCCCCCCATGTTACCAGGTGCCAGGAAGAAACATCCTTAATTGGGATGAAAATAATTTTATGACTTCTTGGGAGGGCACCCTGTACCTCCTGAGAACATTTTAATTAATGTAACTTCTGCTCCCTGCTGACAAAAAATATTTTCGATAGTGCTTTGGCCCAACTTACTTACCGCCTTCATTGATGTGAGTCATATGAATCCGTGGAGGAATCCAAAAACTTCGTGGTTTTATGTGGAATATAGAATTGCCAGATAGACACTCACAGCTGGGAGTCACTTTCATCATCTATCTGGGCTCCTTTACATCAGTTCTTAATATGGTGAGGATTGAGAACACTTGGTTTTGCAGATAAAAAGAATTAAAAAAAAAACTACACATTTCAAGGTCCCAGTGGCAGAGTAGAGAAAAGGATCCGAATGATTTTGAAATTTGCTATCGATACACTTAGCTTCCCCTTATAGAGAGTCTCACTGGAATGAATAAGTCACCATGAAGAATGCCACCATTGAATCTCTAGCCATTTAGAGTAAGCAGAACTCAGTCCCTTTACATTGCTTAAAAAAAAATTTTTTTTCTCAATATCATTGTCTACACTTGCAAATTTGGAAGGAGAATGGAAAATTTTAACATTGTGGTTGCATCATTATTAAATACACTAGAGGCCCAGTGCACAGATTCGTGCACCAGTGGGGTCCCTCGACCTGGCCTATGCCCTTTTGAAATTCAGGACCACTATGGGGTATGTCAAATAGCTGGTTTTGGCTGGATCCATGCAGGCCTGATCCAGAAGGGAGAGAGCCTGATCCTATCCATTGACAGTCAGTCCCCTGGTGGTCAGTGCACATTGTAGCAACCGGTGGACAGGTTCTTCAGTCATTTGGCCACTTAGGCTTTTATATAGAGAGATTAGTATACTATGAGTATCATTCTTTAAATCAAAAATTACTAATAGCTTTCTGATCAACATTTATGAAAATATTAGAAAAGTTAACTTATGCCAAAATCCCATGGCTCAATTATTTCTATTGCTGTCATTTTCTCACTCACATCTACACTATGGTATTTTCAGGTAAATGATATTGCTTGATGCTCTAATAGTCCAAGCTGTCAGATTCTGCTCCTAAATGGCAGTCCCCAAACTCCAGAGTTGACATATGCACATAAACAATTCACATCTAGAAATGAAGGAAAGAAGTCTGTCAACGTGTGGAGAAGTTTCACAGGAAACAAAGTAGGGAAAGAATAGAAAAGAATACATCACTGACCAAACCCATAAGGTAAATGGGCAGGAGTGGGCTGTTTTGGTTAAAGGAAACAAGGAGAATAGAGATCATTTAGAATTAATAGCTCACAACGTCACTGCATCGCCAAGTAGAAAGCAGCCATGGAGACTCGCGGATCCAATCAGAAAACAGGCCCTGAGCGGTTAAGTGACATATCCATGCGCATACGGCTAATTAATGGTGACAGCAAGTCTAGATATCACTCATCCTCAGGTTCCTCAACTGTAAAAGGAGGGTGTTAGCTAGTATCTAACCAATAGAGTTGTGAAGATTCAATGACTTCATGAGTATAAAACATTTAGAACAAGATCTAACAGCAGACAATATGTGTCAGCTCTCATGATCACCATCATCATCACCATCATCATTACCATCATCACCATCATCATTACCATCATCACCATCACCATCATCATCATCATCATCATCATCATTCTTAGACCTGTGTGATTCTTTACTCTTCTGGAATTATACTAGCTGCACCTTGCAAATCTTGGCATCCATTTTATTTGTGTGTGTGTGTGTGTGTGTGTGTGTATGTGTGTGTTTTGTTTTTTTTTGGCATCCATTTTAAGTCACGTTTTTATCCTGGGCTATCCATCATCTTATTTCCACGCTTGTTTTTTTTTGTTGTTGTTGTTGTTGTTGTTTTTTGACCATCCAACGTGTCCTCTGACAAAGATCTCAGAATATGAGTCTGAGATTAAGCGACAGCCCAACCCCTTGACGTCCCGTGTCCTGCCTGGCCCACAAAGCAGACAGTCAGTCCATGCAGAGAACTCCTAGGTGCCCACATTCGTGGAAGGAAGCAAAGGCGTAATGAGTCTGGACGCAGCAAGGACGCCAGCCCAGCAGTGTCTGGCTCCAGAAGGCAAGCATCCCTCCATCAGTAGCACGCTCCCACGTACTCACGCGGATACTTTCCCGTTATAGCTCTTTGGGCCAATAGCGGGTAGGTAAGGCCTTGCCGGGCAATGGGACGGGTAAGGCCTCGGGGACCAGAGAGGAAAACACTCCACTCCAAATGCACTGAGCTCAGCATGCTGGGAAATTAGGAGGGGAAAAATGAGATGAGAGAGGCCACATGATAAAGCAAATGTCTCGTATTTGGAAAGCACTTCACGCCCCTCTGTGTTTTACCATCATCTTCTGTTTCCAAGCTTCAGTATTTGGTAGCATATTAGAACTCCCTCGAGGGGGTGGAGGCTGAAAAATAGGGGCCGGACTGATTGAATCAGAATCTCTTGAGGATGAAGATCCAGTCTCAGTGTCTTTAAGAGGCTTCCCAGGCTATTTAGATGTAGCAGCGGACTCAGAAACACTTCTGCAAGCCCAGTCGGTCCTCTTTCCTCTTCATTAAAGCAGCCTCCTGCCCTGGCCAGTGTATCTGAGTGGTTAGAGTGTCAGCCTGTGCGCCAAAGCGTCCCAGGTTTGATTCCTGATGAAGGGTATAAGTAGTACTGTGCACATATCTGGGTTGCAGGTTCAATCCTCAGCCCCAGCGAGGGCATGTGCAGGAGGCAACCAATTGATGGGTCTCACATTGATGTTTCTCTCTCCCTCCTACCCTTTCTAAAAATCAACAGCAACAAAAAATATATATATACTCAGGTGAGGGATAACCATCTATAATAATAAAAGGGTAATATGCTAATTAGACCAGACAGCCGAATGACTTTCCAGATGTCATTACAAACTTCCTTCCCAACGAAGCCACGGCTGCAGGGGCCGAGGCAGAGGCAGTAAGGGACAATCAAGGAAGCACACAGAGTGGTTAGCGGTGATCAGGCAGGCAGGCAAGCAGTTAGGGTCAATCAGGCAGGCAGGCAGAGTGGTTAGGGGCAGGCAGGAAGGCAGGCAGGCACTTGGGAGCCAGCAGTCCCAGATTGAGAGAGGGATGTCCGACTGTCAGTTTAGGCCTGATCCCGCTGCAGTCGGCCATCCCCTGAGGGGTCCCAGATTGCAAGATGGTAAAGGCCGGGCTGAGGAACAACCCCAACCCCATGAACTTTGTGCACTGGGCCTTTAGTAAATCAGTTAACCAATCAATCAATCAATCAATCAATAAGAATAAAAACATAAAGAAGCCTCCTAGCAGAGCAATTTAAATACATTTGAATGAACTATTTAGAACTTCAGCATTTTGAGTTCGATTCCAGTCAAGGGCATGTGCCTTGGTTGTGGGCACATCCCCAGTGGGGGTGTGCAAGAGGCGGCTGGTCGATGTTTCTCTCTTATCGATGTTTCTAACTCTCTATTCCTCTCCCTTCCTCTCTGTAAAAAATCAATAAAATATATATTTAAAAAAAAAAAAAAGCATTTTGAGCTTTAGACATGAAGTGTTACTTCTGCAGAGGGCCTGGGTTAAGGCGGGCTAACGTTTCCTCTCGAGACTCCTGTTTTCATCTTCATTTCTCGCCTCCTCTCCATACAGTGGGACTGGATCACAGAAGCCAGCATAGAACATTAGCTCCTGAATCTGCTCCATCTGCTCCCGGAGGAGTTGGCCTCGTTGTTAACCTTGTGACAACTCAAGATCCATCATAACGAGTGTGGTGAGCGATGGTACAGACGGAAGCATGCTGGGGAGAGAGATCACCATGCCGGTGTGCACTGCTCTCGCGCACACACAGGGAGGGGCAGACACAGGGAGGGGCACTTGTTCGTAGCTGCTTAAGTCTGACTCCACAGTGCTGGGCACATGGGAGATTCCCTGTTTCCCCGAAAATAAGACAGTGTCTTATATTAATTTTTGCTCCCAAAGATGCGCTAGGTCTTATTTTCAGGGGATGGCTTATTTTTCCATGAAGAAGAATACGGTACACATTTATTGTTAAATGAAAATAAAGGAAATTTATTACCTGTATACGGTACGGTAGTACGGTAGTAGGGTAGTTGTCAACACAAACCAGACAAACTGTGAATCCTACAGTATCAAGAATTTACTCATTTATTCAATGACAATCATGTCATCATCTTCTGGAACATCAACCTAACAATCCAATTCCTGAATTTCCTGGTGAATTTCTTGTGACTCCATTTCTTTCAGAATCAGTGGACCAAATCTCTCATGTTTAGCCTGGGGGAGGAGGGGGAGAGCTTATTTTTTGGGGGATGGATGCTTTATATTTCACTCAGAAGGAAACCTGTAAGAAGGTCTTATTTTCGGAGAAACACGGTAGCTTTGTCTCAAGTTACTATTGATAACAGTTCACAGCACTCCCGTGCGCGGGAGCGGAGTCCCAGCCTGTGACAATGGCACGCCAGTGTGGCCCAGATGGCTCGTGGGTGTGCCAAGACCGTGACCCCTCATCTCGGGGCAGCCAGAGCTCCCGGGCTAGTCGCTTTGAGACATTAGCAGCCTCGCCCCATTGGCCATGCGAATATTACCATTTTCTGTATGTGCCATGACACGGAGAATGTTGGAGAACACGGAACAGCACAAGCCAAGCGTGGGCAGAGCTCCCTAGATGAGTTTTTTATTTTGTTCATTTGGGATGTTACAAAGCAACTATCACCTGTGACTGTCATTTCTCTCTCTCTCTCTCTCTCTCTCTCTCTCTCTCTCTCTCAATAATTATTTTATTGTTGAAAGTATTACATATGTCCTCTTTTTTTCCCCCCCATTGACTCCCTCCAGCCCATCCCTGGTGACTATCATTTCATAAAAGAAAGGGGATTATTGAGCTGTTTGTTGCTAAAAATGCTTTCATTTTAAAATACTTTACTTTATGCAGGAGTACTGTCCAAATATATAATACCAATTAATATTTCACTGAGAAGATCAAATCTTTTCTTCCTGATAGTTATTTTGAAATTTCTCAACCCCTATTGGAAAGTTGAAATGGCATCACAATAAATATCCATATTTCCTTTACTGAGATTCACAAATTATTTGCAGTTGGGCACATTTGCTTTATTTATTTAAAAAAAAAAACTTTTTGAGATTTATTAGAGAAAAATGTGTTTTATGTTATATATAAATATATTATTACTTGTAAATATAAAGACATTTTATAAGCATCATTATTTATGTATTGTGCAATGTGGATAAGCAAAAAAAAAAGAAAGAAAAGATGCACTTTGCTTTACTATAAATGCAAATAACAAATGCCAAATTAAAAAAGATAAACACACAAAAAATTTTTTTAAATATATATTTTTATTAATTTCAGAAAGGAAGGGAGAGGGAGAGCTAGAAACATCAATGATGAGAGACAATCATTGATCAGCTGCCCCTGCACGCCCCACATGGGAATGAGCCTGCGCCCTGACTGGGGATCAAACCGTGACCTCCTGGTTCATAGGTCAAGGCTCAACCGCCGAGCCACGCCAGCTGCGCTGGCCACATTTGCTTTCTCTCTGCCTAACTTTCCTTTCTGGGGAGCCATGTGAAAGTTACAGACATCATGCCACGTCACCCCTAAATACTTGAAGAAAAAAAAAAATCCCCAAACCACTAACACTGTTGTCCCACCTAAGAAAATTAGTATGTGTTCCATGCCATCTAATGAACAGCTCATACTCAGATTTCTTCAGTCATTTCAAACACCTCCTTCATAGATATATTTTTTTTTTTCTCCATCAAAATCCAAGCCATTCATACACTGGTTCTGGTTGGGACACCTCTCAGTGTCTTTTATCTAGAACAGTCTGCGCGCGCGTGTTTTTAACATGATGTTGGCTCTTGGGAACTGTCAGTTCACTCACCTTCCATACCTCTGATTCTATTATATTCACCAGTTAAAAGGGGAGTGGGGGAGTGCGGGAAGAGACTGAACATAAGCTGTGCACCTATGGATGAGGACAATGGGGGGTGGGGAAAGGGCAGAGGATGGGGTGGGAACCTGGTGGAGGGGAGCAATGGAGGGGGGCGGGGGGATGAGGAACATTTGTAATAATATGAACAATAAAGATTTATTTAAAAAAAAAAAAAAAAAAAGAGTCCCGGCGAGTTGTCTCCTTGCACATTCCACATTCCGGAGACATCTGTTGAGTCGCGCTTGGATCCGGGTAGGAAGGGCCTTTGCAAACTCCTGAATGGAAGGGAAAAGGTCATCTCAGTGACGTGAATGCATTGAACGTGATGGAGAAAACCCCTCCACCAGTCTCTCTTTCACTCCCTCTGGAGTGTCATCCTGCAGAATGGCACTCTCCGTGGGCCATCATTCGATAACCATCATCCCACAGAACAGAAATGGTTCCATCACGTAAAATGGTACCTACCAGTGGCATCCCTGGACCAAGACGTGAGTTCTTCCCAAGACTTACAGGCACAAGGGTGGTCACCTATGCCAATATGTGTGTCAGGCTGGACTGCCAAGTCCTCACCCTGGATACTGCCCACGATCAGAGTGAAACGTGCTGGGCCCACGGTCTCCCAAACAGTCACTGAAACGAGACTAGAACAAACAAACAAAACGAAAGAGACTCATGGATATAGAAAACACACGGGAAGTGATGGGGAAGGAGGGGGTAAGGGATTAAGTGGGAAAGGTACTAATTGGTAGTTGCAGAATTGCCACAAAAATATAAATTACATGCCAAAACCGGTGTGGCTCAGTGGATAGAGCGTCAGCCTGCGGATTGAATGGTCCCAGGTTCGATTCCGGTCAAGGGCATGCGCCTTGGTTGCGGGCACATCCCCGGTGGGCGGGGTGCAAGAGACAGCTGATCGATGATTCTCTCTCATTGATGTTTCTAACTCTCTATCCCTCTCTTTTCCTCTCTGTAAAAAATCAATAAAATATATTTTAAAAAAACACACACACAAATTACAGCATAGGTACTGTAGTCAATGACATTGAGATAAGTAGGTATGGGGCCAGGTTGCCTGTCTCAGGAATAAGCCTGGGTGTTCACAAACCTTTCAAAAAACAAGCGCTGTATTGGGGACCCAACATCTGACATACACATTTAGGAGGAGGAAGGTGTGTTTGTCTCCTAAAGCTGCTGAGATAAAGCACCTCTGAGTGTGTGGCTTAACACAGCAGGGATTCATTTCCTGTTGGTTCTGGCAGCTTCAAGTTCAAGGTGTTTGTAGCCATGGGAGGCTCTCAGGGGAGCATCCTCTCGCCTTTCCATCTTCTGATGGTGGCCAGCCACCTCTGGCATCCCTTGGCTTGTGGCCTCATACTGCCAATCTCCACCTCTGTCACCACAAGGCCTTCTTCTTAAGCATCTCTGTCTATGTTTAGATCTTCTTCTTTTGCCCAGCCTGTGTGGCTCAGTGGTTGAGCGCTGACCGATGCACCAAGAGGTCACCGGCTCAATTTCTAGTCAGGGCACATGTCCAGGTTTGGGGCTTGACCCCAGTAGGGGGCGTGCAGGAGGCAGCTGATCAATGATGTTTCTCTCTCATTGATGGTTCTACCTCTCTACCCCTCTCCTTACCTCTCTCTCTCTCAAAATCAATAAAAATATTTATTTTAAAAAAGAAACATTCTTGATGCCATCAAAAAGAGGGGACAGGCTGACACCGGTTTGGCTTATTGGATAGAGCGTCAGCCTGCGGACTGAAAGGTCCCAGGTTCGATTCCGGTCAAGGGCATGTACCTTGGTTGCAGGCACATCCCCAGTAGAGGGTGTGCAAGAGGCAACTGATCGATGATTCTCACTCATTGATGTCTCTAACTCTATCCCTCTCTCTTCCTCTCTGTAAAAAATCAATAAAATATATTTTTTTTTTAAAAAGAGGGGACAGAAGAGAGGGGCCCCCCTCTTATCTGGCTTGGTTCTCTCTCCCTTCATCCTTTTCCCTGCACCTGGCGGCCTCTCTGGCAATGAACTTCAACCTGTCTGGTTCTTTCGCCCACCCTCCCTCGGTGTGTGGTCCAGGAGGGGTGCCTTTTTCCTACGTGGAGTCACGTTAGGTCATGGCTTGTAGGGGGCGCCCTGGGAGAGGGCCTTGGGTACGGGCCGAGGTGCTAACAGGCGAGTCAAGTTGACGATTCAAGGCCCTTCGCTTTGCCCAGGCCCTGGGAGGGCCCTTAGCAATTTTGCAATCGTCCTTCTGAAACGTTCCTGACAAGTGTGAATGCGCACGACACATGCACACGTGGACTCTCCACGGCGGCCCCCGTGCCAGGATCCGTCCCCGGCCTTGCATAACCGCCCCACATAATCACAGCCCTTCTCGGGCTCGCCGCCTGACCTGGCCTAGAAAATCTCATTCCCCAAATCCAGTCCCCGAGGCTCCTCCCAGGCCCCTCCACTGACAGCGGCCCTCTCGCCTCCCCATCTGTTTACCGCAGATTACGACTTGTCTCTGATCTCGCTGAGCTTTTCTTGACCAGAGGCTGGGGTTGTGCAGATAAGGGCTTTGTCTCTCTGCCTTGGCTTGCTTCTTTGTGGGTTTTTTTTTTTTTCCTCCTAAGACTTCATCTTTCTAGTCATCCCCCCTTCTTATCCCCCACGGAGAATACAGTTCTCTCATGCTCTTAAAGAAGAGTGTCATGGTGCAAAATAGAATTCAATTTGATAGTAAAAAAATAAAAATAAAAAAAATCACAGTACTCCTGGAAGTCTTAATGTAAAAAAAAACAAAAAAAACAAAAAAAAAAAACAAGCGGCAGAATTCAAGGTCAGACGACGGCAGATTTCTGAGACTTTCCCCCTCCCTTTGGAAAGATAAATTAAGTTCTGAGTTAACCTCAGGGGTTGGGTTAATGCCTTTCGCCCAGGCCTTGGACGGTGTTAGGAAAAGCAGTGCCGATGACCTCGCCTCAGAGAAGCCTTCTTTAAATGCATCCAAAGAGCAAGCTCTTCGCTGCCCCAGGACATTTGAACAACCCTTTCCCTCGGCTGATTGCCCTCACCCTTCAGGACCCAGTGATACATATCACTTCTCCAAAGAGATCTTCCCCGAAGATTCAAAGGAAGTAGTTCTATCTGCACCCTTGTTTCCTTATCAGAAGGTGCAATCCCATGTTATTTGTTTGCTTTCTTTTATTTTTTTTAACATATATTTTGTTGATTTTTTTACAGAGAGGAAGGAAGAGGGATAGAGAGCTAGAAACATCAATGAGAGAGAAACATCGACCAGCTGCCTTTTGCACACCCCCTTCCGGGGATGTGCCCACAGCCAAGGTACATGCCCTTGACCGGAATCGAACCCAGGACCCTTCAGTCCGAAGGCGGACGCTCTATCCACTGAGAAACATCGATGAGAGAGAAACATCGACCAGCAGCCTCCTGCACACTTCCTACTGGGGATGTGCTTGCAACCAATGTACATGCCCCTGATGGGAATTGAACCTGGGACCTTTCAGTCCTCAGGCCGATGCTCTATCCACTGAGCCAAACCGATTTCGGCTTATTATAGCTTTGAGCCACTCTTCTTCTGTAAGAATGTCAAAGGTCCAGGAGCCATTAGAACGTTATTCTGGGTTCAAGGGCGGGCGTCACCCAGCCCCAGAGCTCAGGGACTCGTCCTTGGAAGGGGTGTCTGGGTACCCTGGCATGTGGTATGTGAGGGGTGGTGTGTGTGTGTGAGGGGTGGTGTTTGTATGTAAGGGGGTGGTGTGTGTGTGTGTGTGTGTGTGTGTGTGTGTAAGGGGGTGGTGTGTGAGTGTGTAAGGGGGTGGTGTGTGTGTGTTTGTAAGAGGGTGGTGTGTGAGTGTGTAAGGGGGTGATGTGTGTGTGTGTGTGTGTTTGTAAGAGGGTGGTGTGTGTGTGTGTAAGGGGGTGATGTGTGTGTGTGTGTAAGGGGGTGGTGTGTGTGAGTGTGTAAGGGGGTGGTGTGTGTGTGTGTGTAAGGGGGTGGTGTGTGAGTGTGTAAGGGGGTGGTATGTGTGTGTGTGTGTGTGTAAGGGGTTGGGGTGTGTGTGTGTAAGGGGTGGTGTGTGTGTGTGTGTGTGTGTGTAAGGGGGTGGTGTGTGAGTGTGTAAGGGGGTGGTGTGTGAGTGTGTAAGGGGGTGGTGTGTGTGTGTAAGGGGGTGGTGTGTGTGTGTGTGTGTAAGGGGGTGGTGTGTGAGTGTGTAAGGGGGTGGTGTGTGTGTGAGTGTGTAAGGGGGTGGTGTGTGTGTGAGTGTGTAAGGGGGTGGTGTGTGTGTGAGTGTGTAAGGGGGTGGTGTGTGTGTGTGTAAGGGGGTGGTGTGTGTGTGTGTGTAAGGGGGTGGTGTGTGTGTGTGTGTAAGGGGGTGGTGGTGTGTGTGTAAGGGGGTGGTGTGTGTGTGTAAGGGGGTGGTGTGTGTGTGTGTAAGGGGGTGGTGTGTGTGTGTGTGTGTAAGGGGGTGGTGTGTGTGTGTGTGTGTAAGGGGGTGGTGGTGTGTGTGTAAGGGGGTGGTGTGTGTGTGTAAGGGGGTGGTGTGTGAGTGTGTGTGTGTGTGTGTGTGTGTGTAAGGGGGTGGTGGTGTGTGTGTAAGGGGGTGGTGGTGTGTGTGTAAGGGGGTGGTGTGTGTGTGTGTGTAAGGGGGTGGTATGTGTGTGAGAAGGGGTAGTGTGGAAGGGGGCAAGCTCAGAATTGCAGCTTCTTCCCATCAGGAATCTATAATCTGGTCAAGCCCAGGTTAGCCTTCACAACATACTAGCTTACAAGTGGTTTGTTCCGGCTGCCCTTTCCTCCTGCTCACTCCTACAGAACGGGGTATTTGAACGGATGCTGGCTCAGATTATAGACTCAAGGCCTTGCCTCTAAGACGCATGGCCACAGAGCGGTGTCCTCAGATGTCTCGGGAATGGCTAGGACCCGAGCGCTCCGTTAGCCTTGAAGGATAGGACATCCCGCCGAGACCGGTGTGGCTCAGTGGATAGAGCGTCAGCCTGTGGACTGAAAGGTCCCAGGTTCGATTCCGGTCAAGGGCATGTACCTTGGTTGCAGGCACATAGGAGTTCTGCAATGCAGACAATTGCAACCCCAGGGAGTTAGCAGAGAGAGACTGCAACAGAGACCTTTCTGGGATGGCAGCATTGCATTGTGGGTACTTGTGCTTTGGGTATTGATGGAGAAGACGCAGGATGACAGCAAGATTCAAGGCATTCAGTGGTGTGTCCTGATTTTTAACCATTTGTCCTGTGTCCCGTGGCCGTTTAAAAAAGTCCCAATTTTTTTTTTTTAAATTTGATAATAAAAAAAATTAAAAATCGGGACTTTTTTAAAACGCTGTGGGACAAATTGTTAAAAATCAGGACTGTCCCGCCAAAAGCGGAACGTCTGGTCACCTTACTTTAAATGGCTTTGTAACGAGCTGAAACCGGTTTGGCTCAGTGGATGGAGCGTCGGGCTGCGGACTGAAAGGTCCCAGGTTCGATTCCGGTTAAGGGCATGTACCTTGGTTGTGGGCACATCCTCAGTGGGGGGGGAGGGGGTTGCTGGAGGCAGCTAATAGATGATTCTCTCTCACTGATGTTTCTAGCCCTCTATCCCTCTCCCTTCCTCTCTGTAAAAAATCAATAAAATATATTTTTAAAAACTAAAAATAAATAAATAAATGGCTTTGTAACGAGCTAAATTCGCTCCAGAAGCAACTGCACATGTGGTTAGCATTCCCCACTCAATCCGCATTCCCCGTTCTGTCAGCATGCAATCTCTATGGACAGATGAATACCTGAACAGACCCCTTGAGACACCTCAGCACTGCTCAGGCACCTCAGATTCTTCTTCTTCTTTTTTTAAAAAATATATTTTATTGATTTTTTACAGAGAGGAAGAGAGAGGGATAGAGAGTTAGAAACATCGATGAGAGAGAATCATTGATCAGCTGCCTCTTGCACACCCCCTACTGGGGATGTGCCCGCAACCAAGGTACATGCCCTTGACCGGAATCGAACCCAGGACCCTTCAGTCCGCAGGCCGATGCTCTATCTAACCGGCTTCGGCTCAGGCACCTCAGATTCTAACCACCAGTCCAAGATGTGATGTCAAAGGGCCTCGTCCTTCAGGCACCGCAGACAGGCATGTACAGGGTTTGTGTAATGGGCGACAGATTCACGAAGTAGCCATGTCCCCGGGAACCAGAAGCCAGGTGGATGCTGGGACTGCTGACCAAGCAGGAGGAGGCAGAGATGCGGATCAGGTCCAGGGAGGAAGGCGAGGGAGAACCGCGTGTCTGAAAATCACCCGACCAGCAGGCCAGGCCAGGGGAGGGGCCATCAGAGGGAGAAGGGTCGGACCGGGCAGGCCCGCTGACGGCTGGAGCAGCGTGGTGCATGGCGGGATGAGACCTTCCAGGGGCATCCAAGAGGCCGGGGCTTATCCTTGGGGTTGGTTGGGAGCAAAGGACATTGGCAGGCGTGGAAAGTTAGCAGCTGGGGCACAGCTGTGGCATCATGAGTCTGCAGGGCATCTGACTTAGTTCCCAGACGGGGAGCCTGCGGATGGTGCTGGGAGCGCAGACATCATTCTGTCGCCAGGATGGATGCAGGGCCCGGGGCCAGACGGAGCCGGCCAGCGGGGGCCCAGGACATCCAGCCGCAGGGGCCGCAGGCTGACGAGCCTTCGAGAATCACAGAACGTCCCGGCCCCATAAAACAGCATCACCCACTTAGAAAAAGATATATACGCACAAACGCAAATCTGTGAGTCCGGGAGCTGTGCCTGTGAATGCATTAAGAGGATGTAGGCAAAATAGGGATTCATTTAGCTTTAGCCATAACTTTTTAACCAGGTTTACACTGTGCTTCCATAGTGCATATTCAATGCATAGAATAGCGTTTCTGAAAGAAACTACGGTAGAGTCGTGCTTTATTATAACATATATATATGACGTTGAAGTCTTGCATTAATTATGAAACAGTATTTAGTCATTTTTACACTGATGCTATTTGCTATTATACAAGAGTCACGTTTCTTTTTAGTTTTGTTCCTGAATAATATTAATTTGAAATATGCAGGTTGAGAACAATAAATGTCATGTTATTAAAAACAAAACAAACAAACAAACAAAAAAACAGCCCTGGTGGATAGAGCATCGGCCTCCGGACTGAAAGGTCCCAGGTTCGGTCCCAGGTTTGATTTTGGTCAAGGGCATGTACCTTGGTTATGGGCACATCCCCAGTAGGGGGTGTTCAGGAGGCAGCTGATGGATATTTCTCTTTAACTGATGTTTCTAACTTTCTATCCCTCTTCCTTCCTCTCTGTAAAGAATTAATAAAATATATATTTTAAAAACAACAACAACAGTATCACCCAAACTCATGGGTAGACGCTCCCTACAATGCTGGGAACTCAAGTAAGTTGAAAGAGAGAGAGAGAGAGAGAGAGAGAGAGAGAGAGAGAGAGAGAGAGAGAGAGAGATTTCTGTCTCCTTTTTTCTTTTTTTTCACACTACGTGCATAGTTGCATTCACTGGGGGGACCATGACAACTGGGGTCTCGCTTCCAAAAACAGAACAGGAGAGTGAAGCAGCTTTGGGGGCAGAATCTTTGCAGGCTCCTGTGATTCAAATCTTTGCTGTAATTCAGGAGCCAACAGCTCTCCACGCCGCTCCCACAGCTCAGACTAGGCTGTCTCTCCAGAAGGCGGACCGGCTTCTGGATCCAGCCCCTCCCTGGCCCCTCGCGGGCCCCCGGGAGCCTCTGCAGCCTTTGTCTCCACATCTCAAACAGGATGATTAATGTGGATGGTGGTGACGCTTGCAAAAGGGTCCCCGAGACCCAGGGATGTTAGCTAACTGCCAGCGGCTCAGAAAGGCTTCACACAAACCTCAAAGCCCGGCCCTCACTCAGGCCCAGGCGCAGCAGCCTGGAGGCCCCACCGGACAGGAGACGCAGGGCTCCGAATGATAAAAGTTCTGGATCCGGGCAAGTCAGCACTTCGAGGTGGTGGGAGGGAATTCTGGCCCGAGGCCCCCATTCCTGAAGGGCAATAACAATAAAACCTTCAGAAGGAAGGGAAGGGCTCAAACCAGGAGCAGGGCAACGCATGGCTGGTTGACACCAATAGTGACCCACACTGCCAACTGCACATGAAGTGGAATATAAATATATATATATATATATATACACACATTGAGTGGCCAGATTATGATGATCTCTGAACACATAATAACCTGGGCACTCAGTGTGTCTAAATATATATATATATATATATATATACACATTGAGTGGCCAGATTATGATGATCTCTGAACACATAATAACCTGGCACTCAGTGTGTCTAAATATATATATATATATATATATATATATATATATATATATATATTTATTTATTTATTAGAGGCCCAATGCATGAATTCATGCATGGATGGGATCCAGCCAGCCTGGCCAGGGGGAGGGGACATGGGCAGTTGGCCATCCTGCCTGCTGGTCCAACTCCTGGTCGAGGATTTGGCTCAGTGGATAGAGTGTCGGTCTGCGGACTGAAAGGTCCCAGGTTCGATTCCAGTCAAGGGCATGTACCTTGGTTGCAGGCACATTCCCAGTAGGGGGTGTGCAGGAGACAGTTGGTCGATGCTTCTCTCTCATCGATTCTTCTAGCTCTCTGTCCCTCTCCCTTCCTCTCTCTAAAAAAAAATCAATAGAATATATATATATATATATATATATATATATATATATATTTTTTTTTTTTTTTTTTTTTTTTTTTTTTTTAAATTTGTAAGTTCCCTTTTAGAATCGGCCAAAGAGACACTCTGGTCCCAGCCACTGCTTCGGGCCTGTGGCTCTGCCTCTCCAGGAAGGACAAGGCGAAAGGGACCCAATGCCTCAGCCACCAGACAAGGGCAGCAGAGAGCACTGGGGTGACTGGAGGAAGAGGGGAGGGTCTACGGGCCAGAGGCTCTGATCGGCCATCTTAATGGAACTTTGTTTCCTTCTCCATCGATGTGGGCATTTTGTGGATGCTGAGTCTCTGTGAACTTACAGGGTACGTATAGGCTTTTATATACATAGCAGGGACCTGCCTCAGCATCAGCTGAGAGTAGTTAGCCCCGGGGAAGGGTGGGTGGAAGAGGCTCACCACTGCTTCCCACCTACTGCCTCCAACAAGGCAGGATGCACCGAAGGAATCATGGACACACATGGCAGGTAAGAGCAGGGTGAGAGCAAGGAAGTCCTGTGGTTAAGGATCCAGGGACAGCCGAAACCGGTTTGGCTCAGTGGATAGAGCGTCGGTCTGTGGACTGAAAGGTCCCAGGTTCGATTTCGGTCAAGGGCATGTACATTGTTTGCGGGCACATCCCCAGTAGGGGGTGTGCAGGAGGCAGCTGATTGATGTCTCTCTCTCATCGGTGTTTCTAGCTCTCTATCCCTCTTCCTTCCTCTCTGTAAAAAAAATCAATAAAATACATTAAAAAAAAAAAAAAAAAAGGATTCAGTCCACAAACCACGTATCATGCCGTGAGCGCTCGGGAGAGGGGCCTCTGGGACCCACGTCAGGAAGGGAAGAGGATGTTTGGTTAATCCTCACCTGAGGATATTTTTCCATTTATTTTTAGGGAGAGAGTGGAAGAGAGAGGAAAAGACAGAGAGAAACATCGATGTGAGAGAAACACATCACCTGGCTGCCTCCTGCATGCACCCAACCAGGAACCTAAAGGGTCCCAGGTTCAATTCCAATCAAAGGCACGGGGTTCCCTACAGTGGGATGCTCAGTTAGCAAGGGCCAGGCCTACCCAGAGGTGCTACCGACAGCTGTTGCCTTGGTGACCGGAGGGAGTAAACATACATGGAGGGCAGTGAAGATACTTCACAGCAACAAGGTTTAGGGGAAGTAGAACAAGGTTGGGGATTGTGCCTGGAAAAAATAAAAATAATGGATAGGGGACCAGGGGAGTGGGAAAAGATTCATACTCGTGGTTCTCGACCCTGGTTGCAATGAGAATCAAGGGAGGGATTACAAACCAACCGTCATGATGCTTGAACCCCACCCCCAGGAATTTTGATTTGGCCGATGTGGATCTAGCTTAAAGCTTGGGATCGCTGGGGAGGGAAGGATGTGGGGGAGTGGGGGGAGGAGGATGGGGGGGGGTGGGAGTGAAAGCAAGATTCAAATCGGCTTGTATTGCTGGCTCTTCCGGTTCACAGGGTGTTAACAGCCATTGGTTAGGTGTCTTTTACAGTCTGAATGTGTCTGTGCTTTTGTCTCTGCACATCTGTCTTCCCAAAGCCCCCTCTTTCAGGAACTCAAGGGCTCCCCACTACATGCAGGTTATTAAAAACTAGAGGCCCGTTGCATGAAATTTGTGCATGGGTGGTGATCAGGCCAATCGAGGCTTTCCAGCTGCCCGCCGGGGCCTGCCGGATGGGGGGAGGGACTATGGGAGGTTGGTTGTGGGAGCTCACTGACCTCCAAGGGGCAGCTCCTGCGTTGAGCATCTGCCCCCTGGTGGTCAGTGAGCATCATAGCAATTGGTTGTTCTGCTCGCTTAGGCTTTTATATATATAGGTTCTAGAGTAAATGAATGGCTTCCTTATGCCTTTCATTCTTGTCATTCATCACCAGCAGTGTCATTCTTTACACTTAGACATGTCCCAGGGTACTTTCTGAATTCCAAAAATAAAGATTTAAAACAAAACAAACAACTTTTCAGAAAATGGAAGTCTGAGCAGTTGCTTCCAAGGAAGAATCCAGAAAGAAATCAGTATGAAGATTTGTCTCTCGAGGGACACATTTCTCTCAAGAAAAGGAGGCTCTAGAAAAGGAATTGGTTAACGATCGTTAGAGTCTTGACTGACAGTCCCCTGAGCAGAGGCGGGCTCTCTTTTTAAGCTCATTACAGTTTATTTGAAAATTGCTTAAGCATTTTATCAGGAATATTAATTTCTCCCCCAGGAGGAAGTGGAGAAATACATCATGCAGAATGTTCTATCCAGATGAGGTTTGTGGCAGTTTTTCCTTCCCAGCGAGTATCTTTCAACTCCCCAAAGAAACGAAAGCAACTCTCTTTGCTTTAATTCCTTTTACAGCAAAGAAGACAATTCTACTACTACCATTTCACACTCAGCCCTAAAATCAGAAGACAATGAACAGATTTTCTAGAGAGAAAAAAAAGGAAGTGTTTTTTTTTAGATTTCCTAGAAAAAAAAACTTGTGTGGTCCAAGATTTTTATATCGGACAATAAATGATTCCTTTGGGAGGGCAAACTAGACATAGTTTGATTGTATGAGGATTCTAAATGTACCCCATTTTACTCTTTCTGAAAGACTGATTCAAGGAAGTGCTCCAGAAAAAACATAAAATGAAATTGCCACAAAATTTTCTAGGAAGAGGGAAGCATACTGATAGATTAAATAAATTTCAGTTAAATAATGATGATAATGTTGTTGGATCTCTACTAATAAAAGGGTAATATGTAAATTGGTCAGGACACCCTCACGGTAATGACTGGCCAGCAGGCTGCATGGGGGAACCAGGCCGGCAGGGGGGGGGGGGTCAATGAGGGACAACCAGGCTAGCAGAAGGGGGCAGTGAGAGGTGACCAGGCCATTAAGTAGAAACAACCAACTCAGCTGATTTATGTTTCTGCTGCAACAATTTGTTAAGAATCCCCTTGATACGCGTGACCACCGTAAATAATAGTAAAGCATCTAGATTTTGCTAGAAGTCAGATTGCAGTTAAAAAACAAACAAACAAACAAAAAACACGCCTTTGATAGGAGGGCGTGACCCCTGACCTATGAACTCAGAACAGGGGTGTTTGGGTGAGTGGGCCAGATGGGAGGGGCTGTTGAGCATCCCACACAGTAAGGAGAGGAGGTCACAGACTTCAGAATCTCAGTCCCTCCCAGCCTCCCCTTACTGCTACAGCCCAGCCTCCTGCTCTCTCTCTCTCTCTCTCTCTCTCTCTCTCTCTCTCTCTCTCTTTCTCATTTAAAAGTCAAGGGACCCATGTGATGCAGCCATGGTTGGGATCTACCAATTTATCTTTCTTCCTACCACTCACAGGTATTAAAAATATTATGCTAGCCAAAACCGGTTTGGCTCAGTGCATAGAGCGTCAGCCTGAGGACTGAAAGGTCCTGGGTTCGATTCCAGTCAAGGGCATGTACCTTGGCTGAGGGCACATCCCCAGTAAAAGGTGTGCAGGAGGCAGCTGATCGATGTTTCTTTCTCATCGATGTTTCTAACTCTCTATCCCTCTCAATTCCTCTCTGTAAAAAAATCAACAAAAATATATATATTTTTAAAAAGTTACACTAAGAACCTCATTTCTTAGACACACACACACACACCCTTCTCTTCCTCCCCCCTCACCCTCATGATACAATGACTCATGCCAACCATCTGAGGAACCAAAGCCAGAGGCGACAGGGACCTGAGCTCACGCCCCCCCCCCCCACCCGCTCCCAGGAACCCACACCCTAGCCCGGAGCTTAGCCCCGGTCATAGTGCAGAAAGCCTGATCCTGCTCATCACTGTCTCCTCACCCCGGGCCCTCTTATCTGCAGAAGATAAGGCACAGACAGTGCCTCGAAGCAAACGTTCCCTGCAAGGATGCGTCATGGAAAGGGTCCCATCTGATCAGAACCCGTATTTCCAGAAAATTCAGATGCACGCTCCTTGGAGTGTTCTCCCGGTCACGTTTCCATCCGTCATTTTTGGATTATGTCCTCTTTAAACATCCAGATGCTGTGGGGCTGGCCGGGGGCAGTGAGGATTCAGAAAGAAAACAAGAAGTGAGCCCAGCCGAAACTGGTTTGGCTCAGCGGATAGAGTGTCGGCCCGTGGACTGAAGGGTCCCAGGTTTGATTCCGGTCAAGGGCATGTACCTTGGTTGCAGGCAGCTGGTCGATGTTTCTCTCTCATCGATGTTTCTAGCTCTCTATCCCTCTCCCTTCCTCTCTGTAAAAAAAAAAAAAAAATATATATATATATATATATATATATATATATATATATATTAAAAAAGAAAAGAAAGAAAGAAAGAAAGAAAGAAAGAAAGAAAGAAAGAAAGGAAGGAAGAAAGAAAAGAAATGAGCCCAGTGCCTCCCTCCACGTGCAACCCCAGGAAGGGCAACCCTGGAAGCCAGCCTGGAGGTGGTGCCCTATGGCTTAGCTGCTGTGGGTTTGTGTGGGGGGGAGGAGGGGGGCTTGCGGGGCTGCTCATGGCTGGTCCAGACCCAGACAGACAGGGACTGTTTTCCTGCTCACACCGCGGGGATCCTGGGAGGAATGACAGGAATGAGCCGAGGTGACAGCAGCACTTTGTTAGCCGTTGGCCCCCTTTCACCGCCATCCCTGAGTCTTTGTGCACAGAGGCATTGCTGACCCCTCCCCCGCTCCCAAGTTCAAAGCCTCACTGGCTGGCTGGCTCCTTCAGGCCCGCTCTGAAGTGCCCCCAGGGGAGCCGGGCAGAGATCTCAGTGAGTTCCCAGGCCACCGAGCCTGCAGCCCGCCCCCCTCGCCAGACCTGGGTGGCCTTGCATGCTGATGAGAACAGGACGAGAGGCCCAGCCAGGCCCCGGGCCTTCCAGGGGCGCTGAGGCCTGGCATGGGGACCCAGAAACAGAAGCACATTCCGGCCCCTTGAAAGTGACTGTGCCTCGGCTTTTTAAAATAAAATAAAATAAAATAATAAAATAAAATAATAAAATAAAACAAAATAAATAAATAATAAAAATAAAATAATAAAATAAAATAAAATAATAAAATAAAATAAAATAAATAAAAAATAAAATAAAATAAAATAAAATAAAATAAATAATAAAATTAATTAATTAATTAAATATAATAAAATAATAAAATAAATGAAAATAAAATAAAATAAATAATAAAATAAAATAATAAAATAAAGTAAAATAAAACACCGAAACTGTTTTTGGCTTATTGGATAGAGCATAGGCCTGCTAATTCAAAGGTCCTGGGTTTGATTCCGGTCAAGGGCATGTACCTTGGTTTTGGGCACGACCCCAGTAAGGGGTGTGCAAGAGGCAGCTGATCAATGATTACCTCTCATCGATGTTTCTAATTCTCTATCCCTCTCTCTTCCTCTCTGTAAAAATCAATAAAATATATTAAAAAAATAAATAGAAAGAAATAAACCTGCATCCATGCTTGAGGCCCCAGGGGACGGGGAGGATTGGGACTAGCTCCTTCAGGTTTTTGCATTTATTGCTCAGGATGCCAAGAACTGGTCCAAAATTCCTTGGACGGAAGAAGAGCAGGACGAGGTTGGACTGTCAGCCCTGAGGCGAGTGACTATTGGTCCGTGATGTTCCACAGGGCGCCGCCGGGTAAAGTTTAGAATTTAAAAAAAAAAAAAAAAGGCCTTCGGAAGAGAAGGGGAAAAGAAAGTGATTCAGAGGAGGGCGCAGGAAAGCAGGCAGGGAAAAGCATAAATGAGCCTTGGCCGGGTAGCTCAGTGGTCGGCAAACCGCGGCTCAGGAGCCACATGCGGTTCTTTGGCCCCTTGAGTGTGGCTCTTCCACAAAATGCCACAGCCTGGGCGAGTCTATGTTGAAGAAGTGGCGTGAGAAGAAGTTTACATTTAAAAAATGTGGCTCTCCAAAGAACTGTCAATCGTTGTCTGTTGATGTTTTGCTCTGTGGACTGTTGAGTTTGCTGACCACCGGGTTAGAGCATCGTCCCAATACGCCAAGGTTGCAGGTTCAATCCCTGGTCAGGACACATGCAAGAAACACCAGTGAATGCATGAATGAGTGGAACAACACATCGATGTTTCTCATAAAACCGGTTTGGCTCAGTGGATAGAACGTCGGCCTGTGGACTGAAAGGTCCCAGGTTCGATTCCGGTCAAGGGCATGTACCTTGGTTGCGGGCACATCCTCAGTAGGGGGTGTGCAGGAGGCAGCTGATCGATGATACTCTCTCATCGATGTTTCTAACTCTCTATCCCTCTCTCTTCCTCTCTGTGAAAAATCAATAAAATATATTTTAAAAAAATAAAATAAAAGCAATCAACAATCAATCAATCAATCAATCAACAGTCACTGAACACTACCCTGGGCCAAGGTGAGGCTCTAGGTTACTCCAACACAATTATTCATTTACTCTCCCCATGATTCCGTGAGTCTGGGGTAGATCGTGGTACACCCACCATGCACAGAGGTATTACCCAGGCTGTGATGGAGCAGAGATTTGAGCCAGAAGCCCGGCCACAGAGCCGTGAGCCGCACCCCGCAGTCCTCCCCGTTTCTGCTTTGCGAAACCAGGCTAGCGGGCAGGCCCTGGGGAGTTTGCCTGGTTTTCGGTGAATCCTAGCTGCGCGGTGACAACGAGAGTCCCAGTTTCTTTGTCGGGAATGAGGCCGGGGATGGCCGGCTTTTCAGGAATGTGGCGAAGATCAGATGAGACCTGCGTTTAGCTTGCCCAGGAGGCACTCCGCTGGCGGTATGGGAAGGCCCTATTGCCCAGAGTATCTCTGAGGGAAGGCCTTAAACGTGCCTCCTGAGCCCAGCCGTGTGGCTCAGTGGTGGAGCATCGACCCATGAACCAGGAGATCACGGTTCGATTCCCGGTGAGGGTACACGGCCTGGGTTGTGGGCTCGATCCCCAGTGGGGGACATGCAGGAGGCAGCCGATCCATGATCCTCTCATCATGGATGTTTCTCTCCCTCTCCCTTCCTCTCTGAAGTTAAAAACATTTAAAAAAAAAAATAGCCTTGCCAAAACCGGTTTGGCTCAGTGGATAGAGCATCGGCCTGCGGACTGAAGGGTCCCGGGTTCGATTCCAGCCAAGGGCATGTACTTGGTTGCGGGCACATCCCCAGTAGCGGGTGTGCAAAAGGCAGCTGATCGATGTTTCTCTCTCATCGATGTTTCTAACTCTCTATCCCTCTCTCTTCCTCTCTGTAAAAAAAGTCAATAAAATATATATTTAAAAATTTAAAAAATAAATAAATTTTAAAAAATAGCCTATGGGAAGGGCACCCGGACACTCCCCAGCCTCCAGGGGCGCTCCCACCTGCACCGTGTGTCCTCCGGACGTGGAACACGCCCGATCCCAAGCAGGCCTCCTTCCCCTTTAACAGAAATGCTTGCTCGGTGTCTCGAATAGACTCCCGGATGTAGGTTGCTTCCCACAGGCATTTCCTTGTAACTTAGAACACATTATGGGGCATCAGTGTCAGCTCTGAGGTTCATAGCCGGGCCAGGGTGGGCAAAGGCCCCGTGTTCTGCGTGCTTTTGCGTTTAAGCAGCACAGGGGCCGAGCTTAGGAGATCACCAACGGCCTTGATAGGTTAAATATCAAGGGCTGGAGACCGGGATGGCAGAACACAGGCTTTATTGGAGGGAAGAGTACCCCTGCCGGCTGCTTCCAGAGGGCGGGGCGGGACAGAGAGCGAGGGCCGGTGGGGGACAAGCACCTTTAAGGATAGGGGACGGGGCTTAAGGCACTCGGCACACGCTGGTTGGTGATTAGGGACCTAGGGACTTAGGAATGGGGGGCTTAGGGTATTTGGCAGGTGCTGATGGGTGGTTCAGAGCTCAGGAATGTCTGGCCTCAGGTGGGGTTTACGTCTCTCCATCAACTGGAGGAAGGGAGAATCTATCAGGCCTCTTGTGCCCACGACCTGGGTCACACATGGGGCTTCCCAGGCCTGCCCCTGTGTTCTGAAGGAGGGCGTGTGGGAGGAAAGCAGTCCGGACAGCTCAGGGAGATGCAGGATTCGGCCTGCGCCTGGCTAGTGTGGCTCACTGGTTGAGCGTCCATCCATGAACTCTAAGGTTCACCGGTTGATTCCTGGTCTGGGCTCCATCCCCAGTGGGGGGCATGGGGAGGCAGCTGATTGCTGATGTTTCTCTCTTGTGGGGGGCTGTTTCTCTGTTTTCCTCGGCCCATGCAGAAAACGACAGGCTCCTGAGTGGAGGAGCTGGGGATTAAGAAATTAAGGTGGAAAATGAGACCAAAAACAGAAATAGATTCAAACTGGGACCCGGGTGGGGGGTTGTCACTCTGATGGAGGGACAGTCACCACCCACCACAGACAAAGGGGCTCATTTATTGATTTCCAAAGGGGGGTTCAAGGTCAAAGGAGTTTTGGGTGTGCCCAGGTCCTATCCATTCCTCATTCCTGGTACAAGGACGGGATTTAGCATATCCAGACCTGGGTAAGTCAAGGTCCTATTCGTTTCTCATTCCCAGCGGGTGGATAAAGATAAGAAATCGGTACTGATCACAGTCTCCCACATTTTGGGGGGCTGTTTCTGGGAGAAGGACTCAGCTGACATTAATTTAAAGGTCATCCATGTGGCCGACACCGGTTTGGCTCAGTGGATAGAGCGTAGGTCTGTGGACTGAAAGGTCCCAGGTTCGATTCCGGTCAAGGGCATGTACCTTGGCTGTGTGCACATCCCCAGTAGGGGGTGTGCAAGAAGCAGCTGATGGATGATTCTCTCTCATCAATGTTTCTAACTCTCGATCCCTCTCTCTTCCTCCCTGTAAAAAATCAATAAAATATATTTAAAAATAAATAAATAAATAAATAAATAAGTAAATAAATAAATGCATCCATGTGCGTTCCCAGGGGGCCTCTACATTCTCTCATCGATGTTTCTATCTCTCTCTCCCACTCCCTCTCTAAAAATTAACACACAAACACACACGGATTCGGCACATGCTGGTCGCTATGGCTCCTATACCACTGTGGCTTCACCAGCAGGCATTTCTTTGCCTGCGGTCCCGGGGGCCGGAAGCCTGGGATCAAGGTGTGAGCTGGACAGGTTCCTTCTGAGGCCACGAGAGAAGGGCCCGCCTGGGCCTCTCCCCGTGGCCGGTAGAAAGCCATCTTCTCCCTGTGTCTTCCCGCTGTGCGTGGCCACATCCCCATCTCCTCTTATAAGGACACTGGGGACAGTGGATCAGGCCCACGCTCGTGACCTCCTTTGCACTTCCTGGCCTCTCTAAGGACCGTGTCTCCAGGGATCGCCACACGGGACTTCCCCACATGCATTCAGGGGACACGTTTCAGCTCATCCCAGCTGGCCAGGAGAGGGCCATGTCCTCTGCATGGCTTCATCCAGTGGTCGGCAAACTCATCAGTCCACAGAGCCAGATACCAACAGGACAACGATTGACATTTCTTTGGAGAGTCAACTTTTTTAAACTTAAACTCCTTCTAACGCCACTCCTTCTAAATAGACTCATCCAGGCAGTGGCATTTTGTGGAAGAGCCATACTCAAGAGGCTCAAGAGCCGCACATGGCTCGCGAGCCAAGGTTTGCTGACCACCGGCTAAATCCATGGTAATTGTTTTTTTCCTCACGCTCTAACGCTTGCTAAGGAATAGACACCAGCAACTCTTATGTGTTTACTATTTCTTAAAAAAAAAATAATAAATCCTTCCCCTAAGGATAGTTTCCCATTGATTTTTAGAGAGAGTGGATGGGAGGGAGAGAGACATAGAGAGAGAAACAACCCTCTACAGCAGGATCCTTCTGGTGAGCTGGGCACAGGCAAGGGTTACACTTCAGTCACCTGTGGGTATTAATTTTTTTAATTTATTTTTATTGATTTGAGAGAGAGAGAGAGAATGAACATCATTGATGAGAGAGAATCATTGATCAGCTGCCTCCTGCACGCCCCACATTGGGGATTGAGCCTGCAATCCAGACTTGAGCTCTGTCTGGGAATCGAACTATGACCTCCTAGTTCATAGGTTGACGCTCCACCACTGAGCCACACGGGCTGGGCCACCTGTAGGTTTGACGCAGGTAGGAAGCTTCTATTGTCCTCATTATTAGTTAGGGTTGTTGCCTGTTGTAAGTATCCATGGCTGGTGCATGGGGCATGGCAGAAGTCTTAGTAGACCTGAGAGTCAGGAGCCATTGCATCTTTCTAAACAAGTGGCATGCCTTCTTCCCCCATGAAAGTGTGAATTCTGGAAATGAGAATATTTGACAGTTTACCATGATTTCCCTTCTGGCCCTGGTAACCAGGCAACTTAGACTCAAGTTTGTTGGTCTTGCTAGCAGTGTAAGATTTTATGACCTGGGTATGGCCACACACCTTGGATTATGGTCTTCCAGCCCTATCTGTATTTTCTCTAGCCCTGATTCTCTAGTCATGCATTTTTCTATTGTTTTAAAATACATATTCTAGCCCTAACGGGTTTGGCTCAGTGGATAGAACATCGGCCTGCGGACTGAAGAGTCCCAGGTTCGATTCTGGTCAAGGCCATGTACCCCAGCTTCTTCTCCTGTCTGTCTTTTCTCAATCCTTCACCGCCCTCTCTCAGGTTCACCCTTGGTCGTGCTGGCGTGGCACAATAAATGAATCAAGTGTCTACAACCCTCTAACTGGCAATAGTCAGGAAGAGTTGAGTCGCCTGTGCTATGCGCCAACTCTTCCATTTACCTCCGAAGACACTGATGCACAGGAATTCGATGAGAATCGATGCTAGAACGGCTCCTGAGGACTGCCAGCTGCTGCAGAAGCAGAGAACTCATCGATAAGGCCTCCACAGCTGAGGAAGTTCGCCTCCTTCTGAAACCAATCCCAATCCGGCTCTGGATGCCTCCCCGCTACCCTGCCCTGCTCTGCTCCTTTCCCAGCTTAGCTCTGGGGTTCCTGCTGCTTTATTTCCTCAAGATTTTGGAGGAGTCCGTCCCCCCTCCCCCCTGCCATCCACAACTTACAAAATTGTCCCTTGGGATCCTAACTCCAGAGTACCTCGTTGGCAAAGCAAAACCCACATGATCAGAGGTGACACTGTGTATTGTTATCATGATTAGGTGTGTTCAAGAGGCAGCCTTGGGCCCTAGCTGGTGTGGCTCAGTGGATAGAGCGACGGCCTGCGGACTGAAGGGCCCTCGGTTCGATTCTGGTCCAGGTGGCGGGTTCGATTCCCAGCGTGGGGCATGCAGGAGACAACTGATCCATGATTCTCCCTCATCATTGATGTTTCTATCTCTCCCTTCCTTTCTGAAGTCAATAAAAAAAATATTTAAAAAAAAAAAGAGTCAGCTTTGCCGAAACCGGTTTGGCTCAGTGGATAGAGCGTCAGCTTGCAGATTGAAAGTTCCCAGGTTTGATTCTGGTCAATGTACCTTGGTTGCGGGCACATCCCCAGTAAGAGGTGTGCAGAAGGCAGTTGATCACTGATTCTCTCGCATCGATGTTTCTAACGATCCCTCTCTCTTCCTTCCTCTCTGTAAAAAAAATCAATAAAATACATTTTTAAAGAATAAAAATAAAAATAAAAAAATAATAATAAAAAATAAAAAAGAGTCAGCTTTGGCTGGAAGACAGGAGAGTGAGGTACTCGGTCCAGATATTTTCCATTGCGGTGGCGGGAGATCAGAGCCGCAGGGCCACCTGAAGCCGCACAGTCTCTCTGTATCCAGTGAGCAGCTGTGTCCAGAAGTCAGCCCCGAGCCTCTGGCTAACCTGACGAGCAATGGCCATCTGTCGCCACCACGCCAGGCAGCATGACCTTCCGTCCAGGTGGATGAAGGAAGGAAGAGCTGCTGTAATAATGCTTTGTTCTGCCGAAACCGGTTTGGCTCAGTGGATAGAACGACAGCCTGCAGCCTGAAAGATCCCGGGTTCCATTCCGGTCAAGGGCATGTACCTTGGTTGTGGGCACCTACTCAGTAGGAGGTATGCAAGAGGCAGCTGATCGATGATTCTCTCTCACTGATGTGTCTAACTCTCTATCCCTCTCTCTTCCTCTCTGTAAAAAAAACAAATATATATTTTAAAAAATAAAAAAGTAAAATAATGCTTTGTTCTCAGCAACAACACAAACCAACATGCTTGTCCCTACTTTTATTACGCATTTTCTCAAAAAAAAAAAAAAAAAAAAAAAAAAGACGAAAAATCAGTGGGAACCTGGATAACAAGTTAAAGCTCAGCGGTGTCTGATTCTATTTTCTTTCTTTTTTCAATTTCTTTATTGATTATGGTATCACATACTTGTCCTCATCCCCCCATTCTTACCCCAAACCCCTCTCCACGTATGCCCCCAGCCCACTGTCGTCTGTGACCACTGGTTAGGCTCATATGCATTCTATTTTCTTCGAAGGAAGATGCATGCGTACAATTGAGATGCAATTGAAGAGCAAAGCAGAGCCTCGGCTTTGCACCAGCAATCCCTTCAGGTTTTATCCGTCTACACGGCATGATATTTTCAATGGAACAAATCCACTCATCCGCACCTCAGGCCCCCGAAGCTGTGTTGACAAACACAGAGTCACTCGAAACTCCATGACTACTGCCGTTGGCATGGAGACGGTAAACAATAACAGAGGTAGGTGAGAACACAGCGCTGCCGAAGGTATAACCTTGCCAGCGAGGGGCCTGTAATCTAGGCGGACTCATTAAGCCCTCATGTGAATGGCGCGCATTTCCCATTTGCCTCCTGCATTCTTCTCTGTAACTTCCCCCTGGATTGTTAGCATCCTCAGAGCAGAACTGGGAGGGGAGAGGGAGGCCACTGCTTCTCAGTGGGATCCCGTCGTTTGAAAGAGAGGAAGGTAAATTGCATCCAAGATCAACAGAACCGGGGGTTAAAACATGTTTCTTTAAGCCAGAGCGGTTCTCACCATATCAAGCAAATATGTATGCTGTGTATTATTTTTGTAAAGCACTCTGTTTTTCCATAACCTTTTACATAGCTCTCAGGATTTAAAAAAAAAAGAGTCGTGTTTGGCGCTTTTTTCTTTCTTTCTTTCTTTCTTTCTTTCTTTCTTTCTTTCTTTCTTTCTTTTCTTTGCTTTTTTTTTTTTTTTAATGTAAATCATTCCCAAAGAATTTGGTTTAATAGCTCATTTAAAGAAATAGCAAACTGCCCTAGCCGGTTTGGCTCAGTGGTTAGAGCATTAGCCCGGGGACAAAAGGGTCCCTGATTTCATTCCAGTCAAGGGCATGTACCTCAGTTGCAGACTTGATCCCCAGCTTTGGTCCAGACAGGTGGGAGAGGCAATCAATTGATATATCTCTCTCACATCAATGTTTCTCTCTCTGTCTCTCTCACTCCCATCCACTCTCTCTTAAAAAAAAAAAATCAATGGAAAAATATCTTTAGGAGAGGATTTTTTTAAAAAAAGAAATAGTAAACACATAAGAGTTGCTGGTATGTATTCCTTAGCAAGAATTAGAGACCAGAAAGAAACTCTACAGACTGATTCATATGCCTTTCAGCATAACGATTATTGCTTGTCTCATTGTTGAATCTTATAAGTGTATCTCCAGTAAGACATGATCTCACTCATCCGGGACAAATGGTGAACAACACAGACGGATGAATAAGAACAGACCCAGAGACAAGGGTCAGACTGTCGGACCTCAGAGGGACGGTGGGGATAAAAGGGAGAGATCAACCAAAGGACATATATGCACACACATGAGCCTAACCAGTGGTCAAGGACAATAGGGGGGTGGGGGCATGAGTGGGGGTGGGGGATTGGAATGGGGGGATTGAGGACAAATAGGTGATACCTTAATCAATAAAGAAATTTTAAAAAGAAGAGAAAAGAAGAAACAAAACAGACATCAGTGTGCACACAAGGGCATTCTCCTGTACAGGCTCCAAAGGCCGCTCCTTCAGCTTGGGTTGTCTGCAAAGCTGTCTGCAACAGGGCTGCATAAATGGGAGGGAACAGTGCCCCCCCCAAAAAAAAAAATGTGTAGAAAGCTACCCAAGGACGCAGCTGCTGAGGAATGCCTGCACGGTGATGCTCATGGAGCCTGAGCCCGTGTCCCGGCGTGGACAGGAAGGATTAGTGATCCCAGGTCCCCGGAGACTGTGGCCTCAGGGAGCGGCTCCGGTTACCTCACGTCCCCAGCGGCCCGCGCCTTGGTGACAAGTGTCCCAGATTCAGGAGGCTTTTGTGGTCCCTGGGAAAGCCGGCTAATCCCGCCGCCCCCAGCGCGCTCACATCGCTCCCATTCAGCTCCGCGCACAAAGCTTGGGCTGCGCGCCCAGATGGGCCCCACGGACCCCAGAGACCTGGCTCAGGGGCTTGGCCTCCTGCATGCAGAAGGGGACTGGGGTGGGGGATCAGACATAAAGGGCATTTCTTTTATATATAATATATGTAATAATATAAATATATATGTATATATATATTTATATATATATATATATAAATCAATATATTTTATCGACTTTTTACAGAGAGGAAGGGAGAAGGATAGAGAGCTAGAAACATCGATGAGAGAGAAACATCCATCAGCTGCCTCTTGCACACCCCCTACTGGGGATGTGCTCGCAACCAAGGTACATGCCCTTGACCGGAATCGAACCCGGGACCTTTGAGTCTGCAGGTCGACGCTCTATCCACTGAGCCAAACCGGTTTGGGCAATACTTTTTTTTTTTTTAATTGATTTCAGAGAAGAAGGGAGAAGGGGAGAAAGAGAAACATCAATAATGAGAGAGAATCATAGATTGGTTGCCTCCTAGTTTCAAGCCCACAACCTGGGCATGTGCCCTGACAGGCCTCCAGCTGGGTGAGCGTAGTCCCCCCGGCTTTGGGGCTGCCCTCCTGGGGTGAGAATCTTGCCACGTGGGTGTCTGGTGCCCAAGCATAAGCTTGTCCTTCAGTCAACAACACATAGTGCAGGCTCAGGCCTTAGGCTCTGAGGAATTTCACTGCAAAGTGTTGTCACCCACCTCGGCAATTGTCCATCCAAGGCATGTGAGATTTCTAGGAAGGAACCCGAGGGGCTGATCAGCCATGGGTCCTGGGGGCAGCACAGCTCCGGGCTCCGCAACAATCAGATCCCCAGCTCTGCACACACACCTGGCACATCAGTACTCCACGGAGCGCCTCTGCCTCTGCCCGGCTACGTTATCCCTACCCCCTTTGCCTTCTGGGTTGACAATGAAATGGCCATTGGATGAATCCCTTTTCTAGAAATCCTTTGCTGCAGGGTATTTTTTTTCTTTTTTTCTTTTTTTTTAAAATATATTTTATTGATTTTATACAGAGAGGAAGGGAGAGAGATAGAGAGTTAGAAACATCGATGAGAGAAGTCATCGATCAGCTGCCTCCTGCACACCCCCAACCGGGGATATGCCCGCAACCAAGGTACATACCCTTGACCGGAATCGAACCAGGGACCCTTCAGTCCCCAAGCCAACGCTCTATCCATTGAGCCAAACCGGTCCCGGCTTCATTTTTTTTATTAAGGTATTATATGTGTACCTATCTTACCAACAGTCCCCTCCCCCCATTCATGCCCTCCCTCCCCAGAGTTTTGCATCCATTGGTTTTGCTTATATGCATGCATACAAGTCCTTTGGTTGATCTCTTATCTCCCCCAGATCTCCCGCTGTAATTGGACAGTCTGTTTGTTGTTTTACTGTCTCTGTATCTATCATTTTGTTCATCAGTTTACAATGTTCTTTATTATCCATACATGAGTGAGGTCACGTGGTGTTTTTCTTTCATTGATTGGCTTACTTCATTCAGCATGATGTTCTCCAATTCCATCTCCAAATCTTATTGCAAACGGTAAGAATTCCTTCTTTTTTATGGCAGTGTTGTATTCCATTGTGTAGATGTGCCATAGTTTTTTTTGATCCAATCATCTGCTGACGGGCACCTAGGCTGTTTCCAAATCCTAGCTATTGTAGATTGTGCTGCTATGAACATAGGGGTGCATATATCCTTTTTGATGGGGGTTTCTAGTTTCTTAGGAGATATTCCTAGGAGTGGGATTTTTGTATGTCATGTAACAGCTCCCTGTACGGCCTCGCCTGATAAAATCCCTGTAGAGTGCTTTTAAACTGGGCTCCCAGATGCTGCCTGGGGCCTGAGGGAACAAACCTTCTCTCACTCTAGGACTTGCCTACTTGTTCTGCCACAGATGCCAAATATCGGGCAGCCCTCTCCCTGCCCTCCAAAATTAACCCTCGAAAAAGAGGAGCTTCTCTGACATTTCTCATACGTATTTTTTAGTACCAAGCATCATTTTGGAAGGACACAGCCTGACACCATCTCAATCAAAGCTTGTCTCGAAAGCTTTCAAACAAGGCCAAGGAATCGAACACACACTGAAGGAGCCATTTCTGGAGACAGTCCCTAACCGTAGAACGTTTCTTGATGCCTTTGGAGGATCATGTTTGTTTGTGTGTGTTTTTTAAAGACCCAGTTATTTTTTAAAAATATATTTTTATTGATTTTTTACAGAAAGGAAGAGAGAGGTATAGAAAGTTAGAAACATCAATGAGAGAGAGAATCATCAATCAGTTGCCTCTTACACACTCCCTAATGGGGATGTGCCCGCAACCAAGATACATGCCCTTAACCGGAATCGAACCCGGGACCTTTCAGTCCGCAGGCTGACGCTCTATCCACTGAGCCAAACCGGTTTCAGCAGGAGGATCATGTTTTAAAAGTAATGAAGTGAGTGCTTATGTGGTAAAGGTCCCACATATACACTGTATTTTATTTCCCAGGACGGTCCTCAGAGTCCCACAGTTGGGTGGCTTAGCACAGTAGGAATTTAGTGTCTCCTTCATTCTGGAGGCTGGAAGCCAGACACTTAGGTGTTGGCAGGGACCACGGTCCCCTAAAACCTGCAGGGGCGGAACCGTCCTTGCCCCTTCTAGCTTCAGCTGCTCTTGGCAATCAATCCATGGTGCTCCTTGGCTTGTAGATGCATTATTCTGTCTTTGCCTCAGTCGCCACAGAGCTGTCTGTATCCTGGGTGTCTCTTGGTGGTGGTGGTGGTGGTGGTGGTTGTTCTTCTTCTTCTCTTTTTTCTTCTCTTTTTTCATCTTTAAATATATATTTTTATTGATTTCAGAGAGGAAGGGGGAGAGAGAGAGAGAGAGAGAGAGAGGAACGTCAATGATGAGAGAAAGTCACTGATCAGCTGTCTCCCACATGCCCCACACTGGGGATCGAACCTGCAACCTAGGCATGTGCCCCGACTGGGAATCGAACCGTGATCTCCTGGTTCATAGGTCGATGCTCAACCACTGAGCCATGCGGGCTGGGTTCTTGGCTCTTCTTGCTGGTTATTGGCTTCAGGGGTCATCCTATTCCAGTGTGACCTCATCTCAGCCACATCTGCACTGTGAGAATCAACAAGTCCTACAGACAAGGACCCCGTTTCCAAATACGGTCGCATTCTGAGGCACAGGGGGGCTAGGGCTTGAACATATTTTTTTGGAGGACACAGGTCAACTCATAACATATCTCTACAGAACGCATTTTTTAAAAAAAACAAACCAACAGTCGGTCTTGTGTAAATGATATTTGTGTCTTGAGATAAAATTCCGATGACCGCATCACACAAAGATTCAAAAGTTCTATATCCCAAGTAGATGAGAGGAAGAGATCATTTCTCTTAATAAATGTTGCGGCTCTGTTTGAGGGGGACACTAGGGGATTGTTAATTTTATGTGTTAACAGGACTGGCCAGGGGAGATAGGGGGGAGCAGATTAAATATTATTTCTGGGTGTGTCTTTGAGGGGTTTCTGGGTGAGATTAGCAGTTGAATTGTTTTATTTATTTATTGTATTATTTATTTTAAAATATGTTCTTTATTGACTTCAGACGGGGAGAGAGAGATAGAAACATCCATGATGAGAGAGAATCATTCATCAGCTGCCTCCTGCACCCACCCCACCCCCACCTGGGGATTGAGCCCGCAACCTGAGCCTGTGCCCTTGACCGGAATCAAACCCAGAACCCTTCAGTCCACAGGCCAACGCTCTATCCACTGAGCCACACCGGTCAGGGCGAGCTTCACATTTGCATTGGTGGACCTAGGAAAGTAGTCTGCCCTCCCCGATGTGGGTGGTCATCATCCAATCCCCTGAGGGCCGACACAGACCAAGAGGGAGGACTCAGCCCTTTCCTGAGCCTCACTGTGAGGCTGGAGCTGTCATGCCCTCCTGTCTTCTGACTGGGACTTCTCCCATTGGCTGCCCTGGCTTTCGTGCCTCCAGCCTTGGATGGAATGCCACCACCCGTGTGAGTGATTTCCACTCTCCCAATGTGATTTTTATTGACGTGATTATGCCAGTAATTAAGTTTTACACCCGTGTAAATCCACACCAGTGGGGAGAAGAGCTGTTCTGAGGCCCCAGCTTGCAGACAGCAAACTGTGGGGCTTCTCGGCCTCCGTAACCACAAGCCAATGCCGCCCAGTGAAGCTGGTTTTGTTATAAACATAAAATTTACATCTATAAACATCTCTAAAGATCCTATCGATTCCTTTCCTGGACAATCCTGACTGATCTTAATAATTCATCTGAAGCGTTTGAATGGAATTATTTCTTAATATGTAAGAGACGAAAAAGCACATATTCTAAATTAATATTCTATTGTGCATACTCAGGATCCCTTAATATATACATTGAATTTCTAGGTGATGTTTCTACTTGAAAAAGGATCCCTGTTTTGATTTTTTATTGATTTCAGAGAGGAAGGGAAGGAAAGGGAGATAGAGAGAGAGAGAGAGAGAAACATCAATGATGAGAGAGGATCATTGATCGGCTGCCTCTTGCATGCCCCCTACTGGGGACCAAGCTCACAACCCGGGCATGTGCACTTGACCGGAATCGAACCTGGGACCCTTCAGTCTGCAGGCTGATGCTCTGTCCACTGAGCCAAACCAGCTAGGGCAAGGATCCCTGTTTTTTAAAGTGTAAAAATAATCCTAGACTCTTGGCTTGGTAGCTTAGCATATGGTTTCTTCCCATTCTACATAATTTTTACTTTTTAATCTTTTTTTAAGGATCCCTATTGATGGGTGCATATTGTATCTGAAAATACAGGGGAAACAGTAGTGAATAAAAGAGATGTGATTTGCTCCTATGGGGTCCCCTAATTATATTGAAAATGCCCCTCTACCTGTTTAGAGGTGGATAAATGAACACATAAGGGACAATAAGAAGAAACATAAGAAGATTAAGAAGAAACATAAGAAGGACAAAAAGAAACATAAGAGATTATGAAAAGAAGGGGCAATACTGGTGAGCCATACTTGGCATCCCGCAAACTACTAATTTTTAGACCTCAGTGGCCAGTTTCCTCATATCTAACCTGGACAAAGATGGACTAGAATAGAAAAAACAACAAAAAAAAAAAAGCCAAAACTGATTTGGCTCAGTCATAGAGCGTTGGTCTGTGGACTGAAGGGTCCCAGGTTCCATTCCGGGCAAGGGCATGTACCTTGGTTGCGGGCACATCCCCAGTGGGGGGTGTGCAAGAGGCAGCTGATCGATGATTCTCTCTCATCGATGTTTCTAACTCTCTGTCCCTCTCTGTTAAAAAAAAAAAAAAAAAATCAATAAAATATATTTTTTTAAAAATCAATAAAATATATTTTAAAAAAAAAAGAATGAATCATTAAAACGAACTCTTGAGCCGTGACTCTGAGCACAGAGTGAGCTAACACAGGTTTCTCAACCTCATTGTTCTGGGTCTCGGAGTCCCTGGCTTGTCCCGCTGACATTTTTTCCCACCCACAACCACAGACCTGTCCTTCAGCTCTTCTCCTCGGTGGAAAATGGCACCATGGTCGTCCAGGTTACACAAGCGTATAGGTCAGCCTTGAGTCCTCTCTCTTCATCAAGTCTATCAAATTAGCCTCCAAGGCTTGGCAATGCTACTGAGTAAGTGTCTTCTGAAAAGGTGCCCTTAATCCCACAACCACTGCTACAACCCTGGCATTAAAGAGAGATTAGTGCTTAGTGAGCGCTCAGTTAATTGATCTCAGGCATAATTTAAACTCTCTTTTATGAAGGTGTCCTAGTACGCCTCTTGTTAAATATATTCTTTTATTGATTTCAGAGAGTAAGAGAGAGAGAGAGAATCATTGACCAGCTGCCTCCTGCATGCCCCACACTGGGGATGGAGCCCACAACCTGGGCATGTGCCCTGACCGGGAATCGAACCCGTGACCTCCTGATTCAATGCTCAACCACTGAGCCAGGCCAGTGGGCCAAAATTTAAACTTTTTTGATTGTATGAACTGTTTTAATTCTGACCACAACTCTATGTGGTAGATACAATTATTATCCTGATGTTAAGGAAATGAGGCTAATAGATATTAAATAACATTCTCAAGATCACATAGAAAAAAAAAGAAGTGACAGAGCCTGAATGCAAACTACAGAAGACGGCCTTCTGAGACCATGTTGCTTCTCTCTCTTCTCTCTCTCTCTCTCTCTCTCTCTCTCTCTCTCTCTCTCTCTGTCTTTCTCTCTCTCTTTCTCCATGTGCTTAATGACAGCTCTGTATAGCCCCACAAGCCACTGCTCTTTCCTAAACATTTGCATGTTTATCTCCTACTGGAGATAGAGCCTGCAACCTGGCTCATGTGCCCTGACCAGGAGACCTCCTGGTTTACAGGTCAACGCTCAACCGATGAGCCACACCAAGAACTTGTCTTTTTTTTTTTTTTTTTAACTATATGTAACATCAACCCCCTCCTTCAAGCTCCAGGCTTATAGAGCCAAATGCCCCATCACCTCTCGTTGAAGGTCTCATAAGTATCTCAACGTTCATACATCCAAACTCAGCTGTTCATTTTTCTCCCCAAACCTGGTGCTCCCCTTAGTCACCCACATCTCAGTAGGTGGCTCTCACATCCATCCACTCAGTCGCTTGCCCCAGAAGCAACAAGTCCTTCATTCCTCCCTTCCTCTCAACCCCCATCACCAGGCTCCCTCCTTAGGTGACCCGCTGGCAAGTGGCTAAGCCATCGCTCAGCCTCGCACACCTCTGCCTCACCTTCTCTCTCCTCAGGGCCTAGCATCCGCCTGACCTCTGTTTGCATCTCCAATCCCACCTGCTTTTACCACCCTTTCCTCCAGCCCCAGCTGGAATGTCATGACAGTAACTCGTGCTACCATGTGTTTGCTTCTTGTCCGTTTCCCTGACATGAGCTGGGTGAGGGCAAGGATCTTGTCTGTCCTGGGGACATCTGTGTCCCCAGAGCCTGCACATGGACCACATAATGCACCAATACATACACTGAGTGGCCAGGTTATAATAACCTCTGAATGCATAATAATCTGGCCATTCAGCCGAAACCAGTTTGGCTCAGTGGTAGAGCATCAGTCTGCGGACTGAAAGGTCCCAGGTTCGATTCCTGTCAAGGGCATGTACATTGGTTGCGGGCACATCCCCGATAGTCAATGTTTCTCTCTCATTGACATTTCTAGCTCTCTATCTCTCTCCCTTCCTCCTCTCTGTAAAATATCAATAAAAATGTATTTTTAAAAAATAAAAAATAATCTGGCCATTCAGTGTATAGCCTATATAATAATCCTATGTAATAAAAGGCTAATATGCAAATTGTTCCCTCGACCAGGAGTTTGACCAGCAAGTAGCTGGCCAACCGCCCATGTCCCCTCCCCCTGGCCAGGCTGGCTGGACCCCACCCATGCATGAATTCATGAACTGGGCCTCTAGTATGTGTGTGTGTGTGTGTGTGTGTGTGTGTGTGTATTAGAGGCCCGATGCATGAAGAGATTTGTGCAATAAGCCTTCTTTACCTTGGCTTCCAGCACTGGTGTTCCTTTGGCACCAGGGACCCAGACCTGCGCTCCAGCCAGGATCTGCCTTCTTCATCTTTGCTGCAGATTCAGGCTGGAGTCTGCCATCTTGTCTTCACTGCAGTCTCCAGGGTCTGCAATCTTGTCTTCGCTGCAGCACTCTGCTCCTGTAGATCCCTTCACCCCTGTCCTCCCTCTCATAGCAGGCATTCTGCCCCACCTAGCCATTCTGTGCCTGGAGCAGCTGGGCAGCCGCCATCTTTGGCCTTCTAATTTGCATATTCACTCTGATTGGCTGTGGGCATAGCGAGGTACCATCAATTTACATGTTTGTCTATTATTAGGTAAGATATTATACACACACACACACACACACACACACACACACAGAGTGGCCAGATTATTATGCGTTCAGAGATCATAATAATCTGACCACTCAGTGTATGTATTGAATGAATTCTTGCTTAGTCAACTAATGAGTCCGTGGCTACTTTGAAGATGAATTAAAATAGTTGAAGTTCATCCCTCAGTATGGTCCCACCACCTGGGGATTGCTTTTCCCCACTCAGTCTTCACTTTCTCACAGTAGCTCCCGCATGGAGATGACTAAGGTGGGCCTGACAAATGCCTCCTCCTGATAACGCAAACGTAGAGCTGGAATGGAATTGAAGTCACACAGGAAGACTCTGCGTGCACAGATATAAACGCCTGTGGGCAAGATTAGGTATAAATCCAGGCCAGAAAGAGGATGGACTTTGGAGGGAGGTGGTCCTGCGTTCAAGTCCCCGTTCCTCTCTTTCCCAGGTTTGCACCTTGGCAATTTCTTCCAGGCGTCTGAGCATCCCTGTCCTTGGCTGTAGAGGAGGTGTCTACATTACAGATGGTGAGAGCCACGGGCTAGAACAGGCGAAGAGGATCCAACACACAACAGGCTCTCTCTACAGTGTCCTTCATTTGCTACTATAGCAAGTTCCCTTTTTTTAAAAAAAAAAAAAAAAAAAAAAAAGCAAACAGCCGAAACCGGTTTGGCTCAGTGGATAGAGCATCGGTCTGCGGACTGAAAAGTCCCAGGTTCGATTCTGGTCAAGGGCATATACATTGGTTGCGGGCACATTCCCGGTAGGGGGTGTGCAAGAGGCAGCTGGTCGATGTTTCTCTCTCATCAACATTTCTAGCTCTCTATCCCTCTCTCCTCCTCTCTGTAAAAAATCAATAAAATAAATTTTAAAAAAAGCAAACACTCCCCCAGCCAGAGTGGCTCAGTGGATAGAGCATCGGCCTGTGGACTGAAGGGTCCCCGGGTTGAGTCCAGTCAAGGGCATGTACCTTGGTTGCAGGCTCGATCGTTGGCCTTGGTTAGGCCCTGATATGGGTTCTTGAGGGAGGTAACCAATCCATGTGTGTGTGTCTCTTTCTGTGTCTCCCCACTCCCTTCATTTCCCTAAAAATCAATGAGAAAATATCCTCAGGTGAGGATTAACAAAAAAAATAAAAATAAAAATAAAGAAGTAAGCACTTGAGAGTTGCACAGACCCTGACAGAGCTCCCATTTGGTCTCATTTTTGATATTGAATGTCATACATAATGAAGTCTTCTTTTTTTAAACCTGCACACTTCACAGAATAGGCTGTTACAAACAAGGAGAATTTACCAAGTATTTCTTTATGCCATATATTTTATTTTTCCTTTCTGTCTTGCCAAGCATAGCATTTGAATGAATCCTCTCCCCAGCAATCATGCTGACATGGATTCATATCGGTATTCAGCGTAGACTCCCACTGCTCCTTAGGGGTAATTTTCAAATCTTGCTACACAAGTCGACACGCCGTTCTCATTGATAAATAACAGCTGCGCTGCCTTTACCTCCTGCGTACTATTTTGACAGATCGCTACCCTGAAGAAGTGTCTCGTGTTTAAAGAAAGGAATTTGTCTGAAGGGAGTGGGTATTTTCAAACCACACTTCTAAAATAAGTCAAATAACGGGAATAAAGGGGAGACAGATGAGCGCTGGAGTAAAAGTGATAGCACCGAATAAAAGAAATCTCAAAATAAAAGCAACAGAGAAGATCAAGCGATAACCAAGATCAAGAAAGGAGAGTGGGAATGGAAACTTTTCTTAGAAGCAGAAAATGAAAGTATAACTGCCTTCTTATCCGGTGATGGGAGTTTTAAAAGACGTGACCATGCTAATGAAATCGGAAACGTGGTCTTTCAATCCAGTGGCTTCACGCTTTGAAAAAAATTGTCTCTTTTTTTTTTTTTTTTGAGAATTTCAGGATAAGGAGAACCAATTGCTAGAGTTAATACACAGGCCCAGTTCCTACATGTAGGTGATCTTCCATGAGCAATTTTAATAAAAATTATGGTTTCAAATAAATTAAGGGATAGTCCAGCTGATGTGGCTCAGTGGTTGAGCATCTACCCATGAACCAAGAGGTCACTGGTTCCATTCCTAGTCAGGGCGCATGCTGGGTTGTGGGCCTGATCCCCAGTAGGGGGAGTGCAGGAGGCAGCTGATGGATGTTCCTTATGATTGTTTCCACCTCTCTATCCCTTTCCCTCCCTCTCTAAAAAAATCAATAAAAATAAAAACATATTCTTTTCAAAAAGAAATAAAGTATGCCGAAACCGGTTTGGCTCAGTGGATAGAGCTTCAGCTTGAAGACTGAAAGATCCCAGGTTTGAATCCGGTCAGGGGCATGTACCTTGGTTGCGGGCACATCCCCAATAGGGGGTGTGCAGGAGGCAGCTGATTGATGTTTCTCTCTCATCGATGTTCCTAACTCTCTATCCCTCTCCCTTCTTCTCTGTAAAAAATCAATAAAATATATATATATTTTTAAAGAAATAAAGTGATAGTCTAACCCCCAACTATATCAAAGTGACTCACAAACATATTCTGTTCACTGAAGTACCAAGTAGTTTGTTGATGCCCAAAGGTAAAACCTGTAAGCCCCATTGCAGTGATTTCTATACAATGTTGACCTGCAGCTTGTGTTTTGTTTGTTTGTTTGTTTGCTTGTTTTCATTTGCTACTATAGCAAGGTTTTTTTTTTAATAGGTTTTTTTTTAATCAATCTTTATTGTTCATAATATTACAAAGGTTCCTCCTTTCTTCCCCCCTCCACCAGGTTCCCACCCCAACCTCCACCCCCTCCCCATCCCCCATTGTCCTCATCCATAGGTGCACAGTTTATGTTCAGTCTCTTCCTCCCTCCCTTTCCCCGATAGTAAATCTCTTTTCAGATAGTAAATCAGTTACTTAGCATTTTCTCATATCAATAATACCTCCCCATGCCCAATGATACACTTCAGACAAAAGACATTTCCAAATAGGTCAACCAACCTCATCTAGGCCCCACCCAAGGCACTCACAGATCAACACCCCAGCGCTATACTAACTCAACACATCCAGATCTAAGCCTTCATCACTTGATTCAGCAGACCCTCAAGTTCCCGCAAAAGTTTCCAGCCATGTCTGAGAGGCAGCCTTGGGGCGGGGGCAGGCGAGGAGCGAACTGTTTCGGGCCTGGCTGCACTGGGCCTGGCCTCTGTTGCTCTCGTTTGTACCACAACCAGCTGCTCCGGGTCTGGCCACTGCCACTCCCGACCTAGTTGCTCTGGACTTGGCTGCTGCTGCTCCGGGCCTGGCTGCACCCGATCTGGCTGCTCTGTGCCCGGCCGCTCTGGGCCCGGCCACTCCGGACCTGGCCGCTCCCAGCCTGGTAGCTGCTGCTACGGGCCCGGCTGCTCCCAGCCTGGCAGCCGCTGCTCCGGGCCTGGCTGCAGATAATAGGTTTTTGAAAAGAATCCAAAAAAAATGTTGAGTTTAGAAGGGCGTTTCTTAGGGACCAAACCCTCAAGATAAGTTTCTTAGTTGTATGGAAACCCTCTTCTCTGGAAATTTATTTCATAGTTTTTGTGAGTCTACCCTCAAGGTTCTTTTTTTAACCACTTGCCATTTCACTTCTTACTGTTGCTTTGTTGCTACTGTGCTGCTAAAAAAAAAAAAATAAAAAAAAAAAAAATGAGTTGTCTTTTCTGTTAGAAATCTCTCTCCACGGGTAGTAGGCTAAGACTCTCGTTCCAAACAACCCACTCTTGCACCTGCTTCAATCTTCATTCTCCGAGTTTTGTTTATGCATCTTAGGGCGTTTACTAATCAAGCTCGTTTGGTGTGGTGACTAGTTATGGAGAGGAGGTTGATGTGGTGAAGGCTAGCGACTGCCGGCTGAGGATGCTGGCTCTCTGAATGTTCCCAGGGCAATTAGCACTTCCGTTGCTTTGCCTAAAGTCAGGGCATTTGTAGAATTTCCAAAATGCTTCAGCGGAACTATTTGGATAATGAATACGTAAGCACAATTTATGGCACGTAGCATAAAACAATAGGAAAAAAAACAATAGACGTGTAAAACTATATAGCAGTCATTTGCACGGAAATTTGGGATTTTTTAAAAAGAGTATTGAAGGATGTTGATTTCAAGTGAAAGATTGTCATATTGGTTCTTTCTCTGTGTCTTTAGGATCCTCGTGAAGAAATACTAGTATTCCAAAAGACTAACCTTGGTCTGATATGATTTTATTTATTTATTTCTACTGTTGGTCCAATCTGATTTTAGACATAAACAATACAAAGCCCATTGGTTTGGGGAGCTATTGGACATGACACACACTCTTGAAAATAAAGGCATACGTAAAAGATAGTTAGGATGCAAAGTTGGGCACTGAATTCCTTGCTGGAATATTGTGAGAATTATAAATGAAGGCATTTGCAAGCAGGAGAGGTGAATATGAATTTTGCACATGTAGGACCTTACCAGCTAGCCATAACTTGTAATGATTTTCAAGGGCTCTTATACCTAAGGATTCTATATCAGTGTATATGTGTTGCTAAAATATCAAGTTGAAATTTGAAAATTCAATCATTTTGAAATTTAAAAATTCAATCATTTTGATATATCCTTTACTTGAGTTTTTTGTTTTTTTTTAAACCATTGGTATCTGAAAGCCTCATTGGAACACAGAAAGAAATTACAGTTTTCTGGCCCAAAGCTTGCCTGCCTCCTTATAGTTCAGTCATATTCTTAGTCACTGAAGTAATTTAAAATAAATGTGGTCATTTTCTTTCATGCTTGAGTAGCCTGTGTTACAGTCAAGAGCTTCACGTTGTATTTCTTTCTTGATTAAGGTATTACATATGTGCCCTTATTCCCCCATTCCCCCCAACCTTCCCCCACTCATGCCCTCACCCCCCTGTTGTCTGTGTCCATTGGTTCTGACTAGCTGGTTTTAGCAAAAACAAAAAAATATATATTAAAAGGATAATAGACTGTGTATAGAATTTCCAGAAGGGCTACAGAATCGACCATATCTCCAGCACTATACTGATACCAAACAGATGTTCAATAAATATATACGTAAGGAACAAATGAATGTATGGTCCAGTCAGCTCTGGAACGGGCACGAGAAAAAGCAAGAAAACACGACCAGCAGCTGATAACATCATGGGCAAACAGGTGTGAACCAGACCAAATAGAAGGTTCCGGGTGGTCGATGAGTTAAACTTGGAATGTGCCCTAGCTGGTTTGGCTCCCTGTATAGAGAGTGTCAGCCTGTGGACTGAAAGGTCCCAGGTTCGATTCCGGTCAAGGGCATGTACCTTGGTTGTGGGCACATCCCCAGTAGGAGGTGTGCAAGAGGCAGCTGATCGATGTTTCTCTCTCATCGACGTTTCTAACTCTATCCCTCTCCCTTCCTCTCTAAAAAAAAATCAATAAAATATATATTAAAAAATAATAATAAATTTAAAAAATAAACTTGGAATGCCTACTCCAGAACATGAAATGGACAAGGGTGGGACTGGGCTGCTTCCTTCCTTCCTTCCTGAGGATATCATTGTCCCGGAAGAGAATTCCCCTGAGAGCTCAAGCTGGTCTCCACAGCTGTCATCAACCAGGTCAGAGCCAACTCATTTGAAATGATGGAGAAAGCAGCAAGTGCCTACTATGTGCTCACAGTGTTGTGTGCATTATCCCGTGTCAGTAGGAATCGGCAGAACCTGGCTTTGAATCCAGGTCGTATTGACTCCAAACCACCCCCCTTCTTTAGAACTAGGCATTGCTGTACAACAGAAACTTGAACTGTCAAAGTAGGTTACTGCACAAGGCACTTCTGTTACAAACTCCAGTAGATTCGCTGTCAACTTATCCCGTTATTTCTCATTTCATTTTTTTTTTTTTTTTTTTTTTTTTTTTTACAGGAGAAATCAGCCTCCTCTTGAACTGGCTCCTGCAGGGGGGAGGAATGGAGGGCTGAGCAAGCTGCTCTCCAAGGTTCTGAAAATCCAGCCTTGGAAATGGTAAATGGAGGTTGCCAGAGCAAAGGTAGCATCATTTGATATTGGCTCTTCAATTTTTACACTCAGGGCAGAGCCATCTGTGAGCGGATGAAAAATGAAATAATTACGAAAGGCAGGCAGCTCTTAAGGAACGAAGTTTTCCCCACCACCCACATCCATCCATTCGCCGACACGAAGGGAGGTGAGCTCTGAAAAACAGACTTCTTTCTCCAGGGCTGGCTTCCCTGCCAGGAACGTCTGAGCTCACGATGGGAACTTTCCGAGGGCTGCGGCATACCTACCCGCCCGGTGATGCATCATCGGCCCGGGAGCGTGGCTGGGGCCAGGCTAAGCATCTGGAACCAGGGGTACCTGGTGGCACAGGCAAGACTACAGCCAGTGGGGTGAGGATTGGAGCAAGCGCTGGCAGCCAGAGCGTCTGGAGGAAGAGAGGGAATAAGAAGGACAGGAGGGGCGTCGAGCCATGACACACACACACATAGAGAGAAATAAAAATGAAAGGCCCGAAGGGGGGCCCATCCTGGTGGCCAGTGGCAAGTCGTGGCTCTCGTTACACGGGGAGGCAGGTATCATCTGCTCTCCCTTCCCTCCTGATACCAACTGCGGCGATGCTGTTTCCTTCCAAGTCTTCCTGCGCAGCTCCACAGGGGTTGACACTGGGCTGGGCTGACATCTGCTGCTCCTTCTTGCTGCATTCTGTGCTATTTGGAGATGTTCTATTGATATCATCCTTCGTTGACCTTGCCTCGCTCTCCCTCCCCCCCCCCCCTCGCTCCCTCCTCCCAGCGCTCCTTCCGCTCTCCTATTTGTGGCAACGGCTTTAGTCCACTCACAAGGGCTCTTTTATCTGGGAGGCCTGCTCTTGCTTTTGTTTCTCTTGTCTGTTTGGAGTTCGCTTCTTGAGAGGAAGCCAGCTTTGCATCCTCTCATGTCCTTGAGGAACTGTGGGACGTAGCTGGCGTGTTAGAACCAGCAGGAAACACTCTCCTCGAACTCCATCGCTAGTAGCGGTCTGTTTAGCAGCGTTAGATGTTGGACGATAAATAGCCGCGGTCCTTTGCAGAAACGGTCAGCCTGCCCTTAGACTCGCAATCCCAAGCCAGGAGTTCCAGAGACCGCAGGCGCTTAGGATAAATACATGAACGGAACCCAGCTCTTGTTGTGTGGGTTCTGACTTAGGCTGTCCGGACTCTGCCATCGCAGCCAAAGGTGGGGGTTTCTGCCCACAGAATCCTAACTGCTGTGACGGTTCTGTCTTGTGAGAGAAAAATATGAAACAAAGGCTCAAAATCATAAGCTGAGTTGGGAGGAATTCTCTATGCCAAATCGACAGGGGTTGGCGAAAGTAGGGTTATAGTTGTTTGTATGGAAAAAGATAAATATTATTAATAAATAATACAATAATTACTAAGTAATACAAGAATATACTGTCCACCTACTTTTGCATAGATTATAGATAGAGATAGAGAAATAGATACAGATGTAGATGATTAGATGTATATATAGATATAGCTATATAGATATAGAAACACATACAGATATAGATGATTAGATATAGATATAGATATAGATATAGATATAGATATAGAAATAGATATATAGATATAGAAACAGATATAGATATAGATGATTAAGTAGAGATATAAAGATAGATGTAAATATCTCGAGTTTTTACTAAAGTGCCTTTGGATTTGTACCAAGTGAGAAGTATCATGACTTCTTAGTTGCTAACTTTGTCACAGAAGTCTATCATCAATGTTTACCGAGGGCTCACTTGTACACACAACAGTAGAAGGCCAAGCTTGTTGTTTGTTTGACTCTATTTAGATACATCAAATGGATTTCAAAGTCTGTTTACCAGAGATTCACCACTGATCATGTCTTTGTTGTACCTTCTCTTTGGATTTAGCATCAGAGGTTAGCAAACTTGAAGATAAGAGGAAAGGATTAATCCTTGTACCCAGATGCAAGGATACAAGGGTTTTCCTGGTTTGGTGGGAAGGCTATGGACATAGAGTCAGAGGATCTAGGACTAAACCCTGGCCCTGTTACTACACGTTGCTGGACCTTAAGCAAGAGACTTCATATTTCTGAGCTCTAGTTTTCCATCTCCAAAGTAAAGAGGAAAACCTGTCCTAACTATATCACAAGATTATCACAGGGTTACATGACACCATGATGGGAACAAGCTTTGTAAACTGCAAAATACCCTACAATGTAAGAGGTTGGGAATTATGATGAGAATTTAATATGATGACTGAGAGATGTGCCAGCTGGCAGGATTAAGGATCATCATTCAGAGGATGGCCCCTTTACATTGTCACTGATAGGATTGGGCCTAGACGGGCAGCCGGACATCCCTCTCAGGATCCCAGATTGGAGAATGTGCAGGCTGGGCTGAGGGACTACTAGTAATAATAGTAGTAGAGGCCCAGTGCATGAATTTCGTGCACTGGGCCTCTAGTACTATTAAAATATATTCACTATGTGCTTCAGTGTTTTCCTCCTGGCCTTTCATTTCATTGGTGAATTTAAACTGAAAAAAAAAAATCATCAGTAGAGGTTGGAAGTAACTCACCTCGACAAAGCTCTTTTCATGTTAACAATATCTTTGATAATCAAGTACATAAAGAGGATCATTCAAACAATCTAAAACATTCCACTGGAAACAAAGCAACTTTACACAGTTCTGATTAGTTACCTCCTCCCCGAGGCACCTCAAGTAGAGCAGGGTCATGAGCGGGATTTCTAAGAGATGCGACCCCAATGAGGAGAGTTCTAGAGGCTTCAAGAATGTTCTCAGAACAGTCTCTCCTGATGCCTGTTCTCCGGGAAAGCGCCTATACCATTTCTGACAGCGACTGGGCAGAGGCTAAGGGGAAATGGTTACTGAAGAATTGAGGAGGGGATTCAAATGCCAGACAGAGGTTTGGGCTGGGTCAGTAGTTCCCAGTTTAGGGCATCAATGTCCCCCCAAAATAAAAAAATAAAAAAAAAAAATCAACTGTCACAAACATTTTTTTTTATTTATTTACTTAAAAAACAATTTTATTAATTTCAAAGAGGAAGAAAGAGGGAGAGAAAGAAACGTCAATGGTGAGCGAGAATCGTTGGCTGGCTGCCTCTTGCATTCGAGCCCACAACCCGGGCATGTGCTCTGACTGGGAATGGAATCGTGACCTCCTGGTTCACAGGGTGATGCTTTAACCACTGGGCCACACCGGCTGGGCACAAACATTTTTTTTTTTTTAAAGGGTTATCTTCCCATGGGGGAGGGGGGAGAGAATAGATAACTATAAAAATCAGAGAATAAACAACAGTCTGCAAATATAGTCATTCAGTTTATTGAACAAATCATTCCATTGCCCTCAGATTTCCTTTTATTGCCAAATAGGGAATTTTCTCTAAACCAGTGTTCAGTAAACCGTGGCTGGTGAGCCACATGTGGCTCTTTGGCCCCTTGAGTCTGGCTCTTCCACAAATACCACGTGCGGGGACGCACATATAGTGCGATTGAAACTTCATGGCCCATGCGCCGAAGTCGGTTTTTGGCTCTCCAAAGAAATTTCAATCATACTTATTGGTTGTAGCATGTGAGCAGCTATTCATAAGGCTGGGAATAATCTCCAGTGCCGAGAGCCTCTGAGACTACTCAGGGTTCTGATGAAAAATGGTTTGGCACTTGAATTCTGTTCCCTCATCATCTCACAATGAATTCACTTACAGAGCAAACAGGGGAGGAAAAAAAAATAGGGAGAGAGGAGTAAGCTAGAGAATTCTGCAGAGTTCCTCTCTTGATAAAACCACACAGGCTGTTGGGATATTATCAAAGGGGATATGTGACATTTTCCACAGGTGGAGGGAGGGGCAAGGTTCTGTTTCTCAGGAAGCCAAGCCGTGATTTCGGTTGCTGCTCTTTGCCAGGAGAGTGGGATTCGTCTGCTTGCTTCTATTTCCATTAGCTGTGAGTTTCTCTGCCTCCCAGTTCCAGCTGAGAACCTGCCTCAGCTTAGCTCATTCCAGAGAGATCTGGTCCCGCTGGGAAAGTGTCACAGGATAAAAGTCTCACCAAGTAGGTTCCTAAGAATTGCAAATCTCCACTATTTTGCTCAGCCTGAAAGCAAATGTTATGAAAGTATGTTTTTGTTTTCTCCTAGTCATAATCAGATATTCACCACACTGGACCCTTGTATTTATCGACTGAGAGAAGGAGAGAAAGAAATATCAATTAATTGCCCTACTTATTTGTGCTTTCATTGGTTGCTTCTTGTATGTGCCCTGACTGGGAATGGAACCCACAACCTTGGCACATCAGAGATGATGCTCTAACCAACTGAGCTACCTGGCCAGGACCAGGCTGGACCATTTGAGTTGGAAGCTCAGGAATCAGGATGAATTGTTTCTTAACAGAAAAAAAAAAAATTATTTTTATAACAAGGGGTGTAGTTCCTGTAAATGGAATGAACAAGATTGTGGCTACGCAATAATAGTTCACATTTTTATGTAAATGTGTTAGACACAGCACTTCCGTTGGGCATGTCAGGCACTCTCTGCCCGGTGGAGTGGCTGCAGTGCATCATAATCACTGTTTCTGTCAGAGCCAGGCTTCCTTTCTAAAAGCTCCTGGAGGGACCGAGTGGATTTCCGGTCCTCGTTTCCTCCCGGTATCAGAGCCCATCCGGAACCTCAGCAAACGTAGGATAATGGGTCCAGGGGACATTAGTCATGTGTCACCGATGCCCATGCATTCATTCATTCATTCATTCATTTACTCAATGAGGATATATTTTAAATACTTTTTTAAAAATATGCTTTTAACTGGAGAGAAAGAGAGAGAGAGAGAGAGAGAGAGAGAGAGAGAGAGAGAGAGAGAGAGGCCGGGGAAGGGGAGGGGGAGAGCCAAAACTGGTTTGGCTCAGTGGATAGAGCATCATCCTGCAGACTGAAAGGTCCCAGGTTCGATTCCCAGTGAACTCTCCGCTGAGACCTCTCCCACGCACGATTCCACGATTCCCTCTTGGCCCCAATCCCACCCTCCTGTCTCCCTGATAGACTTACTCATTTGTTAAACCTCGTCTCACACACGTTTCCTCCAGTGGTACCTTCCCTGTCTCCCAGACAGTGCCAGATGCTATAAAATTCCGTGAGAGCAAGCATCACATCCACAGATCTGACTCGTCTGTCTCCAGCAAGGATGGGAAGGCAGGGTTTGCTCGGTGATTCCTAGCAGCCGGTCTCCTCCCCTCCTCGGACTGATGCAAAAGCCTGGCAGCTGACTCCCTACCCTCTTTGGTACCCAGGCCCAGGAGCTGGCCCCCCTCAGCTCCACTCTGTTCTCTGAGAAGCCTTAGTAAGCAATTACGTACGGAACACTTATCTGCGCCAGCCTCTGAGAATGCAAGAACTAAGGTAGTCCCTGCCCGCCAAGAGCTTGGAAGGACGGATCAGCATCAAATAACATAATGTGCCCGGCCACTTGGGTCAATGGTTGACTGTCAGCCGATGTACCAGGAGGGCTGATGGTCAGGGCACATGCCTGGGTTCCGGGCTTGATCCCCACTTATGGGCGTGCAGGCGGTAGCCAATCAGTGATTCTCTCTCATCATTGATGTTTCTATCTCTCCCTGTCCTTTCTTCTCTGAAATCATGAAAAACATATTTTTGAAAAAATAAATAACATGCCGAAACCGGTTTGGCTCAGTGGATAGAGTGTGGGTCTGCGGACTGAGAGGTCCCAGGTTTGATTCCGGTCAAGGGCAGGTACATTGGTTGCGGGCACATCCCTGGCGTGGGATGTGCAGGAGGCAGCTGGTTGATGTCACTCTCTCATCAATGTTTCCAGCTCTCTATCTCTCTCCTCTCCCTTCCTCTCTGTAAGAAAAAAAAAAAAAAAAAAAAAAAAAAAAAAAAAAAAAAAAAAAAAATCAATAAAATATATTTTAATAAATAAATAACACAATGTGATGGGTGTTTTTGCTAGGACAGAACAGGGCACCATGGGAGCCAACAGCACAGCCAAACCTAATCTTGTACAATATATATATATATATATATATATATATATATATATAAAATCACATTTCTAAGGACAGCCAATCACCAACAGTCAACGAGGCTCTCAGCTCTAGCCAATCAAATCCTTCCCTTTCTTTGGGGAAGATCTTCCCTGGCCTAAGAAGAAGCGAGGCTCAGGAGGAAACACTTTGGAGGGTGGGAAGAAAAGAGAGGAAATGCCAAAACCGGTTTGACTCAATGGATAGAGCATCGGCTTGTGGACTGAATGGTCCCGGGTTCGATTCCCGTCAAGGGCATGTACCTTGGTTGTGAGCATATCCCCACTAGGGGGTGTACAAGAGGCAGCTGGTCGATGACTCTCTCATCAATGTTTCTAACTCTCTATCTCTCTCCCTTTCTGTGCAAAATCAATAAAATATATTTTTAAAGAGAGAGAGAGAGAGAGAGAGAGAGAGAGAGAAAGTGTTAGCAGAAAGGGAAGCAGCATGTCTAACACCATTAAGGTAAGAGAATGCTTGGAAGTTGATAGAGCAAGTTCCTTGGAGGTTGGAGCGCTCCGCCCTGCTTGGATCCCCTTCAGTCCCTCCCACTCCGGGACCAGCAGCGTGTATGCAGGCCTGGGCAGGATTCCCATCACCTCAGGTCAGAGACTTCACAGGGTTTCAGTTTGTCCCAAGGGGCTTCAGCTCATGTGCATGAGTTCCAGATTGTTCTGATCCTCCTCCTCTTCACACTCCTCTTCCTTCCTGACTGCCCCATCCAGTGCACTTGAAGCCACGCCATCAGATGCAAAGAGTAGAGCCTTCCAGAGATGCATAACCAGTGCCCACATTGGGTGAGCTCAGATTCCTGGGACAAATCTCTTAACCTGTGCCTGTACATACGTACATGCATGTCCATCTATGGATAAATACATGTGTAATGTACAAATATCTCCAGGCAACTTTTTCTGAGTGAACTCTGATTGATACAGCAGGGGTTCGGGAAGAGAGGGGAATCAAGAATAATTTCTCGGTTTCAGATTTGGACAACTGGATGAATGCGGATGATATTTACAGAAATAGGACCCGTGGGCGAAGAGCAGGCTTGAGGGGAAGATGAAGAATCGAGTTTCAGACACATTGAATCTGCAGTATGTGCAAGACATTCAGTCCAACAGGTAACCAAGCAGGGAAGGTCCCAGTTTGAGTCTCGCTTGGCATCACAAACCCAGTTGCAATAATAAAATCCTATATAATAAAAGGCCAATATGCAAATTGACCAAACAGCAGAACTACCGGTTGCTATGATGTGCATTGACCACCAGGAGGCAGATGCTTAATGCAAGAGCTGTCCCCTGGTGGTCAGTGTGCCCCCAGAGGCGGGGAGGGGGGGCACTGCTCAGCCAGAAGCCCTGAGCTGTGGGGAGTGAGCCTAAGCTATCAGTCAGACATCCCCTGAGGTTCCCGGTTGGCGAGAGGGTGCAGGCCGGGCTTAGGGACACCCCCCTCCTGAGTGCATGAATTTCGTGCACCAGGCCTCTACTTTAAAAATAAAAGAGCCCACCCAAAACTGCTTTAATAAAAATTTAACAATTCTATTCAATAAAAACCTTAAGTATTATTTTTTTCCTTTTACATAGTCTGTAGTTATCATTTCAAAATGTTGAATAATTCAGAAGCTAATTTACTGTTTTACATCACAATGATGGCACTTAGTTTGCCAGTTGCTGATGGATAACCCAACTTTCTAATAATTTTCATAACTTAAGAGGACATATAAGTTTTATTGAGCCTACAAAAATTACATCAACGTGTACACTTAATGAAGATAAATAGCCTCCTCTCTCGTCTCCATTAGACCTTGGATATTCTCATCAAATCCCCCCTCCCACATCACCAGATTAAAAAAAACAGGAACAGCTGAAACCGGTTTGGCTCAGCGGTAGAGCGTCGGTCTGCAGACTGAAAGGTCCCAGGTTCGATTCCAGTCAGGGGCATGTACCTTGTTGTGGGCACATCCCTGGTGGGGGGTGTGCAGGAGGCGGCTGGTAGATGTTTCTCTCTCATCGACGTTTCTAGCTCTCTATCACTCTCCCTGCCTCTCTGTAAAAAATCAATAAAATATATTTTTTAAAAGAAACAGAAACCTGCTTTTCTAAATGTTCTCTACTGTTCCCACCCAAAGAAAGATGCTCATGAGGACTGAAAGAGAAAGAGAGAGAGAGAGAGAGAGAGAGAGAGAGAGAAGGGGGGGATAAGAAGAGAAGATGTGTCTTGACTTCATTTATACTCATTTGTTTTATCATGTGCATCTGATGCTATATGTTTAAAAAAAAATGATTGCGTCCTGCATTATTTCAGATCTTGCATCTTTGGATTATAGAGCTCCTTGTTCAAATAGCAACCTGTCCAAAGTATTGCATCCTTCAAAACGTGCTTGTTATTCTAAGGGAATCCTATGCACTCAGAGAACCTGTCTTATTATAAAGATGCTCTTGAGATTTGCTTTCTAGACCTACATGAATAGTTACATGGGTTGCATTGACACACAACCCACTTTCAATACCAGAATTCCAGTATAAAAAGCAGCTGCCCCAAAACTCCTCTAATAAATTCAAAGAATTCTACACCATAAAAACCTGAAGTCCTTGTTTTCTTTTTTTATAATCTCGTGATGAGTGAACACACTACATGATGTCAGTCTCCTTTGGAACAGACACTTGGTTCATTCTCATGGTTCATTCTGCGTGAGAGAGGTCGGTGTTCAGGTCTCCTGTTTTCCAGGGAGGGAGACACACCCAGGAGTTAGGTGACATGTGCTAACATAGTAGGCAGCTGTGTCAAAACCAGAATGTACAATTTTTCATTCTCAATACCCAAGACACAGGTCCTACACATGTCACTCTCTCAGCAGTGCATGTCCATGATGTTCTGTATCTGCCTTACGAGACGAGATCCACTGTAAAATTCCATTTACCGTTTTAACTGGAACACTGGAAAACACAATCCGAGGAGAGCATGAATATGAAAACACGGCAGCTAATCTTTTTTACAAACCGCAAACAGCTTCATTAAGCCTGTTAGAGAATGACAACCTTCAGCTGCTGGAAAGAACCATCGTAATCCATATTGTGTGGAGACGTTCACCTCGCCTTTATGGGAAAGGATGTCTTTTTTTTTTTTTTTAAACAATCATTCTAAATCCTGGTAAACGGGAGAATTAATTAGCGCGCTCAGAGGCTCAGCAAACTAATGCGTTAGTCTGCCCAGCCATCTGCCCGGGAGCACCTTTCTCGGATCTTGGCACCAGGAAGGTAGGGGAGCCCGGTCCTCCCTGCGCTTGGGCCGGATAGACACGTTGTTCCTCAGTATTTACCCAGCGTCTTACAAGTGCTGAGGGAGAAACTCAGTCTCAGGAATACGTTCGTGAAAGTCCTGCTTCCTTTTGCACTTAGAGTCAGAACCACAGGGAGGTCAAGCTTTCTTTAAGGGGCAAGGGTCGTGCCCTAGCTGGTGTGGCTCAGTGGATAGACGTTGGGCTGCGGACTGGAAGGTCCCAGGTTCAATTCCTGTCAAGGGCACATGCTCATCATAAAGTAAGACAATGTCTTACATTAATTTTTGTTCCCAAAGATGCACTAGGTCTTATTTTCAGGGGAGGTCTTATTTTTCCATGAAGAAGAATACGGTACACATTTATTGTTAAATGAAAATAAAGGAAATTTATTACCTGTATACGGTACGGTAGTATGGTAGTTGTCAACACAAACCAGACAAACTGTGAATCCTACAGTATCAAGAATGTACTCATTTGTTCAGTGACAATCATGTCATCATCTTCTGGAACATCAACCTAACAATCCAATTCCTGAATTTCCTGGTGAATTTCTTGTGACTCCATTTCTTTCAGAATCAGTGGACCGAATCTCTCATGTTTAGCCTACGGGGGGGGGGCGGGGGGGGGCTTATTTTCGTGGGGATACCTTATATTTCACTCAGAAGGAAACCTGTAAGTAGGTCTTATTTTCGGAGGATGTCTTATTTTCGGGGAAACACGGTACCTGCTCACATTGCGGGCTTGACCTCCAGTGCGGGGGGTTGGGGGGTGCAGGAGGCAGCCAATCAATGATTCTCTCTCCTCATTGATATTTCTCTCTCCCTCTCTGACATCAATAAAAATATTTGAAAAAGAAAATACTAGTATTTATAGACAGTATTCATAAAACACCACACACACACACACACACACACACCCCACCCCCCACCCCTGCCTCTCCTATCCCAGTATGTAAACCCACTGCGGGCTGTTTCTCTGGAAAAATCTGACCAATGCATCTGTTTCCACAGGACTCAGAGGGAGCGCACAGCCCGTGGGCGGAGGCCTGCGCGGGCGTCGCTCGTTTCCCCCCAGGCTATCCGTGGCCCACACGTCCCGCCTGGGCCCTCGGCTATTAATAAGCTCGTGGAGGAAACGCTGAGGCTCCCTCTCCATCCAGAGGCGAGCGGCACCCAGCGCCTCGTCTCTCCTGTGCCGGCACCAGGACCCAGAGGAGAGGCATCCTGACTCACACCTCCTCGGGCGTTCCTCTGGGTCCTAAAGCCTGGATCCAGGGGATGGGGGGCAGGCTGCTTTTGGCAATGACTTTCCAGCTCCTGTAACTGGCACCGGTCCCTGTCTTCTCCCTCCTCGCAGCTGAAGACACGTTAGCATGGGCTGGCTCAGGGCGTCCGTTCAAGGTCACTCAGAGGAGAAGGCCAGTGCGGCTCACGGCCAATTTGGAGCATCGTGCAAAGATGTGCAAACAGCTGAAACCGGTTTGGTTCAGTGGATAGATTGTCGACCTGCGGACTGAAAGGTCCCGGGTTCGATTCCGGTCAAGGGCATGTACCTTGGTTGCGGGCACATCCCCAGTGGGCGGTGTGCAAGAGGCAGCTGATCGATGATTCTCTCTCATGGATGTTTCTGACTCTCTATCCCTCTCTCTTCCTCTCTGTAAAAAATCAATAAAATATGTTTAAAACAAACAGCAAAGATGTGCAAACAAGTTCTGTGCTGCAGACTCTGAAGTGCTACCACCGTCCCTGTGCAAAGAGTCAAAAAGGTGTTATTATGCCGAGAGGTCCGATGGAGAGAAATGAGCGTGCCTGCGTCAGTCTCTTCTCTCTTGAACCAAATCCCCGGACCCAAGGCAATCCTGAGCCTCTGCTCTCCATCTGCTCCTGTTTCTGCAGGAAACTCAAGCTCCTGGTCCCGGTTACTCAGTGCACCTTGCTCCTCTATCCTTTCCCCAAGGTTCCCTCCCATAGAGACACGTGTTCTGGGCAGTACGTGCTTGTGAGAAGCAAGGGCATTGGATAACTAGTGGATTTTCAAGAAGAGTAGAAAGCTTAGAAAAACTGCCTGGCCAACATGGCTCAGTGGTTGAGCATCAACCTATGAACCAGGAGGTCAGGGTTCAATTCCTGGTCCATGTCAGGGTTTCAGGCTCGATCCCCAGTAGGGGGCGCTCAGGAGGCAGCTGATCAATGATTCTCTTTCATCACTGATGTTCTCTCTCTCCCTTTCCCTTTTCCTTCCTTTTTAAAATCAATAAAATATTCAAACAGCAAAAACAAAACAAGAAAGGGGGTATTAAAAAAGAAAAGAAAAGAAAAGAAAAGAAAGTTTAGGAAAACTATTTCAACCATTAACATTTCTTAAAAGGAGAGCCTAACTAGACCCCACCCAACCCACTCCAAGAAAGGCTACTAAAGGAGGAATATCTCAGTTCAGGGAAAAAATAAATGCCTTTAAGTTGAGGGAAATGGCTGCTTCTGTTATAGAATAGCCACTGGCTGTTTGCAAGAGATTAGAGCTGACAGAGGAAGATAGTCTGGGAGCTTAGAAAGGGCAGGGTTTCCTAGAAAACCCTTTGCCTTATTAAGGATATTTTGGGGGAGGTCAAGGAAGAGATGAGGAAAGGTCAAAGGTTTACTGCAGGAGTGGATATTTCTACAGTGTTCTTTTTATTTTTTAAAATATATATTTTATTGATTTTCCACAGAGAGAAGGAAGAGGGATAGAGAGCTAGAAACGTCCATGAGAGAGAAACATCGACCAGCTGCCTCCTGCACACCCCCTGCCAATGTACCTGCCCTTGACCGGAATCGAACCTGGGACCTTTCAGTCCGCAGACCGATGCTCTATCCACTGAGCCAAACCGGTTTCGGCATCTACAGTGTTCTTAAGGAAGACATTGCTTAGTCCAAAAATTGCTGCTTCTCAAATGCATCTCAGATTAAGCTCTCTGTAAGTTCTTGGAAAGTAAATTTATACACATCAGCTATGGGTTTGTTTGAGTTTTCTTGGGTCTTTATGTAAAATACTAGTGCCCAGCTGGTGTTGTTCAACGATTGAGCATCAACCTATGAACCAGGAGGTCATGGTTCGATTCCTGGTCAGGGCTTATGCCTCTGTTGCCGGCTCGATCCCCAGTGTGTGTGTGTGTGTGTGTGTGTGTGTGTGTGCATGTGCATGCGCATGCAGGAGGCAGCCAATCAATGACTCTCATCATTGATGTTTCTCTCTCCCTCTCCTTCCTCTCTGAAATCAATAAAAATATTTTTAAAAGAAAATAAGAAAAATACTAGTATTTATAGACAGTATTCACAAAGTATGCGAATCCAAAATTCAATACCAGCAGTTGGCAAACTCATGGGTCAACAGAGCGAAGTATCAATAGTACGATGATTGAAATTTCTTTAGAGAGCCACATTTTTTAAACTTCTAATCCTACTTCTTTAAAATAGACTCGCCCAGGCCGTGGTTTGCCATGGCAATAGACCTTTCCCTGTACTGTTCACCCCCCACAGAGAATGGCTACTTTTTCTAATTAGTGGAGGAAGTGAGAACTGTGAGCCAGGGAGTGCCCCACTGGATAAAAACAAGATGAATGCCTCTCCCAGATGGACTAAACTTTATTTTTTAAATATTTACTAAGGCTTATTAATTTTGTGCCCACATTTTGTCCATTGTTTCCCCCCCCCCCCCGACCTGTGTTACATCCCCTCAGAATGTTATAATGTTTATACATATATGGAGTCAAATATGGAGTCAGATGAGAAATGGACATTGACAGACACCACAGGTGTACCAATAGTTCAGTGTATTCCAGTTTACCCAGAAACATCAGTGATGAGAATCACTGATCGGCTGCCTCCTGCATGCCCCACACTTGGCATTGAGCCCACCACCAGGGCATGTGCTCTGACTGGGAATTGAACCATGACCTGTCGGTTTATATGTCAATGCTCAACCATTGAGCTACACTGGCCAGGCAATAAATTTTTTTTTTTAAATCTTTTTTTAAGGCCTTGGCTGGTTTGACTCAGTGAATAGAGCATCAGCCTGCGGACTGAGGGGTCCCAAGTTGGATTCCGATCAAGGGCATGTATCTTGGTTGCAGGCACATCCCTGCAGGAGGCAGCTGATGGATGTTTCTCTCTCACCGATGTTTCTAACTCTCTCCCCCTCTCCCTTCCTCTCTGTAAAAAAAATCAATAAAATATATATATATATTTAAAAGGATGCTTCAGGTTAGGAGATTCTGTGCTGCCGAAATGTGTCAGCAAAACAGTTGCACAACTGCCTTCCCTTTGAGGTGCGCTCTGCCGGAGGCGTCCGTAGGAGAGAGGTGATGTCAGACGGGAAGAGAATGCTGTTCCCCCCGCGCAGGGCCATGTGGAAGGACAGACGGAGGTGGAAAAAGAAGGGGAAAGCGGGCGTGGTGGGCCGGGGAGGGATGACGGCGGAGGCAGCAAACGTGGGGATCGGAAGGAATGACAGCACTCCGAGCAGTGGGCTCCGCAATCTGGCAGCACCGGGGAGCTAGCAAGGCCCACCTGGAGCTGTGAGCGACGGAGGCGACATTGACAGCTCCCCGAGATCTTCTGGAGGAGAAAATAGGATGAGACTCAGACTGCATCTTGGATCAAACTTCTTTTTTTAAAAATATATTTTATTGATTTTTTTTTTTTTTTTTACAGAGAGGAAGAGAGAGGGACAGAGAGCCAGAAACATCGATGAGAGAGAAACATCGATCAGCTGCCTCTTGCACACCTCCCACTGGGGATATGCCGGCAACCAAGGTACATGCCCTTGACCGGAATCGAACCTGGGATCTTTCAGTCCCCAAGCCGACGCTCTATCCACTGAGCCAAACCGGTTTCGGCAGGACCGAGCTTCTTTTGGAATTTTGAAATGGGCGAGGGATGACGGACATGTGCGTGTTCCTTCAGTGGGATATGATCCCCCATGCCGACGTGGCCATCATTAGCTCCGTAGGGATGTGGCCTCGGTCCCATGTTTCTTAGCCTGAGACATTCTGTAACCGCTATCTCCGTCTTCAACTTGTTTTGTTTTAGTCTTGAAGTGCTTGGCACAGAGGTCCTTCTGTTGATGCTAATCATAGATGTGTTCCTCTTCACTCTTTTCTTTTTCTTTTTTAAATATATTGTATTGCTTTTCCACAGAGAGGAAGGGAGAGGGATAGAGAGCTAGAAACGTCGGTGAGAGAGAAACATCCACCAGCTGCCTCTTGCATACCCTCTACCGGGGATGTGCCCACAACCAAGGTACATGCCCCTGATCGGGATCGAACCTGGGACCCTTCAGTCCACAGGCCGACGCTCTCTCCACTGAGCCAAACTGGTTTCAGCTTCACTCTTTTCTTTTCCATAAGAGTTTGACATTGCTTGCTTATTCTCTCCGCTGTACACATGTCAAACCTCCCTTCCATTTTTGGTCATAAAGGAGTCACTCACCTTAAAGATTCCAACACATTTTTAAAAGCCCACAGTCCATCTGTTGCCAGCTCCTCCGATATTAAATTGTATTACCCTTTGTCGTTTCCTCCAGCTTTTGGCAGAGGGACTATTCTGCAGAAAGCCCACATACTTCGTATGACAAGAAAGGCCTGGAGTTTTTATCGGCGTGTGCTGCAAATCCATCAGGAAGCGTAGCCCCGAATGCCCACACTCGCTGCTTATTTATGTCACAGATGCATTGCAGGGAGCGGGAGAACCTCACTCCATCCTAATCAGGCATTTTCCCAAGATCTGCTGTAATGCACAGAGCGTGGGGTTGGGATAAGAAGAGATCATAAGTATAAAGACTTAGACATCAGAGTGACAGCCCTAGGCGGTTTGGCACAGTGGATAGAGTGTCATCAGCCTGGGATGACACTAAAGGGTCCCAGGTTCGATTCTGATCAATGGTACATGTGGGCTCGATCCCCAATAGGGGTGTGCAGGAGGCAGCTGATCAATGATTCTCTCTCATCATTGATGTTACTCTCTCTCTCTCCCTCTCCCTTCCTCTCTGAAATCAATAAAAATATATTTTAAAAAAAAGAAATCAGCCGAAACCGGTTTGGCTCAGTGGATAGAGCATCGGCCTGCGGACTGAAAGGTCCCAGGTTCGATTCCGGTCAAGGGCATGTACCTTTGCCGCGGGCACATCCCGTGGGGGGTGTGCAGGAAGCAGCTAGTCGATGTTTCTCTCTCATCGACGTTTCTAGCTCTCTATCCCTCTCCTTTCCTCTCTGTAAAAAATCAATAAAATATATATATTAAAAAATCATAGTGACATATTAGTTATCGATTGCGCTCTAACAATGACCTCAACTTTAGCAGTTTAAAGCCACATGCACCATTAACTCACGGACTCCTTGGTGAGGAGCTGGGTGCAACCTCCCTGGCCTCCTGTGCTCTCCCAGGATGCACTGGAGGAGGGTGGCCTGACCGGTCCCTTCCTGGCCCTCAGGGTGCACCTCCAGACTCAGGTGGCTGCTGGCAGAATTCCATCCCCTGCAGCATCAGGACCCAGGTCCCCATTCTCTTGCTGGCTGTCAGCAGAGCCACTGAAGGCCACGAACGTCTCACTGTCTTGTGACCCCTCACAGGTCCTCTCACATGACTTCTTAGCAGGAAAACCTGACTTACCTCACCTGAGGGCATCACAAGGATGACTCTCCCTAGCACCTCGTGGTACAGCGTGTCCACAGAGGCCACCCGCCTCAGCAGCAGGGAGCAGTCCTCCCTCTCCCCTCTTGGGGAGCACCAGAGGAGGCCTCTAAGAGATGCAGGACTTCCATGACCATCATCCTACTGTGGACTGGATTGTGTCCCCCCAAATTCTCATGTTGAGCTCGAATACCCTTCTCCCCAAATGTGACTGTATTTGGAGGTAGGGCCTAACAGGAGGTAATTAAAATTAAGTGAGGGGTCTTGAGATGATATAATTAGTGTCCTTATAAGAAGGGACACAGAGAGGACTCTCTATCTCAACATCTACCTCTACCTCTGATTCTGACTCTGTATCTATCTGTGTCTCTATCTCTTTCTGTCTCTTTCTAGCCCCTCTCCTCTCTGCCACATGAGGACATAGCAAGAAGGTGGCCATCTGTAAAACAGGAAGAGCACTCTCACCACCGGGATCCAAATCCTGGCAAATCTTGAACTTGGACTTCTAGCCTCTAGACAGTGATCTAATTAATTTCTATTGCTTCAGCCATTCAATTTATGGTATTTTATGATGGCAGTCCAACCTGACTAAGACACATTAGTGATGAGGCCAAATCTCACCAACGCAACGTCAGTTGAGGCCATGTAGGAGTAATAGTGAGACAGCCTTGACCCCCCATGACCTGGTGCATCTGAAAGGCCTAGTTGAGAATCAGAACGCCCACTGCCACTCAACAAGATCCTTTATGAACGGAGATACAAAATCTTTTTTTTTTTTAAATTAGCGAATCTAATTCAGCAATAGGTAGAATAATAAATCATGACCAACTGGGACTTACCCAAGGAATGCAAGGTTGGTTTAACATTCAAAATTAACTAATGTAATTAAAACAAAGAAAAACCAAGTAAGTACTCCAATAGAGCCAGAAAAGGCTTTTTAACAAAATTCAACATAAATTTATGATTTCTCTTAGCAAACTAAGAAAAAAAGGAATTTTATCAACCTTACAAAGGTCAGCAATTAGAAATCTATACCTTGCTGAGGCTGGTTTGGCTCGGTGGATAGAGCATCGGCCTGCGGACTCAAGGGTCCCAGGTTCGATTCCGGTCAAGGGCATGTACCTTGGTTGTGGGCACATCCCCAGTGGGGGGTGTGCAGGAGGCAGCTGGTCAATGTTTCTCTCTCATCGATGTTTCTAACTCTCTCTCTCTCTCCCTTCCTCTCTGTAAAAAAATCAATAAAATATATTTTAACCCCCCCCCAAAAAAATCTATACCTAACATATCACTTAATGATAAAATACTGAATAAAATACTGAATATTTCCCCTCCATCCACCTCCTTTCCCCACTCCTATTCTGTTATATTGGAAGTCCTAACCAGGGTCATAAAACAAAACAAAGAAATAAAATGCCACCCATTGGGAGAAAATATTTGCAATGCATAAATCTAACAAAGGATTTGTATCCAGAATATAGAAAGAGCCTTACAATTTTATTAATAAACGAGAAAACAAACATTCTTTTTTTTTTTTTTTTTTTTTTTTTTTTAAATATATTTTATTGATTTTGTACAGAGAGGAAGGGAGAGAGATAGAGAGCTAGAAACATCGATGTGAGAGAGTCATCGATCAGCTGCCTCTTGCACACCCCCCACTGGGGATATGCCCGCAACCAAGGTACATGCCCTTGACCGGAATCGAACCCGGGACCTTTCAGTCCCCAAGCCGACGCTCTATCCATTGAGCCAAACCGGTTTCGGCGAGAAAACAAACATTCTAACTTTAAAATAAAAATGGGCAGAACTGGAGTCTTATGACATTTTTTGCCCAATTTCACATTCCAAAGCTGGGAATCAAACCTCAAATCCTAAATCTTCAATCCCTTCATTCGTTCCACTCTGTGATAAAATTTGTTGTTGTTGTAGTTGTTTTGTTTTGCAAGCTTTTCTAGAAAACATTAATAACCCCAAACCTCTTATTTCTTATTGCTCTAAAGAAATTAATGCACGAGGGACCTCAAACTGCATGTCTTTTTCTTCTTTTGTTCAACAGGAATAATCTTAAATGGTGATATCACACTTCCCTTGAGTTCTTTTATTTTATTTTGTTGATTTTTTACAGAGAGGAAGAGAGAGGGATAGAGAGTTAGAAACATCAATGAGAGAGAATCATTGATCAACTGCCTCTTGCACACCCCCTACTGGGGGTGTGCCCCCAACCAAGGTACATGCCCTTGACCAGAATCGAACCTGGGACCTTTCAGTCTGTAGACTGATGCTCTATCCATTGAGCCAAACTGGATTCAGCTTGAGTTCTTTATATCTACTGAATATGTAATGGTTCCCTGCATCAAGTTTCTCCCTCATCCAAAGCTCTGTTCATAGGAATCTCTTAGTGATTTCCCTCATTTCGAAACTCACAGGATTACAGTCTTTTACCCTTTCATATCACATACTGTTAACAAGTACACTGAGTGGCCAGCTTATTATGATCTCTGAATGCATAATAATCTGGCCACTCAGTGTACTTCTCTTGAGCACCTCATTTGTTGGATATCAAAGATACAATACATTGTGCACCCGATCAGTTTTCCCCTTTGCACTGGCTGATAGGAAGCTAAGGGCGAATAGGTGGTTGATCTCCAGCAAAAGTCTCGAGTACTTTTGGTGCCCATTCGAGACACAGATACACTGAGTGGCCAGATTGTTATGCGTTCAGAGATCATCATGATCTGGCCACTCAGTGTAAAACATGGCAGCCAAAGTTCTAATCCCCACGACCTAAAGAATAAAGAGGCTTAAAATGTCACACAATTAATTAATATTTTATCTCCAGGAAAAAAAAAATACTGCATCTTCACACTATACCAACGAAGGTGAGTCACTGGAAAAGGAAGTGCTTATCAAAGGAAAAATAAGGCAAAATAATATTCCTTAATAAGACAAATATAACAATTTATCTGTAAATTGTGATGCTCATGAATATGCATGCACATATGTGCTGCAGAGTGACTGCACTCAAAAACGAATTTGGAACTTAATAAAGTTTTGAATAAATTTCTAAGTAAGAATTATGAATCAACCTAGAAAGAAAGATTCTCCTGCTCCAAAATATAAATGTAATGGCAGAAGTGCCAGTTTCTAGGAAAGGTGGATGTGCATGAATAAACACTTCGACAACCAAGTTGAACAACATTTTCATTCTTAAGTTAACTCACCTAATTTTACTGTTTTTTTTTTTAAATATATATATTTTATTGATTTTTTTACAGAGAGGAAGGGAGAGAGATAGAGAGCTACAAACGTCAATGAGAGAGAAACATTGACCAGCTGCCTTCTGCACACCCCCTACCAGGAATGTGCCAGCAACCAAGGTACATGCCCTTGTCTGGAATCGAACCTGGGACCTTTCAGTCTGCAAACCGACACTCTACCACTAAGCCAAACCGGTTTCGGCTGTGTGTTGTTTTTTTTTTAATTTTTTAATTTTTTATTTTTTATGTTTGACTTGTTCATGTCCTTTATGCTGTAAGCTCTACCTTTGCCCACTGCACTGACAACATGGGGCTTGTTTTCTTTGTGTGTGTGTATCAGTCAGATATTAGCCATTATTTGAATTGGAGAAGAAAATCAGGTTAATCATGAGGAAACTGAAAGCAAAGAAAAATCTAAGAAGATCTAAAAAGACATTTTGAATTTAAATATGCTGTTTTGTTGAGCTCTGTACTCAGGTATGAGGGTTGACTGCTCAGAGCAAACCCATTAGCACAGAATTAAAGTCAGAACTAAAGTCTAGCCGAAACTGGTTTGGCTCAGTGGATAGAGCGTCAGTCTGCGGACTGAAGGGGCCCAGGTTCGATTCCAGTCAAGGGTATGTACCTGGATTGCGGGCACATCCCCGGTAGGGGGTGTGCAAGAGGCAGCAGGTCGATGTTTGTCTCTCATCGACGTTTCTAGCTCTCTATATCTTTCCCTTCCTCTCTGTAAAAAATCAATAAAATATATTTTTAAAAAATTTTTATAGAACTACAGTCTATAGTGAAGGCAGGGCCTCTATATTGTGGCCAAAAGCATTTGTTTTTTTTCTTTGTCAAAGTCCCAGTATTAGTCATGTCATCGGTAAACAGGTTTTTAAAAATCCTCTGGGGTCGGGATTTTAAAAAGCCTTCTGATGAGCCTAGAAACAGAGAGAAATCAAGAGGGGAAAGGTCAGGTCTCCATTTGAAACCTGACTCTTTGGGGGAGCGTTGAGGTGGCTGTTAACCCTCTGCAGTCACTGGGGGGCTCGGAGGGGGGTCTCTAAAGGCATGTCTTGACAGTTTTGAAAGTAATTCTGGGGGCGCAGAAAACGACAGGCTCCTGAGTGGAGGAGCTGGGGATTAAGAAATTAAAGAGAAAAAGTGACCAAGACACAGAAATAGATTCAAGCTGGGACCCACGTGGGGGGCTGCCACTCTGATGGAGAGACAGTCACACCCACCACAGGCAGCACAGAACGTTTATTGATTTCCAGAGGGGGGTTGAAGGTCAAAGGTGTTTGGGTGTGCCCAGACCCTATTCATTCCTCATTCCTGGAATTTAGCAGAGCCAGACCTGGGTAAGTCAAGATCCTATTTGTTCCTCATTCCCAGCACGTGGATAAAGATAAGAAATCCGTACTGATCCCAGTCTCACACATTTTGGGGAAACGTGTTCCCAGGGCGTGGCTCTGCCTCCGCCTGGAACTCGGCTGATGGTAATGAAAGGTCGTCCACGGGCATTCCCAGGGGGCCCTCTGCACTAAGGTCCTTAACGGGTAGCCAACCTGCCTCCTGTTCTGTTTCCCACGCCCGGGGGTGTTCACTTACGCACGATTAGCAACAGGATACATTATTATTTAATTTTTAATGGTTTTTCTTAACCGTGATTTGGGTTGATAAATCGCTCGTATCGTTTAAAAAAACTGATCTCTTCCTCTTTCTAAAGTTGTGATATCAGGATGTGGAAACATCGGTTGCATGGGGGGCATGGCTCGGATGCCACCAGGTTCAACCGCTGGATGGATGGGTTGACAAATAAGGGCACTGTTACCAGTTTAATCCCCAGATGGGCCAATTAGCTTCACAGAGAGAGGAATTCTGTTCCAGAGCCACAGCTTGCACCATTAACCCCAGTCAGCCGTCTCCAAATGGCGCGCCATTGATCACGAGAGGCCCAGGTATGAGGGTTGACTGCTCAGAGCAAACCCATCAGCACCTCTGAGCGCGGAGCCATCTTGCCATCTCATGCGTTCATCATGGCAGAGATGACAAGGAATGTCACAGCGGGGTGGAGACCTGGAAGGCCTGGGGTCCTCCCACTTCCTGCCCCCTCTCCCTCCCCTCCCCCGTAGCTATGTATTAAAGGGTGAAACAGTGCCCAGCCCAAGTGGCTCAGGTGGTTGAGTGTCCTCCTGAGCACCGAAAGGTTTGATTTTGGTCACGGCATATGCCCAGTTGTGGGTTTGATCCCTCGTCCAGCCAGCCAGCTGATCAATTCTTTCTTTCTTTCTTTCTTTCTTTCTTCCTTCCTTCCTTCCTTCCTTCCTTCCTTCCTTCCTTCCTTCCTTCCTTCCTTCCTTCCTTTCTCTCTCTCTCTCTCTCTTTCTTTCTCTCTCCCTCTCTTACTTTCTTTCTTTCTCTCTCTCTCTCTTCCTCCTCCTCCTCCTCTCTCTTCCTCTCTCTCTCTCTCTCTCTCTCTCTCTCTCTCTCTCTCTCTCTCTCCCTCCCTCTCTCTTTTTCCCTCCCTCTTCCTCTCTCTAAGTATGTCCTTGGGTGAGGATTACAAAAGGAAAGAAAAAGAAAACACAATGAAAAATTACATTGCATAGCTTCTACTTTTTTTCTTCTTCAAGAAATCTGGATGCTTTAGAGGAAACTGATACACAGCATTATTGATAAGCAAAATGACTGGCAAGCCACAAACGGATTATGGAGTTATTTCATCAATACTTAATAGTGCCATAGACACCCAAACAGATGAGAAAAAGCCAAATACATGCTTTCTTGCTCTTGAAACCTTATTACATTTGATTGGTTTTCGAAGCAACAAAAATGGATTTGAGAATTAGAATTATATTCAACGTGGGAACTGTACAATATGACACTTCAAACATTCAATGGCTCGAACATAAACTGTTCTTCATCCTGTTTATTCTGAAAACAAAAATAATCTCACCTGATTTCTTGCTATGGAAAAAGTCTCAGAGCTGCCGAAACCGGTTTGGCTGAATGGATAGAGCGTCGGCTTGGGAACTGAAGGGTCCCGGGTTCGATTCCGGTCAAGCGCATGTACCTTGGTTGCGGGCATATCCCCAGTAGGGGGTGTGCAAGAGGCAGCTGATCAATGACTCTCTCTCATCGATGTTTCTAACGCTCTATCTCTCTCCCTTCCTCTCTGTACAAAATCAATAAAAATATATTAAAAAAAAAAAAAGTCTCAGAGCTATCCTGGATTTGGGTTTAAGCCTGAAAAAATTATCTGGAAGGGTAATTTGGGATAAAATGAAGTCCAATTCAGGTAATTTAAAAATAAGCATTAGTAAAAATCAGGGCCATCCTCACCGTCACTTCTGGAAACCTACAATAGATGTTTGAATACGTGGGTCCATTTAGCATACTTATCTTTCGGTAATAAAGGGTAATTAAGTTAATGGTAAAACTGATGTTAGCAAAAGGCTGTTGCAGTTCTTTGTAACAGAGCCAGTGCTCTTGGTTCTCTATAAACCTTTTGAATTAAGGCGACGGTTTGGAGAATAAAGAACAATGATTTGACTCTAATGACTGGGAACTTGGGTAAATTCCCTTCGTGACTCACCCTCTTCTCTTGGGGGCAGGAACTTTGCATATATGACTCGAGTTCATGAACATTGGCTAAATGTCGAAACCATTATTGTTTTATCTTATATTCCGAGTCGTGTTTATTTTTCACACTCCTTGTCAGTCTTGCTGGTTTCTTACCGTCCCCCTCCCCCCACCCCACCAATCTCCCAAACACTAGTTTCTTTCCCTTTTGAATGTGCTTATAGAGCCCTAACCGATTTGGCTCAGTGGATAGAGTGTCAGCCTGTGGACTGAAAGGTCCCAGGTTCGATTCCGATCAAGGGCATGTGCCTTGGTTATGGGCACATCCCCAGTGGGGAGTGTGCAGGAGGCAGCTGCTCAATGTTTCTCTCTCATCGATGTTTCTAACTCTCTATCCCTCTCCCTTCCTCTCCGTAAATCATTAAAATATGTTTTCTTAAAAAGTGATTGTAGGGGTAAAGTTTCCCAGAACAAAATAGCTCTTCTCTCCTCCTTGTGAACGTGGATCTCAATTGAGAAATGCAATACATGCCCTAACCGGCTTGGCTCAGTGGATAGAGCGTTGGCCGGTGGACTGAGGGGTCCCGGGGTTCGATTCTGGTCAAGGGCACATGCCTGGGTTGTGGGCTCCGTCCCCAGTTAGAGAGCGTGCAGCAGGCAGCCAATCAATGATTCTTTCTCATCATTAATGTTTCTGTCTCTCTCTCCCTCTCCCTTCCTCTCTGAAATCAATGAAATAACATAAAAATATTATTTTAAAAAGAGAGGGAGAGAAGCACTACATAAGGCAGGTGTTGGGAAGGAAGCCGGCAGCTTTCTGTTAGAGCGAGTCGGGTTGGAGAATGTACGTTTGGGCCGGTAGATGAGCGAGATTGCTAACGCTCCACCCTGGACCCAGAAAACCACGAGACCGGACCACAGAGCCGGACTCTTGTCATACAGGGAGCAGACTTGACCCCAAACAGAGGAACCTCAGAATGGTCACTTCTCCCCAGAGTCCCCAGTCAGCTGCACCCCCGGGGAGGGGGGAGGAAGGGATGGGAATGTGAGGAGAGTCATTTTAATCCACATGGAAATAAGAGGGAGGAGCGGGGAGAGGAGGTTTTACCACCACAGAGCTGTTCATTCATGAAATCCTGATGTTCCCAAGGCATGCCGGCAGACTTCCTTCTCAGGGTGGATTCCCAGGGAGACTGGCTCTGAGATGGGCTGTGGCTTGCAGGATTAGGGGGCGTGCTCTCAGGATGAATGTGTGTGTGTGTGTGTGTGTGTGTGTGTGTATTGGGATGAGGGCTCTGTGTGTGTGTGTGTGTGTTGGGATGAGGGCTCTGTGTGTGTGTGTGTGTGTGTTGGGATGGGGGCTGTGTGTGTGTGTGTGTGTGTGTGTGTTGGGATGGGGGCTGTGTGTGTGTGTGTGTCTGTGTGTGTGTGTGTTGGGATGAGGGCTCTGTGTGTGTGTGTGTGTGTGTGTGTTGGGATGGGGCTGTGTGTGTGTGTGTGTGTGTGTTGGGATGGGGGGCTGTGTGTGTGTGTGTGTGTGTTGGGATGGCGGGCTGTGTGTGTGTGTGTGTTGGGATGGGGGGCTGTGTGTGTGTGTGTGTGTTGGGATGGGGGGCTGTGTGTGTGTGTGTGTGTGTGTGTATGTTGGGATGGGGGGCTGTGTGTGTGTGTGTGTGTGTGTTGGGATGGCGGGCTCTGGGAACCCCGTGGGGGAGTGTGGGTTTGGATGATCCTGAAGACTTGTCCGGAACTGAGGTGAGGGCTGGACCCTCCCAGGACTGAAAGCTCCCTGGGAAGGGGGGTGGCCTGGGTGCAGTGGGTCTCAGTAGAAGGCATTTCCCGGAAAGGGGACTTCGTTAAGCAGCATCAGTGACCAGCATGCTCAGCAGCTGGAGAAATGCCTGTTTCAGTCCTGAAAGGAGAGGTTGGGCATAACCATGTGGAAAGAACTCAATCAAATGCATGGCACATACCAGCTTAGGCTCAAGGCACTGAAATGCAAGGCGTTCTGATTCAATCTCCGTCCCACCTGCAGCCCACCCGCACTGTCACGTGGTCCTTCCTCCTTCCTGCCACCAACACTCACATCTCCGCCATCTGTCTGCAAACCCTTTCCACCTATGCCAATCTTTTCCCTGTTCACTTTTTTTTATTGATTTCAGAAAGGAAGGGAGAGAGAGAGAGAGAGAGAGAGAGAGAGAGAGAGAGAGAGAGAGAGAGAGAAACATCGATGATGAGAGAGAATTATTGATCAGCTGCCTCCTGCACACCCCACACTGGGGATTGAGCCTGCAACCTGGGCATGTGCCCAGACAGGGAACTGAACCTTGACCTCCTGGTTTATAGGTTGATGCTCAATGCCTCGTAGAACCCACCTTCCATTCAAAGTCTATCCTTTTAGCTTTTTCCTCCTTCCATGGCCTTTCGAGTTATTACTTCCTAAATAATCCCTCCCCCCCTTTTTTTTTCATTTTCAATCTCTTCCCCTTTTTTCCATTTGTATTGTCTAATTTCTCTCATTTCCCCCCCGCCTCCCCTTTCCAAAACTCTCTCCCATCTCGGTTGGTTACATAACTTCTTATTTCTCTTCTTACTCATCTGGCTATTTTTTCTCCTGCCCCCAAGCCTTAGACTTTCTCAGGCTTTCTCTTGTCACCACCCCTCTGCTCCCCGCCGGGTGACTCAGTTCTGATGATTCCACATCCTAAGTTACTCTGGAAGTCCTTCCTGCTCCTCTCTCTCCACTGCTCTTTTTTTTTTTTAAATATATATTTTATTGATTTTTTTACAGAGAGGAAGAGAGAGAGAGACAGAGAGCCAGAAACGCTGATGAGAGAGAAACATCGACCAGCTGCCTCCTGCACACTCCCCACCGGGGATGTGCCTGCAACCAAGGTCCATGCCCTTCCTTGACCGGAATCGAACCTGGGACCCTTCAGTCCGCAGACCGACGCTCTGTCCACTGAGCCAAACCGGTTTCGGCTCTCCACGGCTCTTGCCCAATTGCAAACGCTTCCTCCTCCTCATTCTTCTCCCAGCCCAGCTCAGACGTAGGCGGCGGCGGGTCACTGGAACCTTCCCCGTACCCACTTTCTCTTCCTGGAGTCCCCACTGCTACTCTCGCTTGATTTACTTTTGTGTTCCTTTCACTTCCTGGCAGGTCTCCTGCTCTACTCCTGACCCCAAGGAAAAGCTCAGCTGACATGTCATTAACTTTGCTTTAGGTTGACCTTGACATTCCTCTCCATCCCGCTGCGAATGGTTCCCAGGGTGTGTGCTCCTGCCCTTTGACACGCATTTCTACTGCTTCCCGTGTCATATATGGTGGTCTTCCAGCAGGTGGGACATCTGGGAGGTAGGCATGGGGGCTGCACGCGGATCCGCCTCTAGACTCTCTCTACAGAGCAGTGGTTCTCAATCTTTCTTTTCTTTTTTTAAAATAGATTTTATTGATTTTTTACAGAGAGAAAGGGAGAGGGATAAAGAGCTAGAAACATCGATGAGAGAGAAATATCGACCAGCTGCTTTTTGCACACTCCCCACCAGGGATGTGCCTGCAACCAAGGTACATGCCCTTGACTGGAATCGAACCTGGGACCTTTCAGTCTGCAGACGGACGCTCTTTCCACTGAGCCAGACCCGTTTCGGCAGTTCTTAACCTTTCTAATGCCATGACCCTTTAATATAGTTCCTCATGTTGTGGTAACACCCCCCCCATTATGTTTGTTGCTTCTTCATAATTGTAATCTTGCTACTGTTATGAATCGTAATGTAAAATATCTGTGTTTTCCGATGGTCTTAGGTGACCCTGCTAGCGGTTCTCAACCTGTGGGTCAAGACTATAGAACCTGCTGAAGCCGGTTTGGCTCAGTGGTAGAACATCGGCCTGCGGACTGAAAGGTCCCGGGTTCAATTCCGGTCCAGGGCATGTACATTGGTTGCGGGCACATCCCCAGTAGGGGGTGGGCAAGAGGCAGCTGGTCGATGTTTCTCTCTCGTCGACGTTTCTAGCTCTCTACCTCTCTCCCTTCCTCTCTGTAAAAATATCAATAAAATATATATTTAAAAAAAAAGACTATAGAACCTAAGACCTTCGGGAAACAGAGAAATTTGCACTAGGTAAGTTAATAACCATGTACCTCCCTATATAGTTTAAGTTTTAAAAATGTGGCTCTCCAAAGACATTTCAATCGTCGTACTGTTGATAACTGGCTCTGTGGACTAATGAGTTTGCCCACCACTGCCCTAGGGTACTGACCTTCAGCCAGTGGCCAGCTATTTCTCCAGCAAGCCAGTGTTATTCAGGGAGATGTTACCACCAGCAGAGGACTTTCGAAGTAAGTTGTGTTTTTTTTTTGTTTTTTTTTAAGTGGGGTGTAGATCGGAAATTTCCCAGTGGGTTCTGCAGGCATCTCCATGAGCAGAAGAAACATTGTTTCCACGTGGAGGGGCGGCTTTCTGACCGCACCGGATACCGGGTCACAGAGAAAAGGCGCCGTGATGACCTCAGCGGGGGTTGGAAGTTGACTGGGATGAGGTCGCTGTGAGTTGCGGTGGTGAGCAGACTCGGAAGCCGCCAGAAATGCCCCCGGCTCAGGAAGCTCACATGACAGCCTGACACGAGGCGTGGGGATGAAAGCAGGCTTCTGTTTATCAGTTTCCACAAGGGGTCTGGAGTTCCTCACATCCCTGGATCCTTCTGAGCAGCCGGAAATAAGGACTGTGTAGGCTGCAGCTTTGGGGTTAGAACATGAGTTTGTTTGTTTTTTTAAAAATATATTTTATTTATTTTTTTAGAGAGGAAGAGAGAGGGACAGAGAGTTAGAAACATCAATGAGAGAGAATCATCGATCAGCTCCCTCTTGCACACCTCTTACTGGGGATGTGCCCGCAACCAAGGTATGTGCCCTTTGACGGGAATCGAACCCAGGACCTTTCAGTCCGCAGGCTGACGCTCTATCCACTGAGCCAAACCGGTTTCAGCTAGAACACGAGCTTTATTTATTTATTTATTTATTTCTTCTTCTTCTTTTTTAAATATATATTTTATTGATTTTTTCACAGAGAGGGATAGAGTTAGAAACATCAATGAGAGAGAATCATCGATCAGCTCCCTCTTGCACACCTCCTACTGGGGATGTTCCCGCAATCAAGGTACATGCCCTTTGACAGGAATCAAACCCGGGACCTTTCAGTCCGCAGGCCGACGCTCCCTCCACTGAGCCAAACCGGTTTCGGCTAGAACCTGAGTTTTAGCTCGATGTTATTGTGGTCAGTAACTTCCTGTGACCCAAGAGGCTCTCAAATACTCAGTATGATCCCGGGGATTGTGTAATTGCTAACAGGCTGAGCAGACAGAGACAGAAAGAGAATATGAATGAAACATCTTCATTCATATTCTAGTAACGTAAGGGGGGTGGAGGGGTGTGTGTGTGTGTGTGTGTGTGTGTGTGTGACAATGAAATAAGAGGGGAGTCCCAGAGGGCTTTAGCTATCCCGGTTGAGATTAGTTCCCCGGGTAGTCTCGTGTGTTACTGACACAGACATCTGACCCGCACCTCGAGAAAGACAGCTGTGAAAAAGAGAGAAAAATTAGTACCGATGGCTATTGCGACGGACTCCTCTGCTCCTCGTATCTGGATTTAAACTCTGCTCCTTCTGGAAATTGCTCTATTAATCATGCAGGATATGTGCTAATTACAGCTGGAGGCTCGACACGGTTGTTTCAGAAATCAGCGGTGCCAGCGACGGGCTGGCTGGACATCAAACAGGTTCCTTTTCCTTCCTGGGCGAAGCTCAGCTTCCCGGGCCTGCCTTGTGGGCCTGCCTTGTAGTCAGGTGACCTGGGCGGGTTCTGGCCGGTGGAAGGGGGATGGAAGTGATGCCACTGAACCTTCCCTCCGTGATTCTTCGTTCTCTGACCCCTCTAGGTTGTGATCTTGTGTTGAATGTGTGGGAACCTTATTGGGGAAGGAACTTGGGCCCTTTGAGGATAGGAGAGACTGTGAGAGACTGTGGGCCATTTCTAGATTTCCATGGATGAGAGTTATGGGCCAGGACAGGTCTGGTATCCTTGGTGTAGCAGCTAGTGCTATGGTCATGGATAGAGTCACATTCATGGTAGAGAAGTTGTAGCTGGCTGACCACTCACTATGTGTTAGATACGACCGAGTATTTCATCACCTTTAATTCTCTCTCTTTTTTTAAAAAAAATATATATTTTATTGATTTTTTACAGAGAGGAAGGGAGAAGGATAGAGAGCTAGAAACACCGATGAGAGAGAATCATCAATCAGCTGCTTCCTGCACACCCATCACTGGGGATGTGCCCACAACCAAAGTACATGCCCTTGACCGGAATCGAACCTGGGACCCTTGAGTCTGCAGGCCAACACTCTATCCACTGAGCCAAACCGGTTTCGGCACCTTTAATTCTCTTAATAAGCGGTTGAAGTGGTTGTTTCATTTCACATGTGAGGAGGAAATTAGGATTTGGAAACGTTAAGCAACTTACTTGCCTGAGACAAATTCTGTTGAGACAGGATTTGAACTCAGGTCTGCGTGTCTCTGAAGTGTGTTCATGACCTTCCCAGTAAACCTGTGGTTGGCAAATAGTGGCTCTCGAGCCACATGCGGCTCTTTGGCCCCTTGAGTTTAAGTTGTTCCATTGATTTTTACACAAAAGTTTCTTCCACAAAAGTTTAAGTTGAAAAAATATGGCTCTCGCCGAAGCCGGTTTGGCTCAGTGGTAGAGCGTCGGTCTGCGGACTGAAAGGTCCCGGGTTCGATTCCTGTCAAGGGCATGTACCTTGGTTGCGGGCACATCCCCGGTAGGGGGTGTGCAAGAGGCAGCTGGTCGATGTTTCTCTCTCATCGACGTTTCTAGCTCTCTATCTCTCTCCCTTCCTCTCTGTAAAAAATCAATAAAAATATATATTAAAAAAAAGAAAAAAAAAAGAAAAAATATGGCTCTCAAAAGAAATTTCAATCGTTGTCCTGTTGATATTTGGCTATGTTGACTAATGAGTTTGCCGACCACTGCAATAAGCCATCCGAGGGGAAAGTACTATGTAAGCTGCTCAGAGAGCAGAGGTAGGTGTATCAGTCCATTTGTTCATTAATTTATTCAACAAACACGTATTGAATGCGTGCTATGTGCCATGTCCTAGACAGTGGATGCAAGAGGTCCTTGTTAATATGACAGAAGCAGTAACTTAATTTTTTTAAAATTATGTATATTTTCTGTCCTGAATAAATTATGTATATTTGCAGTCCTGAAATTATAAACGTACCTTCTAGTTTAAATTACCCCCAACCAATGGTGGGACAGAAATGAGCTCTCAATATCTCATTTACTCTTTTCTAGTCCAGAAGGGTGAATACTTTTCTTACGATGCATACATTTCTACTCTTGAGAGACGCTAGTCTTAAGAAGATCTGGCTTAATAAAGAATGAGTCTTAGCCAGTTTGGCTCAGTGGATAGAGCATTGGCCTGTGGACTGACGGGTCCCAGATTCAATTCCAGTCAAGGGCATGTATCTCAGTTACAGACTCCTTCCCATCCTGGGTCCTGGTTGGGGTGCGTGCAGGAGGCAACCAATTGACGTGTTTCTCTCACATCAATAGTTCTCTCTGTCCTTCCCTCTCCCTCCCACTCTTCTAAAAATCAATGGAATAATATCCTCAGATGAGGATTAGAAAAAAAAGAATGAGGGAGTTTTCTCCAAAATTTAGGAGGGACCGTCTCATGGATGGATAGGCTGCTCCTCCCCATGTTATTAGAGTGTGATGACAATGAAGATAAGAAAGCCAGCAGACATCCTGCATGAGGTACCATCATACCACAACGGGTGGTTTCTGCCAATCCACGATGGCACAGTCTGAGAGAGAGAATGATGCTGTTCAAATAGATCATAGCTCTGCTCTGCTCAGTGTACCTCAGTTGGTTGGAGCATCATCCCCTATCAAGGGGTCTCAGGTTCGATTCCCGGTCAGGGCACATACCTCGTTGTGGGTTCCATCCCTGGTTGGGGTGCATGCAGGAGGCAACCGATCAATGTTCTTCTCCTACATTGATGTTCCTCTCCCTTTCCCTCCCTTCCTCTAAGATCAATAAAAAAAAAAAAAAGTAATTCTATAATAAATAATTCTGTAATAAAAACTAACACGCCTTTATTATAGAGGTTGATGAAATTACTACAGTATACGAGCAAAATAGAGCAGAAATAGAAGTTTACCGTTTTTCAGCCAAAACCGGTTTGGCTCAGCGGTACAGCGTCGGTCTGCAGACTGAAAGGTCCCAGGTTTGATTCCGGTCAAGGGCATGTACCTTGGTTGCGGGCACATCCCTGGTAGGGGGTGTGCAAGAGGCAGCTGGTCGATGTTTCTCTCTCATCGATGTTTCTAGCTCTCTATCTCTCTCTTTTCCTCTCTGTAAGAAAAATCAATAATATATATATATATATATATTTTAAAAAGTTTACCATTTTTCAAACACTCTACATGAAGTTTGGAGTATGTACTCCATTGTAGTTTACACAAAACTTAATTTTAGGGTTTAATCCAACTAAGATTTAATCCAATCTGATGAGCTTATGCAATGTGTTTTGAGGCAGTATGACTCATAAGACATATTTGGCTTTAACAAATATATTGGTTAAAATTGGAAACAAATGAAAATTGCAATCGATAAAACATATCTAGTCATTCAGAGTAGCACAATCTCAAAGTCAAATATTTAAAAGCTTTCCAGAGCACTTTTTTAGTGCTGGTATCATAAGGAACTACTTTCTTTAAAAATAAAAAGTGGGTTGGGTTACTGTAGAATAAAAATCTGACCCATTTTTTGTCGTTTACGGCAAGAAATCTGTAACCGAATTATTTTGCCAATAGGGACTGTCAGAAGTCTGATAATGACGGGAATAAATTATGTATATTTTCTACACTGACAAACTGATTAAATGAGGATACAGACTTTTACTTTTCAGTTTACTTACCAGTCCATGATGTGGTGGGAAATTTGGGCAAAGAAAAAAAAAAAACAGCAATTGAGGACTTTTCTCTTGGGCAAATGGTGTATCTCAAAACAGCAAAGTTTATTCTAGAATGGTCAGGGAAATGTTATCCTTACAAGGGGAGAAAATTGACTTAAACACACACACACCACTGTCTCTTTATTAGATTTCATACTGCTGTCCACCATCCCAATATATGTGCATTTCATAAGAAATGTGGACATGGATGTAGAAATACAACTCACTGTATAAGTACTAAGGATATAGCATAGAAAGGGTCGCAGGTTCGATTCCGGTGAAGGGCACATGCCTGGGTTGTGGGCTTGGTCTCAAGTGCAGGAGGCAGCCAATCAGTGATTCCCTCTCATCATTGATGTTTCTCTCTCTCTTCCTCTCTCTCTGATATATATATATATATATATATATATATACACAAATATAAAACTTTTATATTTATATAAATATAAAAACTCACTATATAAATCCTAGGGACATGTTATAAAACAATGGGTACCATCACAAGGTTGTCAGGACATGGAAAAGCAGAGAAGCAAGTGCAGGTCAAGAGGAGAAACTCTCCTACAGAAAGAAGCCAAACGCATGAACAAGCATCTTGATTGGGAGACTCAACACGTGCACATCCATCCACAAGGCTGGAGTCCTGTGGCGGAATAACATCCCCCCCTCCCCCCAAAAGTCGAGCTCTCGAATCCATAGAACATGTTGTCAGAAAAAAAGCTGGACCCCAAGCAACAGCTTCTTTTGTAACTAACGGTAAGGAGTGTGATGTATGGTAAGACAGGGCCAACTTGCAGAATAGGGTCTCCCTTGCCATTATTCTCAGGAGCCATGAACTTCAACAGAAAGAAATGCATCCTCTTCGCAGAAAATGCCATCCGCCAGGGCCCCCCAAAATCGATCAGGCCCCCGCAAACTGTGATTTGCAAAGGGAACTGCTGGACAGTGGGGGTCCCCTGGACCAGGGCGGAACGGATCCAAGCAGGGTGCTGACCCCCGAGGTGCAGAGGGTGGGGTCCCCTCCTCCGGGGGGGCGGGGCTGGATCCCGGGGATACCCCGCCCGGGGCACCGCACTGTGCCAGGTGCGTCCCTGCCCCGACTTCCCCGAGCCGCGCGGGGCAGCGCGGCTTCCGGTTTGGCCACGGCCACGGCCACGGGGGCGCGGGGAAGCCCGGCCCTTCCCGCTCCGGGCCCCGCTCCCGCTGCGTCTCGGGCCGCCGGGCTGCCGGGGGCTGTTCTCGCGAGAGCAGCGGGCTCGGGGCGCGGCGGGCCGGGGGCGCGGGGAAGCCCGAGGCGAGGCCGGCGGGGCGGGCGGGCGCGCGGGCCGGGGGGCGCGGGGAAGCCGCTCCCGCCGCCGCCGCCGCCGCCGCCGCCGCGAGGAGCCGGCCTGACGTCAGGGGTTCTCCTCCTCCGAGTCCCCCGGCCGCCCCGCGCGGCCCGGCCGGCGAGGAGGGGGCGCGGGAGGCGGCGGCGGGGACCCCGGGGGGCGGGGAGGGCGCGCCCTGAGGGGAGGCCGGAGCCCCGGCCCCGCCGCCCGCCGCGCCCTCCCCGCCCCGCCGGCCGCCCGCCGAGCGCCGGGGCCGCCGACATCCGATTCCCAGCGAGTCCCCGCCTCCTCCTCCCCCGCCCGCCGCCTCCCTCCCTCCCTCCTCCCGCGCCAGCCAGCGCCGCGGCCCGGCCCGGCGGCTCCCTCCTCCCCGCCCGCCGCCCGCCCGCCCGCCGCAGCCCCGCGCCCGCCCTCCGCCGCCGCCCCGGGCTCCGGGGGCCCGGGCTCTGCGGGGTGGGGGGAGGACAGGAGGGGAGGAGGAGGGAGGGGGGACCCCCGAGTCGCCCCCTCTCCTCCCCCCGCCCCCCCGGCTCCATCCTCCGCCGCCGCCGCCGCCCGAGCAGCTGCGGGGCCGCCGCCGCCGCCGCCGCCGCCTTTGCAGGTAACGAGCCGCCGCCCCCCACCCGCACCCCGTTCCTCGGACCCCGGCCCGGCCCTCCCTCCCTCCCTCCTTCCCTCCCGGCGCCCTTGGGCGGGGGTGGGGGGTGCCGGGGGCGCCGCCTGGGGTGTCCCCGCGCCGGGGGCGTGGGCGGGGGCTGGGGCGCGGGTGCGGAGGCCGGGGATGCCCGGCGGCGCGGGGACGGGGCACCCCCTCACTTTCGGGGGGAGGGAGGAGGGGGAGCCGGGGGGCCCCGGGCAGGGTTCCCCGGCCTAGCGGTCCCGGCTCCGGCCCTGGCGGCGCCTCCCGTTCTCTGCGCAACTCGGCGCGGGGGCCCCCCTTCCGCGCGCCCCGGGTCCCCGCCGGCCGGGGAGGGGGCGCCGGGCCCGGGCCCGGGGCCGGGGTTGGGGGCGGCGGGTTATGTAACGCGCTATTTGGGGTCGGGGGGAGGGGGGTGGGGTGCAGCCGAGGATGCACCGGCGTCCCCGGGGTCCCCTCCCTCCTCCTCCGCCTCCTCCTCCGCCCCCCGGGCCGGCGGCGCGCGGGGGAGACGGGGAAGGTGGGGCGCGCGGGTGGGGTGCGTGGTGGGTGCAGGGGGCGAGCTGGCTGTGTCCCCCATAGTATCGGGGTTCGCTCCGCCGGGGAGCGGGGTGCTAAGAATAGAAACGTGCGGGAGATGCTGCGTGCGGCGGGTCCAGGGATGCTGCTGGCGCGGCCGGCGGCGGCTGGGCTGCAAGTAAACAAACCGGCCTCTCTCTCTCTCTCTCTCTCTCTCTCTCTCTCTCTCTCTCTCTCTCTCTCCCCCACCCCCTCCCGCCGCCTCCTCCTCCTGCGCATCGGTCTGCATCAGCCATGATGCCGGGGTTGGGGGGGACCCCTCCGGAGCCCCCCAAGTCTGGAGAGCTCGCTTCTGGCGGGCGGGGTCACCCCGCGTCTGGGGTTTCCCGGGGAATCTGCAGGTGAAGGCCAGATTGCCTCTCTCTCTCCAGGGTCAGGTTTCCAGTAGAGACATTTGGGGTTCATCTCCTGGAAGCAAGAGGCAGTGCCTGCTACCTGCCCACCTGCCTGCAGGTCAAAGGGAGGAAGGATGCTGCTCCCCTGCCTCCCGTCGGAATCATGTTGTGAAAATAACACCGACTCCCTCCACCGGGGCGCTGATTGGTGGAGAGCGCCCAGGCGTCTGCAGCTCAGGAGGCTCCAGGATAGAAAGTTCGGGTGGTTGGATAGGATGTGGCTGCTGGCTCATGGCTAAGCATGGATAAGGTGGTCACACCTGCTAGGCTCATCCTGAGGCTAAAGGAGATGAAAGAAGGATAATTATTTATTTATTTTTTTGCATTTAATTTTCCCCCCCATTATTATTGCATTGCCATTATTATTTTATTGCATTGCCAGTTGCCTCAAACTATCCATCCATCAAGGGGTGGTAGATGAAGGTAGATTTTTATTTGGGAAAGCGTGGTCCTGAACAGCTTTTAGTACACTTCAAGTCATTCGTCAACCGCGGAGTTTCATTTTGGGTGGGAGCTCGCCAAAGGCATTGTACATGGTTAGGAAATAACGGGACGAAAAAACAAAGGTGGAAGAGTCCCGTAAAAATGGCTTAGGAAACTTTGTCGTCTGAACTTGAGTGTCATTGCAAACATAGGTATACATGAATATGACCATTCCAAGAATAGTGGTTGTTGAATACACATACATCTTATTCACAACGTGGTTGTCTAAAACATGAGCGTGTTTATTAAAATGCTTATGAATAAATGACTAGCTTTCTGAGGTATGCGATGGAGTGCACGCTTCTTTGCATATATGCGGTTGTCCACGTGGAAATAACGCAGTCATGAATAAACACTAATACAAGAATAAACTTTTCATGTATTCACGACCGTACACCTGCCTTCGCCCCGCAATTTTCTTTTGACGATATACGCAATCTTGACTTTGAAAGTTTAACCAACGAGATGGTACTGAAGATCTGCTTCTTCTTCTTCTTCTTCTTCTTCTTTTTTTTTTTTTTTGCTTTTCTCACCAGGTTGACCCCACTCTCTTGAATTGGCTTGAGCTTTTTAAAGTGAGAGGAGAGCATATATCACATGAATGACATGGAATTGGAATTAGATGAAGGTAGATTTTTTTTTTTTTTTGGTTCAGCTGTATACTTGTACTGTGTATTTGCGCTAGCGTGTTTGCTTCCAGTGTAAAAAAAAAATAACTGCAGAATAATTTGTGAAACTATCATTTTGTCCCAGACACAGCCTTTCAGTGATGTAGTTAATTATTTTCCAACTTAAAAATTCAGTTTTAATTTGATATTGACTAAGTTGTGTTTGTCCGAGTACTTAAGGGCGTTTTGTTGTTCATGTAAGTTTGTGGCCGTAAAGTATTTTAAATAAGATTTCATTAATTCAACAAATATTAGAATGTGTAGTGTATGATAGGCTGGTTGATTGAGAACCTTTTTTTTTTTTTTTTTTTTTTTTACATTTTATTCAGAAGATCACATCCATTAGAAAGAAAATTTGTTTTCAGGTCACTGCGAATCTAAACACGTTTTGCTTAAGCATATCACGGGACAACTGTGCTTGTTAGCACAGAGTCTTGTGCAAAGTGAGGATCTAAGGTGTTTTTTTTTTAAACTCTAGCTTTTGATTTAAATGTGAGAGGTTTTCTTTCTTACAGAAATTCAATGGAAATTTCCAACTATTTGGGTTTCTTTAAAAAGAGGAACCCGTTTTACAAATTGGTTTTGTGGAAGTGTAGAGTTTACTTAAACTTTGCATATCTCTGAAAGGATAGCTACACTTTTTGTTGCTGTTGTTATACCTTTTAAGGTCAAGAGTTCACCCTTGGGAAGCTAAGGCAATCATTGTTAACTAGGTGTTAATTGGATTTTTATCATGATTTGATAGGATCTTGTTTTTAGAGTGTGATTAAGTTTCAACATTAAAAAAAATTTCACTTGAAACCATTTAGAAGTGAATAACAACATGCAAGACAGAAAAAGAAGCTATTCCATTAAAATATATATATATATATTATTAAATTGATTGGTGTCAACATGAACATATAGGTTTCAGGTGTTTTCTGATTTTTGACCAAATCAGTCTTGTAATTTGACTTGCATTTTTATTTTTCTTAATTTAAAAAATGCACATAATTAATTTTTACAGATTCGTTGAATACGTAGATCTGTAAAATTGTTCTGTTTTTAAGTTCAGGTTTCAGAGTGTTCACATCAGTATTTTAAATCCTGGTTTCCTACAGCATGCCCTGTTCTGTTACTTTGTTTTTTTAATGTTATTTTTATTGATTTCAGAGAGGAAGGGAGAGGGAGAGAGCGATGGAAACATCATTGATGAGAGAGAATCATTGATTGGTTGCCTCCTGCATGCCCCCTGCTGGGGATCAAGCCTGCAACCCAGGCAAGTGCCCTTGATCAGAATTGAACCCCGGACCCTTCAATCTGCAGGCCGGTGCTCTATCCACCGAGCTAAACTGGCCAGGGCGCATGTGGTGTTCTGTAGTGTCCTGCAAAGATAGTCCTGAACCATCCGATATTAATTTAACATATTTTATCATGGTCTTCCATGGATATAGAGCTAGATTCAGTGCTGCGTTCATGCTAGTCAGTGCCTGGTGAGCCCTTACCATGTGCCAGGCACCGTTACATGTGACCAACATGTATGTATATGTGCATTTAATCTTCATGACCGCCCCTGTTACTTTTTTTTTTAATATATTTTATTGATTTTATACAGAGAGGAAGGGAGAGAGAGAGTTAGAAATATCGATGAGAGAGTCATCGATCAGCTGCCTCTTGCACACCCCCTACTGGCGATATGCCCGCAACCAAGGTACATGCCCTTGACCGGAATAGAACCTGGGACCCCTCAGTCCCCAAGCCGACGCTCCATCCATTGAGCCAAACCGGTCCCGGCCCCTGCTACGCTTTTTAAAAGTGATTTTAACACGAGAAAACACTTATTCTGGTGTATAAAAATCCATCTCATTTCAACTCCCCTCATTCTGATACACTTTCTTTTAGTATTGTTCCTAACTTTTTTATGCCTGTTAGAGTTCCAGCGACAATGCTAACTTTCCATAACGTGGTATAACCGTTTCCCCAGAAATCAAGTTAATGTAGATTGGCTCACCCATCGCATCCTTTTTCATTTCAGTTATTTCAAATGCTGAATTAACTGCCTCCAGTGTATATGTATTTTATTGTAGCACCAGTGTGCTAGATGTTCACATACGTCGTATGCTGAGTAATCTTCACATAGTAGTTGGTAGAGAAATGGACATATGCTTCTTGAGCCATGGGTTTGCTTTTTTTGGTTCTTTTTCTTTTCAATACTCTATATTTACTTAATGCCAACTGCACATATTTTACACACCCAAATAGGTATATTTTCCTAGTATTCAAAGGGAAAAGTAAAAAAAATGACTAGACCAGATCACTAGAAGACTTCCAAGTGAGAATTTCTGGCCTCTGTGTTAAGAAATTCTGTGTTTGCCGAAACCGGTTTGGCTCAGTGGATTGAGCATCGGCCTGTGGACTGAAAGGTCCCGGGTTCGATTCCGGTCAAGGGCATGTGCCTTGGTTGCGGGCACATCCCCAGTAGGGGGTGTGCAAGAGGCAGCTGATCGATGTCTCTCATCGATGTGATGTTTCTAACTCTCTATCCCTCTCTCTTCCTCTCTGTAAAAAATCAATAAAATAAATTAAAAAGAGAAAGAAATCCTGTGTAGGGCTGAGGATGGGAGAGCGAGGAAGATGGTCTTCGTTAGGAATGGAGTTTAGCTCAGGTTTTGTCCGTGTGGAGTCGGTGTTGGAACGTCTTATCTTCCCAACTATATTGGACTTTTGGGGACAGGAACTGTATGTATAGTCACAATATTGTTCGCTGTGATGTCAGTTACAAATGAAGTAGCTAGCGCACTTGACCTTGAAGAAGAATAAATGTTAGCTCTGTAGAGCTCTTCGGAGTTCATCCGATGCTATATGACTTCGTTTTTATGGCGAAGGACGTGCAGGCATCCATAGTTCAGGGACCGGCACGGCTCTGGCGAGGCAGGTTGGGAAAAGGGAGCCAAAGGCTGTGGCTTGTCCGTCGCTCTTCATAGCGTGCCACACCCACAAGGCACCTCTCCCTTTCCTTGGTGGTAAAGGTCAGGCTGATTCTTGGTGTTTAACGGGCCGTGTACCAGTTGTGTTCCCATTTTTTAACCAGAGAGGTCCCGGGACGGAGTTTGGAAGGATCTTACCTGTGTGTATTGGGAAAAGATGGCCAACGTGTAACCAAAATTCTCTTCGTAGCAGCCCTCCACCTGGCCTGTAGAATGGGGTGGAGGCAAGCCGCAGTGCCCGAGAGGAGTGCAGGGCAGTGGTCGGCAAACCGAGGCTGGCGAGCCACATGCGGCTCTTTGGCCCCATTGAGGGTGGCTCTTCCACAAAACACCACGGCCCTGGGCGAGTCTGTTTTGAAGAAGTGGCGTTAGAAGAAGTTTAAGTTTAAAAAAAAATGTGGCTCTCCAAAGAAATGTCAATCATTCTCCTGTTGATGTTTGGCTCTGCTGACTAATGAGTTTGCCGACCGCTGGTGTAAGCCGACCGCTGGTGTAGTGAGTGGCTAATTCGTCAATAGCTCGCCCAGTGTTTTAGGACTGAGAGGATCCAATAAGCATTTCCCTAGTCGTTCCTTATTAGAATATTCCATATATCGCTCAGCACAAGTGCTTTTCTATTTTATCCTCACCTGATGATATGTTTATTGATGAGAGAGAGAGGAGAGAGAAGCATCTATCCATTGTTTTCCTGCATGTGCCCCCAATAAAGGTACGTGCCCTGATCAGGAATCGAACCTGCAGCCTTTTTGGCCTAAGAGACGATGCTCCAACCAGCTGAGCCACGCAGCTGGGGCACAGGTTGCTTTTCTTGATGAGTAATGGCTGTGTTGGTTGAAATGGCATTTAAAAACCCCAAACAGGTGTAGGGCAGAGGGAGGGAAGTGCTTTATGGTTTTGCATGTGTATTGCAAAGTTTGCAGAGTTGGTTTTTAAGAATGGGCAGTTTTGAAGATGTGGGAAAGGAAGAAACTTGCCTGTGTTTAGTATGCAGGTGTTTTTCCATGACGTAAAGCTCAGCGAAGATACTGACAGAAAGACTTTCAAGAAAATCCACCAAGTGTACTACTGTACCCTCAAGAGAGGGGAGGCATCGGAAATATATAATTTGTATGGCCCGCTCCCCATGGGTTATGTTTTTTCACAGGATTATAACCCTTGAGAAGGACAGACTGGCTTTTAGAGTTACTGGGGCAGAGCAAAAGTTGCCTTGAATTTTGCTTCCATTTCCGTATTTTTCTTTTCCCTCAAATCCTTCCAAAAGTTTCACAGAGCTTTACGCACTTATGGCATATATTAGTTTCACTTATTTCTTGTGCCTAGGTGCGTGGTTAGAGAGAAGTTTAAGTTTATTTTTTTAAATTTATTATTATTTTTAAAAAATATATTTTATTGATTTTGTACAGAGAGGAAGGGAGAGAGATAGAGAGCTAGAAACATTGATGAGAGAGAGTCATCGATCAGCTGCCTCTTGCACACCCCCTGCTGGGGATATGCTCGCAACCAAGGTACATGCCCTTGACCTGAATCGAACCCGGGATCCTTCAGTCCCCAAGCCGACGCTCTATCCATTGAGCCAAACCGGTTTCGGCGAGAGAAGTTTAAGTTTAAAAAATGTGGCTCTCCAAAGAAATTTCAGCTGTCGTACTGCTGATAGTTGGCTCTGTTGACGGATGAGTTTGCCGACCACTGGCCTCGGTGAAGACCACAAAATTATTATGGTTACCCTTCACCAGCTTTGGTATTTCAAAGTAGCAGCAGTCTCATGTATTTGAACATGTTACCTTCATTAATGCAGTTTGACTAGCCTATCTGAAGTATGTGAAAAATGGTGGTGCAGAGTGAGTATTATTGCTTTATGCTACCTCATGTTAATTACAGCCAAGGTTATAGTTTAGAGAAGGCGGTGTTATAGAACTGTACTGTGGCCTTCAACTTTGAAATTAACACGGGAGATTGTCAGCCTGGGTTAATTACAGCGTTAGTCTGTAAAAAAGAGAATGGCTGAGGTGCCCCTTTAACTCTGTCACCCTGCTTCTCTGCCATTATAATTATAATTTCATTTGTGATGCCGCACTAATAAGTATTTAATTTCTAATTATTTACTGGAGAACATGGTGCTTGACTGGACCTCTGAAGAATAATTTGCTACAAACAAATGTTCAGAGCCGGTCTCCAATGTTACACACATGTTCGAGAGTTCATGTAATGGCTGGTAGAAAGCACACCGACCTGATTGGAGACTTGAATTGCGTGTAGTCACTCTCGTTTCCTGTCACTAACTCGTTCTGGTAACGGTGGGAAAGTCATGGCATCATTGGTCGGTCACAAGTTTCCTAGAGAGCACATTCATAGCAAACTATTAAAGGTTTGGAAACAAATTTTAACTACTTTGTTTAGCTTGTCTCCCTGTATACTGACTATAGTCCCTGTCACAGAGCAGACCATCAATGCATATTTATTTTTATTAAAAAAATATGTATTTTATTGATTTTTTACAGAGTGGAAGGGAGAGGGATAGAAAGTTAGAAACATTGATGAGAGAGAATCATCTATCAGCTGCCTCCTGCACACCTCCCACTGGGGATGTGCCCGCAGCCCAGGTACATGCCCTTGACCGGAATCAAACCCGGGACCTTTCAGTCCACAGGCCAACACTCTATCCACTGAGCCAAACCGGTTTCGGCAATATTTATTAACCAAATATATGCATAATATATGTTTGATTGAACGAATGATACTTTTACAGGATGTTTGAAGAAGTTACAATTTTTGCTTTAAATTGAACAGTTGGTTGCCGAAACCGGTTTGGCTCAGTGGTAGAGCATCGGTCTGCGGACTGAAAGGTCCCAGGTTTGATTCCAGTCAAGGGCATGTACCTTGGTTGCGGGCACATCCCCAGTAGGTGGTGTGCAGGAGGCAGCTGGTCGATGTTTCTCTCTCATCGACGTTTCTAGCTCTTTATCTCTCTCCCTTCCTCCTCTTTGTAAAATATCAATAAAATATATTAAAAAAAATTGAAGTTGGTTGTCATAAGTAAAGAGATACCTTTAAAATATTCATACACATATTATTAAGAAAATATGCCATTTTTAAAATTTTCCCTCCATAATGGATAATTTTGGGTAGTTGATGCTTGATTTGTTTGGGAATTGAAACATGAGCATCTCGACAAAAAATGTCAAATATGTTGAGAACAGACAGATAATTTTAATGTGTGGTAGTCCATACAGTTAATGGAGGTCTGTAGGAAATGTACTTCAATGGACAGGGACGAATGTTTACTGTTACTTTAATTATTTATATACAGGTGCTTCCATAATGTTCAAGTTTTAGGATGGCTTTCTGTTGACTTAGAATGTTAGATTGTTTAGTCTGTTTTTCATTGAGCTGAGTCTTCACTCCTTGTTTTATCCACTGGCTTATCCCATATTTGTTGAGCATCTATTGTGTGTCAGGCACTGTCAGCTTGTTTTACAAATAAAAATGCTATTGAATGAGGTAAAAGATGTGAAAACATTTTTTTCAATTGTAAAATGACATTCAGGTGCAATTATTATCATCAAATTCTCAAATAGTCTGAACAAAAGTACCCTTATTATAACCACTTTGTATAAATTCTGAATTGAATCTGCCAAGAATTTCGCGTGCGATTTTTTTTTTTATAAGAATGGGAAAAATTAGGTTCCCCAGTGATGAAATGTTTAATGAAGTAGGCTTAAAAGAAAAATAAACCAAATTTTGTCTGTGATAGCTCATTGGATAGAACAGATTTTTAGGGAAGGTAGGACTGTTAGGAAAAGGTGAAGTTCGAGCTACTTTCCTGAACAGATTACATGCTTCAAGTTCAGCTCATCAAGTCCAGCTCATCATTTTGCAGATTAGTGGGGGGTTTTGGTTTGTTTTTTGTTAATCCTCACCCAAGGATATTTTTCCATTGCTTTTCTGAGAGAGTGGGAAGGAAGGGAGGGAGAGAGACAGGGGGAGAGGTGGAGGAGAGGGGAGAAAGAGAGAGAGAGAAACATTAATATGAGAGAGGCCCATGGATTGGTTGCCTCCTGCATGTGACCTGAGGTACAAGCCCTTGACCGGAATCGAACCCGTGACCCTTCAGTCCGAGGGCCGACGCTCTATCCACTGAGCCAATCCAGCTAGAGCTGCAGATTAGTATTTTTAACAGATTGAGGGAGGGAGGGTAGGTGACGAGGTACAGGAATGTTGTCACTGCAGGAAAATGAAAGATTCTAGCTTGCTGCTTATGAGTTAATAGCATCGTTTTCATACACAAACGAGCATTTATTTATTTCTAGCATATTGATGCCTTTGAACGTCTTTTAAGTTATGTTTGAAGAATGTGTCATTTCAGTCAATACTCAGGAGCAATGTTTAAGGCTGAAAGTTATGGTTATGGGTAGACTCTTCACATTGAAAGATGCAAATGCATAAAGCTATCTCTGGTCAAGGGCACATATAATGTGTGGGGTCACTGCCCCTCACAAAGGTGATAAATTTTATCCTATGGATTTAACATAGATTTTAACAGTTTAAATATATGAGCCCCAGTGAACATTTTTTTTTTTTAAACTGAAATACCAGTTTTTGAAAAACAGTTTCTTTATAAAATGAATTCACTGACGTTGGGTTGACGTGGAGATTTCAGCCTCTCGCTTTATCCTGGAGAGGCAGTGCAGCTGGAAAGAGCATGATGCACCTGTGCCGAAACCGGTTTGGCTCAGTGGATAGAGCGTCGGCCTGGGGACTAAAAGGTCCCCGGGTTCGATTCCGGTCAAGGGCATGTGCCTTGGTTTGCGGGCACATCCCCAATAGGGGGTGTGTGCAAGAGGACGCTGATGGATGTTTCTCTCTCAACGATGTTTCTAGCTTTCTATTCCTCTCCCTTCCTCTCTGTAAAAAAAAAAAAACCAATAAAATATATTTAAAATAAATAAATAAATAAAAATTAACAAAAAGAGAGTACGCACCTGTGCTCTGTGCTGGGCCTCCATGGAGTAAACCCGTGACCTTGGGCAAGTTTCCTCGTCTGCCCTCAACTGTCAACCCAAGGTCACTTCCAGCTTTAACTTTCTTACAATGAAATGTCCGCCTTAAAAAAAAAAAAAATCCATTTTGACAATGCTTTTGTTTATTAGTGTTTTTTGTTTTTTGTTTTGTCTTTAAATAGGGGTATGGTAATACATCATTTAAATAGGGAAGCCCACGTTTTAAATAAGTCCATTGGATATGGATTGTTTTTGGTTGTTACTAAGCATTGACCCCTGACCGCTTCCATCTCTAACCCTAAGGGTATTCAGGTAGGCGTTTCCCTTTAACCCATGCGCCATCATTTTATAGCCAGAAGCCAAGAATTGCTGTAATGGGCGTGAGGCCCGTTGCTACAGTAGAACCAAAGGGAAGGCCTGCAGGGCAGCTCCACACAGGACATCATTTAGTTCCCATTATTTACCTCCCTGCGATTATTTATGTAAAGAGTTAACCCTCTTGCTGAAACCGGCGTGGCTCAGTGGTTAGAGCATTGGCCTGCGGACTGACGGGTCCCAGGTTCGATTCCGGTCAAGGGCATGGACCTTGGTTGCGGGCACATCCCCAGTGGGGAGTGTGCAGGAGGCGGCTGATCAATGTTTCTCTCTCATTGATGTTTCTAACTCTCTATCCCTCTTCCTTTTTCTCTGTAAAAAAAAAAAATCAATAAAAAATTTTAAAAAGTCAACCCTCTTAATGATCTAGCTCTGTATGTGCCATGTAGCCAGTGGACCATGTTGAGGGCTTCAGGAAGGTTCATACACGAAATTAAAATGATCTTTGGATTCTTGACTGAAGGGTTTGTGGTTTCTCTGTTTGTTGCCGCTTTTCATGGTGAGAGGAGCCTCGTCTTGAATGGTGTGGCCACATCCTGTGGCATTGCCAACGCGGGCTCCTCTGGATACCAATACCCGCTGCTGAAGAAAGGAGAAAGAGAGCCCTGTGCGTTCAGACACATGGAGGGTTGGCTGAGATGCTTACTGTGTTCATCCTCATGTTTCCAGAGAAAGACACATGGTTTGGAGAATTTTCCCAACTTATTGGACCAGAGGGTTTTTCTTTTTCCATTTTTCTTTAAAAAAAAAATTCTAGAAGTTCTTTTTAATATCCTGCCAAACGTATTTTGGGGAAGTACCCCCAGATCCTAATATCCCTTTGGACTCTGTACATTAGGAGAGCCAGACGCTTTTTAAAAATATGTATATATATCTTACTGATTTTTTACAGAGAGGAAGGGAGAGGAATAGAGAGCTAGAAACATCGATGAGAGAGAAACATTGACGAGCCGCCTCCTGCAAACCCCCCACTGGGGATGTGCCCACAACCAAGATACATGCCCTTGACCGGAATCGAACCTGGGACCCTTCAGTCCACAGACCGATGCTCTATCCACTGAGCCAAACCGGTTTCGGCAAGCCGGACATTTTTGGGGACAGACTGGGCCCTGCCTGGAGGTCCTGAGGCAGCCCCAGGGCATAGGATGGCCATGGCCTTGGCTTCGGCCTCACAGCCTGTGGGGTCTGCAGTCTGGATTCCTGGCTGCTCAGTGGTTAGGCTGTGCCCTTCATCTGCATCAGAGAAATAACTGGAATCCAGTCTAGCACTGGCCAACGGGTCTCTCTCTCCTTCACTCCCCGCGAGGCCCATTGATCCAAACGCAGTTTGAGAAAACAGCCCCTGATACAGGCCGTCCGTCCCTTTGCTGGTTATCTGAAACTGGCGCCTGGGTCCCAGGCCACGCTTTTGGCCCGTTTCTGGGAAATGCTTTCACTCCGTTTTATCTCGGTATTTCCCTTTTTAGACTGAGAGGGACAATAAGAAATCACCCCGTAAAACGCAGTGCTATTTGTGCGTGAGGATATTTTGGGAACTTTGTGGGTTTTTTTTTTGTTTGTTTGTTTGTTTGTTTTTACACTAGAAGGTGTCTTGTAAAGACCCATGATAAAAATGTCAGATTTTTTGTCCCAGGAAGAATTATATTCCTTCGGAGCCACTTCCTCCTTTTGTGAAAGTCCTGACGGGTGCTGTAGGTGTTGAGACCTGTGGTGTTACCTTATGTGTAAGGCTCCCTGAAGGCTCACGCTGAATGTGTGGCCATCTTCACAAACGCACCGGTTTTTACTCCGGCTTCCTAGGCAGCGAGTTTCAACCTTTTTCATTTCACGGCACGTAGAAGCGAATTCCTAAAATCCTGCGGTATAATTTTTCCGTCACACTGGACACCTGTTGTGTTGTTGATTATTATTATTATTAATTATTATTATTTATTTTAAGGGAGGGGGAGAGACAGAGAGAGAGAGAAATATTGATGTGAGAGAGACGTATTGATTGTTTACCTCCCACACGTGCTGCGACAAGGGTCAGAGATCAAGCCTGCAACCCAGGTACGTGCCCTTGACCTGAATCGAACCCGGGACCCTTCAGTGGGCCAGTGCTCTATCCACTGAGCCAAACTGGCCAGGGCTGTTGTCAGTTTTTTATTTGATATTCTAAGGGAAAAGAGGTCAGTGCCCTGGACTAAATAGTCAGGTATTGGATGTTTTGTTTCAATTGAATTTCTTTTTTTTTTTTAATATATATTTTATTGATTTTGTACAGAGAGGAAGTGAGAGAGATAGAGAGTTAGAAACATCGATGAGAGAGAGTCATCGATCAGCTGCCTCTTGCACATCCCCTACTGGGGATATGCCCGCAACCAAGGTACATGCCCTTGACCGGAATCGAACCCGGGTCCCTTCAGTCCCCAAGCTGACGCTCTATCCATTGAGCCAAACCGGTCTCGGCTCAATTGAATTTCTTGAGGTAACATTGGTTAATAGTATTATGTAGGTTTCAGGTATACAATTCTATAATGCTTCATCTGTATATTGTGTTATTATTAATATTACATGTTTTAGAAGTTCTTGCAGCACACTCGTTGAAAATCACTGATTTAAGGTCATGTTTTGGAGTTAAGAATGCAGACTGTGGAGTCAGACACCTTGGCTCCATCATTTTTGTGTTCAAATCGGGCAAGCTGTTTAACCTCTATGAACCTCAGTTTTCCCATCTGTGAAATGGGGTTAATAGTACCTCTTAAGGTGGTTGTGAAGATTACCTATATGACTAATAGGTTTAAGTGCCTCTAGGAGTTTCTGGCGCCTCTTCAGTGCTCCATACTTTAAAAAATATTTTCATATTCCCTGTGTTACTTTGTCTACTTTAAAAGTAATTGATTTAGTATTTGTCATATTTTGCTTATTGTAATCAACCTAAAATATTTCTTGGAACCAAGCAGACTAAGCCCATACCTAAATGTTGGCTTCGTAGCACATGGTATTTTACACAAAACACGGCAATTCAACACATTCACAATGGCTTTCCCATAACTATTTTTACACTGACAAGAGATTTCTGAAATTGGACATACTATATGGAAGATTGACCTTTTTAGTCCACTTAACTTTTCATTCTCTTGCCTTTCGCCTCCAGCACACATCACCAGACACATGTTCTGTGTTCTCTGGGTAGGTGTGACAGCGGTTTCTCTGAGGGACATTTTTTTATTGCAGCCTCTTAGGCTAAGCGTTCCACTCTCATTGGAAACGCATCACGGGAGCAGGACGTGTATTGGTTATACAACCGTTTGATAAATGCGCCCCCCAGTTCGGTCTTTCTGTAAGGTCAGGCCCATTGAAGACATCGACAAAGAATCGGTTGTTTGTTATTGCTGTGTGATCTCCAAGAACGGAAGGAAAAAAAAAAAGACATTCTTTCTTCAATACTTCCTTCCAGGCTGAGTCACCGCCAGAGAGTGGGAAGGGCAGCAGCAGCAGATAAAAACCCCAAAGCTGATATCACACACTCCCATTTCTCCGCGTTGGGGGCCAGCGGGGAGCCACCATGAGCGATGTCACCATTGTGAAAGAAGGCTGGGTTCAGAAGAGGGGTAAGTGTCTCACAAAACCAGACGCGCGGCTGGTAAGTGTGCTGGCACTCAGCGGTGTCTTGGTAGTTGATTTTTTTCCTGATGCTGTTAACAAATAAACTGTGATGTGCTGTGTCCAGTAAGAGGGAAATGATGGTTAGCATATGTATTAGGAGTTTGCTTGTTATTCAAGGATTCTTTGTAGTTCTTTTTAAAGATGTATATATATACTTATTGATTTCAAAGAGGAAGAGGGAGAGAGAGAGAGAGAGAGAGGAACATCAATGATGACAGAAAATCATTGATCCGCTGCCTCTTGCACGCCCCACACTGGGGATCCAGCCCGCAACCTGGGAATCGAACCACCACCTCCTGGTTCATAGATGGATGCTCAACCACGGAGCCATGCCAGCCGGACTGTAATTCTTTTTATTTTGATAATTGATAATCAGGTTTGGCTTTCTGGTATGCTGTGGGCATGTATATTGCAGAAAACAGGTGTCGTGTTTTTTGTGTTGCCTGCTGACTCTACAAATAAGAGAGAAATCTTTAGAATGACTTAATATCAAAAGAAGTTGTCCAGCTTGTATATATTTTAAGACATGTAAGCATAAATCAAACAATCCAGTTATATTAAGCCAGTTTGGATGGTGGTAGGGAAGGGATTAAAGGAATAAAGGGGGAGGGTCATCCACAAACCCTCGGATTCACCATCTCATGAGTAGGTAAGTTAAATCCTGATTGGAAGACCACACGAGGAAAGGGTGTGTGTGTGTGTGTGTGTTTATGTTTAATTTTACGTTTTGTTTTTCATGATCTACTTTTAGTATTTCTTGTTTACTCCCACTTTAGATACATAATTCAAGTGCATTATTATGCTTTTGTAATGTGAAAGGAAGAACGCTGCAATGTAAAACATGTTATCCTCTATGAGATCACCTCTGCTAATGTGGTCAATGTGTTTATTAGAATTCTAGAGTTTGGGCTAGTTGCTAGGCAACCACTGCTTATCCACGTGGCCACACTGAGTAGGCTGAGGACTCTTTCATTCTCAGGACTTTTCGGTTATTGATGTCATTTTCTGGTTAAACATTGCCTTTTAAGGTGTGATTTTTAATATTCTTCTAGGGTTTGTGGTTCATACCTATGCCTAAAGCTGTCGACAATGGTTAAATGTGATTATGATGTATTTTTGAGCTTTTAAAAAATCAGCTTTATGGAGTTATTTACATATAATAAAATATACCAATTTTAAGTGTGCCCTTTATGAATTTTGCTAAACTTTTAAAGGAATGTAACCAACACTATAATCATGACATAAAACATTTCTATCACCCAAAAAAAAAATTCCTGCCTTTCCTTGGTAGCCACTACTCTGCTGTTACTATAATTTTGCAATTTCATACAAGTCGAATCATACAGCATGTAGTCCTTTGAGTCTGATTGCTTTCTCATTGCCTAATGCTTTTTCCCCCTCCACAATCCAAGTGCTTTATTGATCTGCTGAGATGCTTACAAATACTGAAAGTCACACAGCCCGGACCCCGCACCCACAGCCGAGGGCCGGAAGGGGCAAGGAGGCGGGCTGAGTGTGAAAGTGGAAAGACTGGCCAGGCTGCTGGAGGCCTGGTCCTCTCTCCACGCTCATCACCCTCAGGGCGCTCCCTTCTCTGTGCTCCCCTTACCGTCCTGAGGAAGGGAGGGAGAGGGCTGGCCAGGCCAGCAGGCTGTGCATCACCGCCTGGAGAGGGGCTGGGGAGGAGCTGTTAGGACCCTTCCCCCAGCATGCGGTCCCTGAGGGCCTGGCCTGGGGAGACGTACCCTCAGCTGGACCACAGCTTAAGCTGGGGGCTGAGCTAGGGAGCCATGCAATGAGTATGTAACCATGGCAACGAAGCCGTTACTCTGGTGACCATGGTGATGGGTCTGCAAAAAGGTGATGGGGCTGAGACCCCAAGGATAAAACTTGAGGTCTCTGGCCCTTGAGCACAGTAATGAAAATATGAATGCGAGAGAATAATGGGGTGAGAGCAGGGTTTGGGAAGTACACCGCCTGAGCTTTTAGGATTCCTTTATATAGTTGTGTTTTTCATTCATTTGTTCATTTTTTCTTGTTGTGTAGTATTCCACAGCTTGTGTTTACCGTTCGCTGGGCATGTGGGCTGTTTCTAGTTTGGGGCTATTACGAAGAAAGCTGCTGTGAACATGTGTGTGCATGTGATTGTGTGATGCATTTTTCTTGGGCTGTGACCTAGGAATGAGATTGCTGCATCAAAACTGCCAAACTGTTTTCAAAGCGGCCGACCATTTGTGTTCAGTTTAATATCTTTTATGTTATTCTCATTTTAGAAATTTGAAAAGTGTTTTCAGATTTCACTGCTGTGTGAAGGTATTTTTAAATAAGGTCATGGATGTGGGTGGGCTTTGGCAATTTTTAACATAAATGGAAGCTGTTGCCATCACCACCTTTTACCAAGGGTGTAGAGTCTGTTTAATTAATTGTGTCTCCCCTGAAATACCATTATAGAGGTTGGTATATAGTATATCGGATATAGAAAAAGGGAAAAAAGTAAAATAGAATTTCTCAGTGTTTTTCCTGCATTGGTTAGGGAAAGAGAATTCTAGTGATGTGCGTGTGTGTGTGTGTGTGTGTGTGTGTATGCATGCATGCATTAATTTCAGGAAGTAATAGTCTTATAAACATAAGACTTGGAATAATACACAAAGGTATAAAACGCAAAGTAAAACTCTTTCTACCCTCTGCCTCTTCCAACTAGTTCTTATCCTCAGAGATAAAATGGTTATTTTAGACCTTTTCTAGTTTTTTAAAAATATATTTTTATTGATTTCAGAGAGGAAGGGAGAGGGAGAGACAGGTAGAAATATCAGTGATGAGAGAGAATCATTGATTGGCTGCCTCCTGCACACCCCACACAGGGGATGGAGCCCACAACCCGGGCCTGTGTTCTGTCTGGGAATCAAACGTGACCTCCTGGTTCATAGGTCAGTGTTCAACCACTAGCCATGCTGGCCAGGCAGACCTTTTTACTTCTGCTGATTATCCCATTTTATATATAATGTGTTAAACTTTATTTTTGACTGATCTTTTTTTTTTTTAAAAAAAATATATTTTATTGATTTTTACAGAGAAGAAGGGAGAGGGATAGAGAGTCAGAAACGTCGATGAGAGAGAAACATCGATCAGCTGCCTCCTGCACATGCCCCTACTGGGGATGTGCCTGCAACCAAGATACATGCCCTTGACCAGAATCGAACCTGGGACCCTTCAGTCCTCAGCCCGACGCTCTATCCATTGAGCCATATCGGGTAGGACTTGACTGATCTAGTATATCGCCGTTGTAAAAAATTAGAAGTTTTACTTTTAATACTTATGCTCTTCATTTTTTCATTTTTGGGCGGCCTTTATAGTTAAACTTATTGTATCATCAATTCTATAAATTACTTAGACATAACCTTGCCACTTCTTAAGAAAAAATAGTACCCCTTATAATCTTTACCTCGATTTCCTCACATTTCTTCTCGTTTGTTAACTCTAACATTTATTTTATGTCATAACGGTTTAATAGTTGTGCTTGATTCCAAAAAGCAGTAATCACTGTTATGCTATGTAAACAATATTAACTATAAACAGAGTAGTAAGATGCATGTGATGGGAGAGCATATGGACTTCTTACACGCTATTGGTACTCAAGGTCATGTCACTTCAGTTTGGCTTCTAGTTTGGGCTATAACTATTTTTCCTCCCCCAGGATTTTCTAATTGCCACATTTCCCCCTTATTGGTAGAAGACTGTATATACCTTTATAATATCACTTGGTTATCAAGTTTTGAAATCATACTATTGGTTGAAGTTCTAATGTGAATTGCCTTTTTATATGGATATGATCAGCTGATATCATGCTATTTATTTGCATTCTTGGACAAGTTCTAGGCTCTCTTACATGTTCCCTCCCCCCCTTTTTTTTTTGGATTTATTTTGCAATTTTCTAGAGCACTTCCTGAAGTAATTTTTTCAGAAAGGGTGTGTGCGTGTGCGTGTTGTCCACACAATGTTTGAGAATGTCCTTTTCACTTTCACACCTGGCACATGCCTTGGCTGGGTATAGAAGTCAGGCTTCAAATAGTTTTCTTCAGAATTTTGAAGGTTGAATTCCATTACATTTTAGTAACCAGTTTACTGCTGAGAGGCTTGGCACTAGCATGAAGAATGTTTTGTAGGTAGCCTGCTTTGTTCTCTGGAAGCTTTTTCCCCCCATAGGATTATGAAATTAAAGAGAATAAGCTATAGTCCTTGTGTGCTCATTCTGTAATTCATTCAAACGGTGGACCCTTTGAAAATGCAGACTTTTATGACTTTCTTCAGTTTTGGGAAATCTCCTATTTTTCTTTTATTATTATTTCCCTTCTGTGTTCCCTGCATTACTTTATGTTTTTTGTTTTTTAATTTCTCTTAGAGCTTCTCTAGCAGTGCACTGTTTTAAGTTTTTTCTTTCATTTTGCCATTCCTGTTTTTTTCTCTTGGTTTTCTTGACCTTTTTACTAGTATTCCAGCCCTTCATTGACTTTTATATTTCAGTTCTTACTTTATGTTCCCAGAACTTCTTTCTTTATAGGTTATGGCCACCTTCTCTTATTTTACTTAACATAACATTAGTGTCTTATTCTTTTTTTTTTTTTTAATATATTTTATTGATTTTTTACAGAAAGGGGGAGAGATAGAGAGCTAGAAACGTCGATGAGAGAGAAACATCGACCAGCTGCCTCCTGCACACCCCCTACTGGGGATGTGCCCGCAACCAATGTACATGCCCTTGACCGGAATCGAACCTGGGACCTTTCAGTACGCAGACTGATGCTCTACCGCTGAGCCAAACCGGTTTCGGCTAGTGTCTTATTCTTAGGACACTGAATAAATTTTATTTTGAAGTTTATTCTTCTCTTTGAACAATTCCTTCAATTTGCTTATTTTGTTTCTTTTGTTGTTGGGTGTTTTGTTTTTTGGTGGTGGTGGTTTTCTTTAGCTATCTGGTGACCCCTGTTTATCTGGGTATATTTGTGAATGAAAGACTGGGATTGCTGGTAGCGGCCTCTGTTAATTTTTACAGTTTATGTGTTTCTCCTGTACTTATAACAAGTTAGCCTCACTGAGAGAAGGTTCCTATGGTAGTTTTTGTGTTCTTGAAAGCATTAGTTGAAATCTAGGGGAAACCAAATTGGTCCTTTTTCCCCCTCCACCATTCTTAATTTATTCCTTTAGAAATTTCAGTGTAATTTTAATAATAATGTTGTGTAAGTTTCACTATATAATCTGCTGGTGTTTGGCTGTATTTTGGTTCAAAGGATTTCTTCCAGAAGAGCAGTATGATTGTAAACACCCTGGGCAGGCGGTTACCACCTGAACTTTGGTGTGTTCTCATTCAAGAATAAATATGATGATATCTGCCTTTGTTACCTCACCATGTGGTTTTAAACATTACAGGGCCATGCTTGCAGAGGAGTATTTATTTATTTATAAAATATATTTTATTGATTTTTTACAGAGAGAAAGGGAGAGGGATAGAGAGTTAGAAACATCAATGAGAGAGAAACATCCATCAGCTGCCTCCTGCACACCTCCTACTGGGGATGTGCCCACAACCAAGGTACAAGCCTTGACCGAAATCGATCCTGGGACCCTTCAGTCCGCAGGCCGAGGCTCTATCCACTGAGCCAAACCAGTCAGGGCAGAGGTGTTTTTTAAACGCAGAAACTATTAAAAAAGGGTATTTACTAGCATATAAAAAAGTTATGCTATGGCCCTTACTTTCAATGCTAGTCCTTTTTCTCAAGCCAGGATTGCCGAATCAGTGCTTGTTAGCTCTATTCAGATATAATCTCATTTTATTTGTACTTTTTTTTTTTTTTTTTTAAGTTCTTCAGTAAATATCTTCCAGGAAAAAAAAACAAACCCAAAATAAAAAAACAACAACCCAGATAACTATTGATGCTGTGTAGCATAAATCCTTTATGAGTGGCATGCAGTAAGGAAACGTTTCTCTCTGTGCGTTTCTGGAGCAGTTGCAACGTGGTGTTATTGATGGCGATAAAATATGAACATGGTGTTGTTGGTGCTAAAGACGACAGTAAAAGAAATGTAATGTGGCAAACACGGGGTTGAGTGTTGGCCTGCAGCTTTCTCCTCGGGGGTCTAGGCAGGGCCCCCCACAGCTCGGCTGCACAGAGGAGCCATCTGATGCACTTGAATTTATCTCCCTCTCAGACCAGCCCAGAGGTGTCCTCCGGGTGACTGATATCTCTAACCTGGATGTCAGATTTGCTTTCTTATTTTGTTTCATGATAGCTCGTGGCAATGTTTGCTGCGAAGGAACTTGCTGCATTAATAAAGTTCAAGCAGCTTCACAGGTCTACGTTGCAGAATTAAGTAGACTGCAGTAATATTGATCAAGGGCTTATTGTGATTCACAAAAATTGTGTGTGCTTAACAGCGTTATTTCTTAAAAACCTGAGTATATAATCTCTTATAAATGTGGAAAGCCAGCTCCTTGATAGCAAATTAAAATCAGTTATGTATTTCTAGTCAACTCACAATGGTACTGTTTTGAAATTGGTACCAATTGAAAGGTGGTTTTATCATTAAAAACATTTTGGTTCTGGAGAGCATGATGCTAAGTGAAATAAGCCAGTCAGTGAAAGGTAAATACCACACGATTTCATTCGTTTATGGATAATAAAGAACATTACAAACTGTTGAACAAAAATAGAGGCAAAGAAGTGTCGAACGGACTGTCAAACTACAGGGGGGACGTAGGGGAGGACTGGGGGCGGAGGTAAGAGATCAACCGAAGGACTTGTATGTATGCATATAAATAAGCACAACCAATGGACACAAGACACTGGGGGCGGAGGAATGAGAGCAAGTGGGGCGGGGGAAGAGTGGAGGGGTAGGGAAGGCCAGGGGAGAAGTGGAGGAGAAAAAGACACATGTACTACCATTTGTAATACCTTAAACAATAAAATTTAAAAAAGCATTTTGATTTATGAAAATGCTGTGTACATGCAAGTGTAAATTAATCCCTTACATCTTTCTTGTATTGACACCTCTAACAGCCAGAGTTTTCGTGTTGTGCTGTGTCTATAACCAGCTTGTGCTTTCAAATAACTTCTTCCTCAGTGTGCCTGGTGCTTGTGATTTCCAGTATCTCCTAACCTGTCCTCCGAGTTATATTTGTCTCATGTTTTATGAAATGCTGTGCTAGATGAACCAGAATATTAGTATTTGGTCATTGCTAGCTCAAACTTGGTAGGTCTGTTGTCTTACAAAGGAGCTTAGTCCCACTATGTGAAAATGCACAGTCTTGGTGATACACCCACGTCCAAGGGCTCTCCTTCTCCTTCACTTTGTAGGTACTTGCGTGCCTTTTGTTCCTGTCTTATGCATGAAGTGACTTTTGAAACAAATTATGAAATGATTAAGGAAAAAGAAAATGACCATATGATTTCCTGTTTACTGCTCGGCAGCGAGCGTTTTCCATAGAGAGTAGGGCTGTGGTAGTGACCCTATGACCACGTGATCCATTACAGAAGCTCACTTTGGCTTTTGTTCTTTTTTTTTTTTTTGTAATCCTCAGCCGAGGATACTTTTCCATTGATTTTTAGGGAGAGCGGAAGAGAGAGGGAGAGACAGAGAGAAACATCGATGTGAGGGCGACACGTGGATTGGTTGCCTCCCATACGTCCCCTGACCAGGGCCAGGGATTGAGCCTGCAACCGAAGTACGTGCCCTTGACCGGAATCGAACCCGGGGCCCTTCAGTCCACAGGCCAACGCTCTATCCACTGAGCCAAACCAGCTAAGGCTCCCTTTGACATTGATGTTGTAAGTGAAGAAAAAATGTAGAAAAATTAAATTTGTTAGTAATGACATTTAAAACTCTGAGATTTGATGTATTTACATTGTGAAATTTGTTTTTCTCTTATAGTTTCAATTGCCTGGTTTGAAAAATTTAACCAAGTAAACCAAATGCAGAGAACTCTCAAATGATAGCTTTCACGTGCATTCTAGAGTTGCAGAATTCCACGGTTGCTGCTAGACACACGCACACGCATACGCACACGCACACGCACACGCACACGCACACTCACCCCCATACATACACACACACATCCACATCCACCTCCCCCCCCCACACACACCCCTTCCCATTCAGTAGTCGAGTTTGGTGTGTTGACTGTATCTGCACCTTGCCCAATTCTTATTCAAGATACTTTAAGCTTTTCTATGCAGATGGTCTGATCATCTGCAGAGAGCCTCCGTTCCCCTCCTTCCTTTCCAATCCTTGTGCTTCTACTGGATTTGTCTGGACTACTCACTGGTTAGGACCCTGAGCGCAGTGTTGAGTAAAATTATACTAGTCGACATTGTGGACTTATTTGGGAAAGTATTTACTTCACACCTAGTGTCGTATGAGCTGTAGGCTTTTCATGGCTGCCCTTTATTGGTGGAGGAATTCCTTTCCTGGCCTAGTTTGCTGCGTGTGTGTGTGTGCGTGTGTGTGTGTGTGTGTGTGTGTGTGTGTGTGTTTTATCATGAATGAGTGTTCGATGTTTTCAAAAGATTTTCCATATCTATTGACATGACCACTTGACTTCCCTTTTCTCATTCTGCTTACTTGGTGTGTTACTTTAATTGCTGGAATCAATCCCATTTGGTCATGACGGGGTTTATATATTACCAGTTTTGATTTGCTAATATTTTGTGAAGGAGCCCCTTCTTCCCTTCTCTCTCTGCCTCATCCCGCCCCCGCCCCCCCTTACCAGAATATAGTTCATTTAAGGTTTTGGTATACTGGTTATGCTAGACTCATAAAATGGATTGTAATAGGAAGTATCCCCTCCTTTTTGAAGGAATTTGCATAAGCTAGGTTTTATTTCCTCCTTACATGTTTGATAAAATGTATCAGTGAAGTCAGCTGGATTGAAGAATTTTGATAAGCAATTCCATTTATTTAAGGCTATTCAGATTTTATGTTTCATCTTGGGTTGGTTTGGGTAAGTTGTGTTTTTTAAGGAATTTGTCCATTTCATTCCAGTTTTTGATTTGTTAGACATAAGGTTGTTCTTAATATCTGTAGGATCTATAATGATAATCCCCTTTTAAATGCTCATATTATAAATCTCTCTCTTTTTCTTTGAACTGTCTTGCTAGGTGTTTATATATTTTACTAGAGGCCTTTGCAAATTAAACTGCCATCTTTGGTGGGTTAATTTGCATACTCACTTCTGATTGGCTGAGGGCGTAGCAGAGGTATGATCAATTTACATGTTTGTCTATTATTAGGTAAGATTCTTCCAAAGAACCACATTTATGCTTTATTTTCTTTGTCCTTTGTTTTCTATTTTATTGCATGTGCTCTTAATTATTATTTTTTATTTTTTAAAATATGTTTTATTGATTTTTTTACAGAGAGGAAGGGAGAGGGATAGAGAGCTAGAAATGTCGATGAGAGAGATACATCGACCAGCTGCTTCCTGCACACACACACACACACACACACACCCTTTACTGGGGATGTGCTCAAAACCAAGGTACATGCCTTTGACCGGAATCGAACCTGGGACCCCTGAGTCCCCAGACCAACGCTCTATCCACTGAGCCAAACCGGTTTTGGCTGCTCTTAATTATTTTAATTTGCTTGTCATTTTCTGGTTTCTTAAGATAAAAGTATTACCTTTTTCCTTTTAAATAAGCATAAGAATTTCAAACTATGGATTTATCTTACTTCACTGCTTAACTGTGTCTCACAAGTTTTGATATTGTGTTTTCATTGTCATTTAGTGTAAATGTTTTCTAACTTTCCTCGTGATTCCTTTGAACCTTGAGTTATTTAGAAAGGTATTGTTTAATTTCAAAATATATAAGGGTTTTTAGATATCTTAGCGTTAATGATTCCTATATTATATTAGAGTGTAATTACAGAAGATACTCTGAAATTTTTTGTGACACTTTTTAATGGTCCACCATTTGATCCCCTTGACTTTAAGCTGTTGTGGCTATAGTTTTATAAATGCGTGGTTAACCCTTTGTACGCCATAAGCGTCTATAGGCAGAAGCAGCAGACCTTCTTTAATTAAATTCACAATATCATGGCAGTAAACTGGTTAAGATGGTTGATAGCGCGTCATCTCTTCCATATTATGGCTGTTTTTGTTTTTAGATCTATCAGTTACTGGGGGGGGGGGGAATCTCCAACTATGATTGTGAATTTGTTTTGGGCTCATGTGTTAATAATCATGCACCTACCACTACAGCTTCTATGTATATTTTTGCTTATGCTGGTTTTCCTGCTTGGCATATATTTTTTTTCCTTTGCCTTTGTCAGTGAAAATCTTTATGTCCTTCAAGGCCAGGTTCCAATGTCCTCTCAACATTTTTTTTTTTTTTTATCGTAGTCTCAAAGTTAGAATGATCTCTCTTGTCTAGAATATGACCTCACTTCCATGCCTTTGCTTCCTTGTGGCTTCAGATCGGCTGGTTACTAAATAGACCCATTTTTTTCTGCTTCTCCCTTGAAAACTCCCTGAGGGCCGAAACTGTGTGTGCTACATCTGTATTTCCTCCCCCCAGGGATCTGCCAGTACCTTGGATGCAGTATGATCTTAATCAGTCTTCAGTGAATGAATGAGGGGGAGGAAGAAAGTTCTAGAAGTTCAAACAGCTCTGTATCACAGGTTTCAGGGCACAGACTAGATGTGGCAGCAGAGGCACGGCCGGCACACAGCTCCGGAAGCGGCCTGCGGCGCAATATAAACAAATAGTTTTCCATGTCCTATAGGTTTTCAGGTCTTTCAAGATTGCTGTGCCTAGCCATTGTGGCTCAGTGGATAGAGCTTCAGCCTGCAGACTGTAGGGTCCCCCGTATTCGATTCCGGTCAAGGGCAGGTGCCTGGGTTATGGGCTCAGTCCCCAGTGGGGGGTATGCAGCAGGCAGCCAATCCACGATTCTCTTTCATCATTGGTATTTCTATCTCTCCCTCTCTCTTCCTCTCTGAAATCAATAAAAATATATTTAAAAAAAGAAAGAACAACTATTTTAATAATAATAATAATAAAAAGATTGCTCTGATGTCTTTCCTAAAATCCTCCTTTGGAGCAAAATCTCTTTTCTTTCGTCTGTTTGCTGTATGACATGGCGTCCAGCCCTCTAACACATAACCTCAGTGCCCTCCGGTGCAAACACCGAGGTTTGTCAGCATTTCTCCCAGAATGTGGTGCCCGCAGTGAGCACAGCGCTGCGGACGGTCCCTGCAGGGGAGGGAGTCACTCCCAGCTCCCACGCGGTCATGGCCGGCTAAGGGCCGTCACTCCTCCGTTTCACCTAAAGGATCACGTTCAGGCTCCAGGTTATGGTCTAGAGGCTGCAGTGGCATTCTGAAACTAGTTCCTGCTTTGTCATACACAGCCATCACTGGGTGTTATCCTTATTAGTTTTGGCCATTATTTTGCTGTTTTTTATTTCACATATCTTTGTTACTGAGGTTTAACTTTGCATTAATGCTTTTAAGCCATCTTTTCAAGTCAAATGAATTGCTTGCTTTTGTCCTTACTCAGTTTTTATATATGAGGTTTATGTCTTTTGTCAGGTTTATAAATTTTATATGTTCCTATTTCTCAGTAAGAACTTTTTGTATATTTCTAGTACCATTGATTTACTAATTTTTTTTTAAATTTTATATTTTATTGATTTTTAACAGAGAGAAAGGGAGAGAGATAGAGCTAGAAACGTTGATGAGAGAGAAACATCGACCAGCTGCCTCCTGCACACCCCCTAACGGGGATGTGCCCGCAACCAAGGTACATGCCCTTGACCGGAATCCAACCTGGGACCTTTCAGTCCGCAGACCGACGCTCTACCACTGAGCCAAACCGGCTTCGGCTGTTTTACTAATTTTTTTTTTGCACACATTTCTCTTGGCTTGAATATACCTTTGAACTTTATGGTATGCATGTGCTGTCTTATAAAAGCTTTAAACTGTGCCCTAGATGGTTTGGCTCAGTGGATAGAGTCTTGGCCTGTGGACCAAAGGGTCCTGGGTTTGATTCTGCTTCATGGCACATGACCAGATTACGGGCTCGATCATCAGTGTGGGGCCTGCAGGAGGCAGCCGATCAGTGATTCTCTGTGATTGTTGATGTTTCTATCTCTCTCTCCCTCTCCCTTCCTCTCTGAAATTATTAAAAAATATTTTTTAAAAAGCTTTACGTTGTTATGCAGTCTAATCCATCAAACTTTTCCCTTCCAAGGAGCCATTGAAGTCATCCTTGCCCTATTTTCTTTGAGCATCATCAGAACTCAAAAAAATTGTGTTATCTAAGTTATCTACAAAATCTACAATTTTGTTATCTATAAAACTCATTCTGTAAAAGATTCAAGTGGTAGGCTTCCTTCACTCCCACCTCTGCTACGTGTGCTGTGCCAAACAAAACCCAGATTTCCCTGAAATATTTCATAATCAGAAAGATACTTGCCAAACCAGAAGTGGTATTTGCCTCTTGCCAAGACATTGGGATTTAAGAAATCCATCGAGCAGGATACAGGAGGAGGGATAATTAAAGAAATGACCCTTTTACATTTGGTTCTGTGTAAACATTTGGATATTTTTGCTTTGTCTCACTTTACATAAATGGCATCATAAACTCTTTACATGTCGTAGAGATGTGAGTGTGCTATTGCACTAGTGTTTTTTTTTTTAATATATTTTATTGATTTTGTACAGAGAGGAAGAGAGAGAAATAGAGAGTTAGAAACATCGATGAGAGTCATCGATCAGCTGCCTCTTGCACATCCCCTACTGGGGATATGCCCACAACCAAGGTACATGCCCTTGACCGGAATCGAACCCGGGACCTTTCAGTTCCCAAGCCGACGCTCTATCCATTGAGCCAAACCGGTTTCGGCTGCACTAGTTTTTGTAACTTGCTTTTAGTAAATCTAGTCTTCCCATTGATCTACTTTGCTTATACTGAAGTACTCAGAGACCATTGGGTTTGTCCAGAGGTTAAAAGGATGGGCCTCAACTTCAAGTCTTAGCATTGCCATTTACTAGTGACTATGGGCAGAATACTTAATCTCAATACGCCTTCAATTTCTCATCTGTAAAACGGAAATGATAATGTCCGTTTTATATGGGTGTAAGACTCAATGATCAGAATGTTTGATCAGCTCTTATCACAGTGCGTAGGACATACTAAATAGTTAAACAATAGCTGCTATTATTAAAAAAATCTTACAACATACTAGAGGCCTGATGCATGAAAATTCGTGCAAGAGTAGGCCTTCCTTCCCCCAGCTGCTGGCACCAGCTTCCCTCTGACACCCGGGACTCGGGCTGTTTTCCTCCTCTGGCCGCCTGCAGGCACCTGGGACCCGGGCTGGCTTCCCTCCGGCCCTGGCTTGGTCAGGAAGGACATCGGAATGACGTCTGGTCTAATTAGCATATTACTCTTTTATTATTATAGATTAGAGGCCCAGTGCACAAAATTTGTGCATGGTGGGGAAGGGTGTCCCTCAGCCTGACCTGCACCCTCTCCAATCCGGGAGCCCTCAGGGTATGTCCTACCAATAGCTTTGGCCTGCTCCCCACCAAGGCGAAGGCCAAGCAGGCCGTGCTGGGAGCTGCCTTGTCTCTGCAGTCAGTCTCCACAGAGGCGATGAGGTTAATTTTCATACTTGCTCCTGATTGGCTGGTGGGCATGGCAAAGTGACGGTCAATTTGCATATTTCTTTTTATTATTGTAGATTGCTAAATTTGATAACAAGTTTACTAATACTTAATATTTAGGCTCATCCATTGTTTCCATCTATAAAAACAATAAGGCTGCTTGCCTTTTCAGTAGCTTTTTCTTCCTAACCTGCTGATGCTTTCCATTTCCGAGAGATCATTGGTGCTCACGGGGGCTCCGAGGCCAGTCACCTCTTCCAGTGCCTTCGGCCTCTGTGTTGGCACTGGGATGCTTCTCTTTCGAGAAGACCCGGGAATAATAAGTCTTCCTTTCGCGTTGTCTGGCTGAATGCAGAGCTTCATTTTGTATAACTTAAAAATTCATGTTTGTGACAATGTGTTTCAGTTTCTCATAGGATTTGCAAGCTCATTAGCTGTTTTCTGTATTTGTTCTTTGTTATGATACTTCTTCCATCTTCCACACTTTTTCTTAAATTAAATGAATTAGTGCCGAAGCAGCACGTACACACATTTTTTTTTTTCTTCTCATTCAGGATTGGAGAAGACCAAATGACAGTCACATTGTAGTCCTGTGGTTGAACTTTATGACCAAAAAAATGTTTGCCATAACACTGATTTCCTTCCGAAAAAAAGAAAAAGAAAAAACACAGAACAACAACAGAGAACACTAAATTCCTTATCTTGCAAAGTTAAAAGCTAAGACATTCTATCTAAAATTCCTGGGTCAAGAAATAGAGGCTTACGTGTGTTTTCCTAACATTATAATATCAACCACTAGAAAAACTGAAAATGAAAATAAAAGTAAAATTGGGGAACTCAATTTCTCACCTTCATAGTGAGAAGTCAGGTGATATCTTAAGAAACAGAGTCCTGATGCCCAAAGCATTAAAAGTGGTTATTTTTGAGAAGTGGAATGGGGTGTGTGTGTGTGTGTGTGTATGTGTGTGTGTGGTGGAAGAGGTACTTTTAAGTCTTATATCCTTTCATATGTTACTGAATTTATTACTTGGTGCACATATTACTTTGCTAAGTGTATTCTATACAATCCCAATTTATAAAAATAAAAAAAGCATAGTTTTATATATGCCAAAATATTAAAAGTGATTATCTCTGAGGAATGAGTTGTTTTCTTCAGTATATTTTTCCGTATTTTGTTACAAAGTGAATATGTGACTTTGATAATCAGAAAAATATTATTAAGGGAAAAACACTTGGGACCTTCTGGATATAGTCACTTATTTGGCATCAGCATGACTTCTTTATTTATACAAGTACTATAACTTTTAAAAAAAAATTAGAGGAAATGTACACCGTATTCCCTTACAAGTTTGGAAGTGTATTAGTAAAGCAGGCCTTCTGCTCAAAATAACAGAAAATCCAGCCAACAGCAACAAACAAAAACAGCTTTATTTTTTCCCCTTCAGGAGGGTAAAGGTGGGCAGTTGCTGGTGGTTTAAGAGATCAGGGTAAAGACACCAGAGATGCCAGCTCCCTCCTGCTGCTGCTTTGCCTTCACCTTGTTGTCTTTAGCATTCTTACACTTGCCGCTTCAAGCTCTCTCAGTGGCTGGACGAACAGTCATTCCAGTGCTGTTCAAGGCGAGCAAATGGGAGGGGGCAGTGTCAGCCACGGGTTCCCCTTTATTAGGACAGCAGCCGCGTTCTCAGCTCAGCAGCGCGCCATCAGAACTCCTTTTATGTCCTGTCCTGTGGAACTGGGTTAGGTGTCCCCGTAGTGAGGAGGCTTTCAGTCTTTGTAGAGGAGGGGCGATGGGAAAGGGAACTGGGAACTAATATCGTGTTAGCCAACCCACACGTCTGCCACAAAGAGTTTTGATAACTGTAGTTCTGGTGTTTGCACTTCAGCTTCCAATCAGATCTGCAGGAGACACAGCCTGGCTAGAGGGCAGCATGGAAATCCAGCACGCAGGCTTTCTCTCAACCTTAGCCCCGTGGAGGTGGTTCTAAAATGCAGCTGATTTGTCTGGTCCCCGGGTTTCTAAACTTGTACTCCTTTAAAAAAAAAAAGAAAAAAAGAAAAAAGATAGTTTCGTATTCTGAAGAGAGAGTGAATTAGGGGGTATGTTTGCACAACGATCCCCAATTGAACTTGAATCTCTCTGCAGAATCCAAATTGCAGTGTCTAGCCTGTGATCTGAGGATGATGCGTTTGCAGCGTATCAATTATGGGAAGGTTTTCATGTTTGTTTTTAAGTCAGTATGCAGTGAAATTGGCCATCACAGGTTTTACAGTGATGAATCCAATAGAGCAACCCAAATAATACTGTGTCAGTTAAAAGTACCCAAATTATATCATCCAAAGTATTAGGTCTTACACTTGCTTGTTTTTTCCTCCACATATTTAAATGGGTATTACCCTGTAATCTTTTACTTCTCTGTCACTGGCTTTTGTTTTTTTTTAAATGAACACTTGTTAAAATTTTTATTTTACTCACACGATTTGAGTGAATCAGATGTTTTAAGGATTCAAAGGAGCAAAAAATCAAATGCAGTAAAAGAATGTTGAGATGAGTTGCAAATGAGGACAAAACTGGGTTTTTTTTGCACAGGAGAAAGTTTGTTAAAATCACTACTGGATAGAGAAGAATCTATAAATCCATCAGTTAGCTACAACTTCCAAAGAGTTGCCGAGTAGCTCAAAGACAATGAATAGAGCTAGACTATAACATTTAGCAAGGGGAACATGAGGAGGATGCATAGTGTTTCATTGACGACAATTGTTTTCTACACATGACTGCTGAAATATAGTACTGTCAAATTAGACTTGCTTATGAAAGCTTAGGTCTTAATAGTTGTATTTATCAATGAATCGATAAACTTTTATGTAGGTTTTTACAGTTAGCCCCCGCCATTTTTCCTACGTTCACGTGGTAATACTTATCACCTTGTGCTATTGAGGAGAGAGAAATGGTCCATGATCATTTCTCATACTTGGATAAACTAGTTTCTTTAATTATAGAAAAATATGCGCCGTAGGCTGGGGAGGACGTGAGGATGCAGAAACAGGTCACCTGTTGTCATGGGATCCAGCCTAATGAGGGGTAAACACTATTTAAGATGTCCATTTCCTCATCTGTAAAGTGGAGGTAATGATAGTTTTACTTATCTCCTGAGGGTGATTGTAATGACTGAGTTAAATTATGTGAAAGGCTTAGAATTGTACCAGACACATAGTAAGCGCTTCATAAATATTAGCTGTCATTACTGTTGTTATGGCTCTAGGTAAATGGATTCATATTTGCAAGGAAAGATATCCTACCAGCACCAAAAGAAGCCACTGTTGTTTTGAACTATCGGTCTGAAGGAGTTTATTGTCTGAGATCCATGGATGTTTATTTTCCTTAATGAATCATTTTGGAAAATTTTTGATTTAATTTTAAACACAAAAGTTTAAAAAACATAAAAGCGAAGTTAATAACAGACATATGAGGTAATTTTTAGAATCCCTACAAGTGAGGCTCATTGAAGTCCTGCAGTGCTGATGGAACATGTGCTCACATACAAGGAATTGCCCTGGATGGCATAACACACTTAACATTGCAGTGGTAGTCCCCCAGTGCTGAGCTAGCTGAGAAGATAAGACAACGCATGACAAATAGGAGTCTATGTATGGCAGGAAAAGGGCTCACCCAATGACTGGCTGGTCAGTAATGCTTTCGGTGTTCAGAAAGCTACCACGTTGGATTTGACGTGGGCACAGCTATATATATAAAGAGCCTTAAGATGTCACTACCATTGTGACCTTGAGTCTCTCAAGCATTCTTTCCAATAAATACCAAGTGTCTACCACATTAATATAGCAACCGAGGAAACAAAAAGAATGAAACATACCTACTACCCTTGAAACATGCTTATGGAGCGAGATGAAAAACACAGGAATGTATATGACGCGAAGTCATGCAGATGCTACACTCAAGCTCCGTACCCGGTGCCCTGGCTGCATAGAGGACAGAACGAGGAGTTCACGCTGCTGGCAGATGGGCGTGGGGCAGGAAATGCCACCCCAGGGAAGTGGCATTTGAGTCTGCTGGGACGCTTTTAGATTGAGAATGGAAGAGTACTCCAGCCAGCGGACGGTGGGCCTACATGTCGAGATGTGTGATTTTTGGAGAGCCTGCTGAGGCATTTTCAGGAAATTCAGGAGTGGCCCTGATTTGGGAGCCTGAATGGTCCCTCGCCTTCCTGTGTGTGTGTGTGTGTGTGTGTGTGTGTGTGTGTATGTGTGTGTATGTGTGTAAAAATTTAACAGGAGAACAGCACTGTTGAAACTTGAATGTGAGGTACAATTTTTCAGGAAAGGTATGTGGAAGGGCGAGCAGTGGACGGAAGAATGAACCGGAGAAACACCCGCTCTGCTAACAATCGGGGACGGAGAGGAAAAGGAGACCTTCAGGGAAGTACAGCAGGAGCCGCTCATTAGGAAGGAAGAGAGCTAAAATAGTAATGTCATTAGGACCAGGGGACCAGAGGCTTTACAAGAGGAGAGTTCATGTCATCCAGCCGCGTGTCCAGAGGAAATGAAAACTAAAAAAAGGCCGTTGGATCTGACAATAGAATGCCGTGGCTTCAGGCTCAGTGATTGGGGGTGGGGGCGGTGGAAGCGTATTTCTGGGGAAGAAGGAGAGGATGAAGTGTAGTACGTAAACCATTGGTCTGAAGAGTGTGGTGGTGAGAAGGAGGGCAGGAATAGGAGGAGGACAGCCTGGTCAGTGAAGGCTTTTTCTTTAGGGAAAACCGGGTCTGTGCGGTGTGTGCCGGCAGAGGGAGGCGTGCTGTGGGACGGGAGAAAGAAGAAATGATGGGACGCAGTTGGGTTAGATGATGTCCTAGGAGAGGGGTTTTGGGAAGGAGAAGAGGCAGACTTTCAGTTAGTCCCCAGGGAAGGAACTGAGCGTGGGGAATGGCCCAGCGAAGGGAGGATTAGTAAGGAAGAGAAGAGGGAAGGAGGGGCCAGAGGATGGCCTTTCTGCCCTTGGAATGCGGAGAGAGCCAGATCAGCTGGGCCTGAGACTTCCTCTTCTATTTATGTATCTGGGAGCATGAATGGAGGAAGTCCCCACCCACCCAGCGTGAGCTGGCCTTGGGGGCGGGGCAGCAGGCTAAGGGTGAGGGAGTGGACACGCTATCTCACATCTGGGCAGCCTGCCTACAGTGCACTCCAGCGGCACTCTCCCTTCCATCCCGCCCTTTTCTTTATGTGACAGTTTCCCGCCAAGAGAAAAGCCGTCATGTAAAGAGAATATCGACCACCAAATACTCTTAATGTCTTAAAATGCTATTGTTAATACATAAGGATTTATAATCGCCTCATTTAGGAGTACTAAATGTATGACTGGGTTTAGTAATTTTAGAAGTTTAGTTAGTATATAAACTTAAGCTGCATTTTATCTAGATAAAATTGTGGATCTAATTTTTAAAATTAAAAAATTTGAAGCATGATATATATGTGTGTAATATATATATGTACATACACACACACACACACACACACATATATGGAAATATATGTCTTTTTATTTTTATTTTATTTTTTACTGAGGGCTTTTCTCCATGAGGGTAGTCAGGACTCTTAAAATGCGAAGCAACAAGAACCCCACACACAGAAGCTGAGGCAGTGAGGAGCAGTGAGGCAGCAGCAGGTGGGTTATTCCAGGATCTCAGTGAAGGATCCAGAGGGACTCCTGTCAGGCGTGTTCTCCTCGCCGATCTGCTGTTTCTGGGTGATGCCTGCGTGTTCCCGCGGCCTCTGCTCTGAAGCCGGCCCGTGGGTGCTGGCAGCCCCACAGCACCATGACCCAGGGCCCCAGAGGACAGCAGTCTGGTTCCCACCAGCCCAGCCGCGGAGTGAACACCAGAGCAGGTCCCTCTGTGACCTGGTCCCGTCCCTGCTGAGCCTGTGGCCAGGGACCTGCCTCCTCGGCCAGGCTAGGGCCTGTTCTGTGGTCAGTTCTTCCAGGAGGGCACCGTGGCGGCCCATTTCAGTCTCATGCATGTGTGCATGTGTGTATATGAGTATGTGTGTATGCATGCATGTGTGTTTGTGAGTACATGTGCATGTGAGTATGTGTGCACGCGTGTATGTGCATGTGTGTATAGGTGCATGTGAGCATGTGTGTATGTATGTACTTGTTCTCTCCCAAATCGAGAAGTCTTGGGAAGAATCAGCCTTTGATGGCTTATGTGTGAATCTTAACAGCTTCTTTATTTTATGAGTTCACAAAGATATTGTAAAAGCCTTTTTTTTTCTTTGCTGTTGGTAAAGTGTTTTCCATGTTGCGTACCACAATGGACTTGGCCTTCACAAAGATGGAGCAACTGTACCTGGGTCGATTTCTGTATAGCGAAAACAAACAGAAACAAAACCACCATCACTACACGCTCTCTCTCTCCCCCCCCCCCCTCCCTCATGCTCTCTCTCTCTCTCCCCCCCCTCTCCCTCCCTCCCTCCCTCCCTTTCTCTCCCTCTCATCCTCTCACCCTCTCACCCTCTCACCCCCTCAAACCCTGGGTACCTAGTTAGGATTATGAAAGTAGCATGATGTAAGAGAAGGTGTAGCTGGCATTGGAGTGAAACAAATTTGGACTTTTAAGATTGTTGGGAAGATTCAAGATAATTACGCAGAGTTCTTGATATAGCCTTATAGTCTAGGCTCCTGTTAGGTGCTTGAGAAGTGATGGCTGTGATAACTCCACTTGCTAAGCATTGGTGCTTTGAACTGGTGTAGAGAACTGGCTGTGGGTCTAGCAGGAGTCCTGCCTTTTAACCTTAACTCTCTCAATAACCAGCTGTGCTAACCAAGACCTAATGCTGTTTGACATCCCGGGCCTGTAACATAGATACGTGGACTAGAGATCTTGTCTAGCTCAGAATTTCTACTATTTTAATAGTGTAATTTGGGTTACAGAAAAATATTTCAGAAAGGGAATCTTAGCATCCTGTCAAGAAAATTAATGATCTTAGTTTTGGAGTTAGATCTGGGTTTAATTCCACCTCCTCCACTCACCAGCAGTGTGAACTTGGACAAACTGCTAAACCTTTTCTCTTTTTTATTTTAATTTTAATTCTGTATTGTTTAAAATATTACCTAAGTCTCATTTCCCCCCCATTGACCTCTCCCTGGCCGCTCTCACCCTCAGCACATGCCCTCGCCCCCCCTACTGTCTGTGTCCATTGGGTATGCTCATATGTATGCATACAAGTCCTTTGGTTGATCTCTCATCCCTCACCCCCTGCCTTCCCTCATAGGTTGGATAGTCTGTTTGATGCTTCTAAGACTCTGGTTCTATTTTTGTCCATCAGTTTATGTTGTTCATTATACCACAAATGAGTGAGATCATGTGATAATTTATTTTTCTCTGACTGGCTTATTTCGCTTAGCATAATGCTCTCCAGGTCTATCCATGCTGCTGCAAATTGTAAGAATCCCTTCTTTTTTATAGCAGCATAGTATTCCATTGTATAGATGTACCATAGTTTTCTAATCCACTCATCTGCTGATGAGCACTTAGGCTGTTTCCAAATCTTAGCTGTGCTAAATTGTGCTGCTTTGAACATATATCCTTTCTGATTGGTGGGTCTGTTTTCTTGGGATATATTCCTAGAAGTGGGATTAGTGGGTCAAATGGGAATTCCAGTTTTAATTTTTTGAGGAAGCTCCATGCTGTTCTCTACAGTGGCTGCACTAGTCTGCATTCCCACCAGCAGTGCACGAGGGTTCCTTTTTCTCCGCATCCTCGCCAGCACTTGTCCTTTGGTGTGAGATGGTACCGCATTGTCGTTTTGATTTCATCTCTTGGATGATCAGTGACTTTGAGCATGTTTTCTAATGGCCTTCTGTATGTCTTCTTTCGACAAGTGTCTATTTAGGTCTTTTGCCCATTTTTGATTGGATTGTTTGTCTTTCTTTTGTTAAGTTGTGTGAGTTCCCTATAAATTTTGGAGATGAAACCCTTATCGGAGATAACATTGGCAAATATGTTCTCCCATGCAGTGGGCTTTCTTGTTGTTTTGTTGATGGTTTCTTTTGCTGTGCAGAGCTTTTTATTTTGATGTAGTCCCATTTGTTTATTTTCTCCTTACTCTCTATTGCCCTAGGAGCTATATCGGTAAAGATATTGGTATGACAAATGTCTGTCATTTCGCTGCCTATAGCTTCTTCTAAGATTTTTTTTGTAAACCTTGTCTCTTCATGTACAGAGCAGCAATAATAATATTATACCTGCAATAAAGTTTAAGGATTTATGCTCATGCAATTTTACTTTAATCAGTATTCATGAAGTTCCTTCCAGCTCCAAAAATTTGATATTTGCAATTATTTTTGTTACATGATAATTTATTTCTTTCATTATTTCTTTTCTGACAAATTCTAGCTGGGAAGATGACCGTAAGTCACAAGTGTATAGTTATAAATGCACCTATCACAGCTCTACATTGTGCCTCTGGCATGCCCCCTGGAGGCCACGTGGCACAGACTCACCAGGGCCGTTTCGTCACAGGATCTGGGCACTTAGTGGTATGAGTTCAAACCCAAATCTTTCCAGTAGTTAGCTTAGCAGTGGATTATGTTGGCATATACTTGTTAAAAGGTAAAGTACGCCAGCAAAGAAGAGGTCCAAAAAACTTACAAAACAGAAAATCTTCACCATCCATTTGGAAATTGACCATGGAGTTGGATCTACCAAGATTCCTACAGTCAGCCAGGTCTCACTGCAGATTCCTGTGAAGATCGAAGGCAATAAAGTGTGTAAGCCTTTTAGCATAGTATTTTTACACACACACACACACACACACACACACACACATCTCTTTATCTTCTAGGAGTATTTTTTTTTGTTTCCTCATGATCACCAAGCCACACTTAGTCAAGAGCACATCGATGGAAAACACAGTGCAGTTTTTATCCAAGGATTCTACTGGAACCTTATGTCAAAATAATCCCCCCCCCAACAACAAAAAAAACTCACAAAAACTGGAGAAGCTCAACCACATTTCCAAATGAGAATTTCATTTTCTCTTGGCTCTTGGTTTAGTTGCTGAAACCATTTTCCATGCGAATGTGTTTTATATGCCTTCATTCACCACACACTTACTGAGTACTCACTCAGGCTCGGTACTGAGAAAAAGAGCCGTGAGCACAGGTAGGCAACACACTTCCTAGTAAAAAGTAAGCCAGTGGCTCATTTAGCTTTCTTTCATAATAACTTTGTAGTCGCAAATACTATTTGAACCTGTGAAGTCCATGAAAACAGATTAGTGTACCATTGACTTTTGGGTAGGGTAGATGGTACCCAGCCTAAATTGTCTAACTTTGTTTAATTTGGTGTTTCTGAATCCTTTTTGACCTATTTGACTCTTTTCTCCACTGAATCTACTTTTAGAAATATTAGTGTCTTAGTATTTATACTAATATGTATATTAGGATTCTTTGACTGGAAGTTAACAATGTTATTTATATGGTATTTCTAGGACTGAAACGGTAACATATCAACAATACTTTATGGTTTTCCCTACACCAGTGGATGGCAAACTCAGTCAACAGAGCCAAATATCAACCGTATAACGATTGAAATTTCTTTTGAGAGCCACATTTTTTAAACTTCTTCTAACACCACTTCTTCAAAATAGACTCTCCCAGGCCGTGGTATTTTGTGGAAGAGCCACACTCAAGGGGCCAAAGAGCCACAGTTTGCCGACCATGGTCCCACACCAATTGGATAATGCCTAGGGCAGTCCTGGTTTATGCCTGTTGTTTCAGTGTGGTTATTAATAGTCTCTTTTGTTAAGTCTCACAAGTGCCCTGGTTTGGATGACAAATTAAACGGCTCCCCATAGCTGACACTTTGGGATCACTTATGCTCCAGGCAGCTTCTAACTCGGTCCTCACAACCATCCTATAAGCTTGGTATTGTTTCATCGTCTGTTTTACAGATGGGTCAGCTGAGCACAGAGAGCTAAGGATGAAGTTTGCACAGCCAGTAAGACTGGGGTCAGGATGCAAACACAGGTGCCCTGACCTAAGGGCTTGCTCCTACCCACAATGCAGTTTTGGTGCAGTGATGGCTCAGTGAACACGCCTGCAGGGAGAAGGGCGAGGTTGGAACTTGGAGCATGGGGACATGCAAAGCCAGGAAAGGGATAGGAACTTGGAAGTAAGGGGAGGGCAGGAGCTAAAAGGACTGAACTTTACGTTGTATAAGGTAGAATTGGGCGGTTTTGATTTTTTCTCTAATCGGAGGACAGAGGTAATAAGCAAGTAATGAAATAAACAAGGCAGTCTCATATACTAAGTGCTACGGCGGCAGTAAACCGTGGGGTGAGGGAGAGGTCTGCATGGGGTGATCTTGGAAGAAGCCTTTGAAGAAGTGACTTATGTTTTAAAGCTTAATTCTAAATTTTATTTTTAAAATTGGTGGTAAGATATGCCTTACAGAAACTGTTCCACTTTAAGCGCACTGTCGGTAGCATTAAGTACATTTTCACTGTGCAGCCATCGTCAGAACTTTTCCATAGTGCAGAGCTAAAGCTCTGAGCCCACCAAACCAGTGGTGTGCAAACTCATTAGTCAACGGAGCCAAATATCAACAGCACAATGATTGAAATTTCTTTTGAGAGCCACATTTTTTAAACTTAAACTTCTCCTAACGCCACTTCTTTAAAATAGACTCGCCCAGGCCGTGGTATTTTGTGGAAGAGCCACACTCAAGGGGCCAAAGAGCCGCATGTGGCTCCCGAGCCGCAGTTTGCGGATCACTGCATTAAACAATCACTCCCCGTCTCCTTCTGAATGAGATCACAACAGGAGACAGAAAGGGCTATACTTCTTGAAATAAGAAAGCAGATGGGCCTGGCCAGTGTGGCTCAGCGGTTGAATGTCTGTCCAGGAACCAAGAGGTCGCTGGTTTGATTCCCAGTGAGGGCACATGCCCGGGTGGTGGGTTCCACCCCCAGTAGGGGGCGTGCAGGAGGCAGCCAATGGGTGATGTTTCACTCTCATCGATGTTTCTATCTCTATCCCTCTACCTTCCTCTCTCTAAAAAAACCAACAAAGGAAAACGAAAATGGACAGGCAGGAGCTGATTTAGAGGGAAGTCCCGGGACCTGGAGGAGGATAATACCGTGTCCTGAAGCTCCAGCCTCTGGGGCACCAGGCGCTCAGGATGGAAGGGCCGGAAGTGGAACTGAAAGGGGCGTGGCTGGGACATCTGAAGGTTCTCTCCCCACTCACCCCTGCAGATAGGCGACCCCTGCACCACCCACCTGTGTTCTCAGGAGACCACGGTTTAGTCTTTATATAACCAAGCAAGTGCCAGAATTCTGAAACCAGGGCTGCGAGTGGCCGGTTGACTTGAGGCCCGAAGATGAAGGAAATCTATGTCTGGACTGCAGAGCTCCTGGCTTCTTTCCTCTGCTCTCCTCCCACCGTGTCCCGCTCTCCTGCAGATACCCAGTGCCCAGGCCGGGATGGCTCATCTCTGAGCACCCTCGGTGAACTCTGCCAGGAGGCATGCCCTGTTCCCCGCCCACCCCTTTCAGTCGCTTCTTTTCAGAGGACTGCTCTTAACTATGAACCAACTACCCAAGACCACTGGACATCCGGGGAAAGCCTCCGTAAAAGAAGTGTCAAAATAAGCCAACAGAAATAAAGAGGCGGAGGAGGAAATGGCACTTGGAATATTGGGAGAAAGCAGACACCATAGGGGTCAAAAGAAAAGAAGAGAAAAGAAAAGAAAAAACAACAACAACTCTCTAGTAATATCAGAGAAATTGCATATTTCCCCACCAAAATAATAGAGACTATAAAAGCATAAATCTGTGGTTCCCAGTGTGGGGCATTTGCCCCACAGGGGGGCAATTTGATTTTTAAGGGGGGCAATTTGAGAGTGGTTATTAACAGCTAATTTTTGGCATTTCTTATGGTTCTAGGGACCTCATATATAGTATATAAATATAGTGACACATGTATGCATTTCAGTTCTCTCTATGTTTTGAAACTTTATTTGCTACTCATATCACTTCGTATTATTATATTAACAATTTCTTAATGATTTCTTCTTTAGGACTTCAACTGTCCGTTCATTCTTTTCTTTCTTTCATGGATGCCATGTTCTTTGGAAGCTGTTTTAGACCAAGTTCATGGCCTTTTAGGCTTCCTCCGAGTGAACAGGAGCTCACTTTTTGGATCATAAGAATCAGAAGTCACGGGGCAGGGATGGGGGCATTAGGATGCTAGAGATGCTTAGGTGGGGCGTGGCCAACAAAAGGTGGGGATCCACTGGCATAAATCCACGAGGGGAAGAGAACTGGGTGAGAGATGACAGCAAATGGGAGATTTCAACTAAAACAGGAGCGGAGAACCTGGCTGCACGGGTGGCCACTGGGCAGAGCTGGGAAAGCAGGACCCTGGCCCCGTGCTGCCGGTGGCTGTGCAGTCACATTGGTCCTTACTGACGGGGCGCTTGGCGTTACTTGGACCAGTAGCTGTTGTCTTTTGAGTAGTTGATGCTCTCCCTATCGAAGCTATTAGCGGGCTGTCCACCAGTGGAGAAGTCAGAGCCATCAAAATGTAGTTCTTGTCCTAGGGCTCTTTCAAGCGGTCATGCTTTCTGTCCACTTTCTTGTTTGCGAGCCAGCATTTCCTAGTGAATAGCTAACGTTTTTCTGGGTGGCAGTGCCGGGGCGTTGGAAGAGATGTTGAAAATAAAATAATATTCAATCTAAAAATGTGCTCTAAATTTCGTGTGTCAAGTAGTTTAACACGTGGGCCCACATGCCTGGTGATGGGAGATGGTGTGACTTTGGGTGGTGGTACACAGTGCAGGGCATTGATCATGTATCGTAGAGGTGTACACGTGAAACTTGTGTAATCTCATTAACCAGTCACCCCAATAAAGGTAATTAAAATAAATAAAATTTATAGCATCGTCAGTGTAAAAAGGCTTGTTACTTCCTTTTGAAGTAATGTAATAAATGCTTATCAGATTCCCAGCCTAACTTTAAAAGACTTTCCCACCAGCAGTGAAATAAGCATTGATGAGTTCTCTGTATATTTAATTGCTTTGTGTAATATTTTCCTAGGAGGTGGCTCTATGACTTAAATTCCAGTCAGGCCTGTCATCTTTCTGCTGTGTAACCTTGGATACATTATTTAGTATTTCTGAGTCTCAGTAAAATGAGATAAATGGTATCTAACTCTGAGGGTAACTTGATTACATGAAATTAAAATAGATAAAGCACTCAGCCTCCCTCCTCGGACCCTGTGGAGTCAATAAATGTTACTTCACGTTCACGTTATTGAATGTATTAAGAGGGAATACTATTTTTCTAGGACTTCACAGAAATACAAGCCAATGGAAGATATGGAGCATTTTTGAAATGGAATACCTGTGTCTTTAAGTTTTGCCTTATTGATGTGCAATTCATGCCCTCCTCTGGCTTTTGCTACAGAAAGAGCATTGGAATGGGACTAGAAAATTAGGGTCTAGAAGCTTCGACCCAATGAATGGTATAGTTTGTTACTTCCCCACTTTGGGTCTCATGCCTGATTTTCAAGGCGATAGTGTGTTTCTGCACCATTAGATGATCCTGTGGCCTACGAGACTGAAGGTACCTTTTGGACCTGGCTTTTAGGGGGTGTTGAGACTTGGTGTACAGCTATTGTGATAAACTCAGTTAAATGTGTTTGGAAGGCTCATGATTGGACATTGCTAGACTAACGCTGGCCTTTTTATGGGAGAACAGTGCTTGCTATGAAACCCATCTTGGAATGGAAATATGCCAGGTGTGGCCATTGCTTTTCTTCCTAAAGAATTAATCTTTATTTTCAAAGTCATGGATTTTACAAATGTCCTTGCAATCTTCTTCCTTCGAACAGTTGTGGGCATTCTTATTCCTGGGATGACCTGGCGTGTGCAGGTTTTAATGGTTTGTTATGCTAATCTCAGCTCAGTTGTCACTACAGAGGGTGCCCTCTTGGCCCTAGGCTGGATTCTGTTCTTTGTTTACCGGTAGCTTTCCCGTAAACCCGTAAACCAAGTACTTGCTTTCCCATCTTCCCAGCTCAACCGAAAGCTCTCCTAGGGCAGCGGCCATCTCTCTCGCTCACTTTCATCTATACTGTCTGGCACATAGTTGACATTCAGGACATATATTTTGAATAAATAAATTGTTTTCCTACAAATATTTAAAAAGTAGAAATATAATGTTAAATAAAACCATAAAATACTTACTATAGCCTTTGCTGTTACCAAACAGTGAATTCACGAGGAAAGAATAGTCAAGGTGGTTATATAAATGACTTTTATTATTGTTTGTGCAAGAACAGTGAACATTCCCTGGTACAGGAAGCAACTTTTAAAAACTGTTGGCAGAACCAAGGGGTCAGACTGTCCTTGACCCTCAGATCAAATGCTTCAGAGCTCGGGTTTCCTTAAATCTTCTTCAGGTTGGAATAAACATTTTGACACGATGAAAGACTGACGCTGTGATTTTGAGTCTCCATAAACAAAGAGCTTAACAAATTTGCTAAAACAAAACCCCCCAAACTTTCTAATTTTTACTGGTTCCATTTTTTTAAAAAAAAGTCCATTTCCTTTCAAGTGCATGGCACTTCAGCCTGAGCTCAGCTGTATTAGCAGATAAACATGTTGATTCATTTAGCCCAAAGCTACGGAGCGAATGCCCGAGGGGCACAGCCTGTTCTTTCTCCCATCCCCATGGCAGCCTGTTTTTCTTCCTCTCCTTCCTCCCTGTGCCGGAGGGCCTGGGATGAGTTCACCTGCATTGCTTAGGAATTTTCTTATTTTAATTCTTATCTTAATGATAAGCGGTGCTTCTGGCTATTCCAGTGAGAGTAGCTGTCTCTCGAACTTTACTATCCCTTTTACTTCCTGCTCTGTTTTGAGTCACGACTATTGTTATGCGTCAGAGGCTTCTTCAGGTGTGTTTCGTTTTGAGCGTGGCCTTGATTTTGTGTCTATACGCAGTGGTATTGGGGTAAGAGATATACTCACATACTATGAATTACAATAGAGGTTCTATGCAGTATATGTTTTTATTGATTTCAGAGAGGAAGGGAGAGGAAGAGAGAGAAGCATCAATGATGAGAGAGAATCAGGGATTGGCTGCCTCCTGCACTTCCCACACTGGGGATCCAGCCTGCAGCCTGGGCATGTACCCTGACCGGTCATCGAGCCATAACCCCTTGGTTCATGGGTCCATGCTCAACAACTGAGCCATACTGGCCGCGCTAAATAATTTTTTTTAAGAAACCGAGGATGATGGTTGCGATTTTGTGATAGTTTTTAGGAAATGACCAAAATATGGGGCTTTTACTAATATATAAACCCTAAAGTACTTGTGTGTTCAGCTTATATTGTTTCCTGTGTGTTTTATACCATGGGAGGTGTCATGAATATGCAAAGATTAATAAGAAGCATGCTCTGCTTTTACCATCTGTGTACCGTTTCCCAAAGTGTACTCCATAAGTAGTTAAGGTGTTCTCCAAAATAGACTTTGGTCATTGTAAAAGCTTTGGAAATAATTGGACTGAACAGAATAGAAGGTTTCTTTGGTATAGAGTTTTCAAAAGTGTACGTTGTGAAATTTTCCAAAGCAGATATACTTTGTATGATCGTCCAGAATTCTTTGGAAACTTGTGGCGGGAGGGAAGGGGGGAGAGAGAGGCTCTGAGAGGAGTGGCAGGTGGGGGATGGGGTCATTGGTGTGTGCTGGAAGAGGATGAGTAATGTGCCGGGGAACACTCTTTGGGAAACATTGGCCTAATGTAACATGTTTATCTAACCCAATAGTCTTAGAAGTAGGAAGGCTGTGGAGCAGGAGTGCCTCTAAAATGCTCAAGAAAGATGATATCTAAACTAGGGCTCAAACCTGAGGGTAAATTGAAGATATTTTCAGAGAGACAACGTCTAAAAATTTTATTTCCCACAAACCCTCAGGAAGCTAAGGAAGGAACTCCACCAAAACAAGGGAATATATCAGGAAAGGGGGAGACCTAGGAGAGAAGAAAGGGTGGAAGGAATGCCCAGAATGGTCGCTGGCCCGCTGGCCCAGGGTACCCTGTCCAGGCTGGAGCCAGAAGACAGGGAGATAAAGTTGCTCAAAATCTGACATGAATGAATACATTCAAAGAGATTTGTCAGGTTGGAGAGTCCGGTTAATTAGGGATAAATATATAATAGGTCAGTATATAGGAATAACTACGTAAAAACAAAGTAGCCTGCCTGGTGTTGCTCAGTGGTTGAGTGTCAACCTATGAACCAAGAGGTCACTGATTCGATTCCCGGTCCGGGCACATGCCCAGGTTGCAGGCTCAATCCCCAGTAGAGGGCATTTAGGAGGCAGCGATCAATGATTCTCTCATCAGTGTTTCTATCTCTTTCTCCCTCTCCCTCTAAAAATCAATAAAAACACATTTTTTAAAAAATGATGTAAATGAGAAATTAGACAATTATTGATTCTAAGGAAGAGAAAATGTTATGCAGAAAAAGGTAATTACTGTTTACTACTTTACTCAGCCCTGAATGTCTATGTAGTCATGAGGATTCAAGCTTAAATAGTGAGCTAATGAAAGTATTTAGACAGTGGGAGTGGACGGTGTGGAGGGTGGAAGAACTAGGAAACAGCTCAATCTTAAACTCCATCACCAGACAATCACTAGATAATACCATCAGCTGACCTTTTACGAAGCAATAATGCACATTACATCACTTAGAGCTATGAGGATAAATTCCAGAATGACTGACTAAAGGAAGTTTTTGGGAAAGGACATTTGGAGAGGGGGCTGGGGACTAGTTTTCCTTAACAGACCTTGTAGATGTAGTTGATTAAAAGACCAAAAAAAATTAAAAAAATAAATAAATAAAAAAGCCCTATGGGTGTGCAACATTTATTTCTGAAACTTTAGACCTTGGAGATTCCATTCACTTCAGCAGATTTTTTTCCTAGATCTTCATTTTCCCACTTGCTTTAATTTCTCAGTTAAATGTTTCGTTAGGTAGCTGTAGTGTGGAATTGGGTTTGAAACCTGGAAATCACCTTGTCATTCCCTTCATTAGTTAGCTTCAAAGGCCTGATGTGGGGGTGAGGGGGTGGCTGCCAGTCCTCCCGTATCAGCCAGTCCAGGACCAACCCTCTCCAGTCCGCCCTCATCCTGCAGTGCTTTCCTTCTGTGCCCCTCACTTCTCAGTGTCTTCCTGTCAGCTGTGTGATGCTTGTTGCACTGTACTGTGTTTCACATCGGTACTTACCTGGACTCCACTGCCCCTTGCCTGCCTTCCTTTCCTCTCCGTTGCAGCTTCCATGAGTATTTCGGCAGCCGGGATGCTTGTGTGGGTAGAAGCTGCTGTGCTGCGTTCATGTGTCTCCCCAGAGCATGGATCTGGGGGCTGAGCCGGCCTGTGGGTGGCGGCCAGGTTGAGGAATGCTGTCACCCTCCAGCATTTCTGGTTCCCCGGCTTCTAATCATTCCTGTCATCTCCACTGCCAGTGCTTTTAATAACTGCAGGGTTCATGATCGACTGATTGACTTCCGTGAGATGCAGAGCCCTTAATGGGATGTCACAATTAAGTTACTAGTTAAGTTCTGCTGACCTCAGCAGAAGAGGCATCTATGGAGGATGTCGGCGGTCTCCGGAGGGATGGGGAGGCCAGGCTGCAAGGATCGGGCCGTACAGCTGGGAGCAGCGCCTCCATTCCGAAAATAGCTGGCGAAGAACACTCAGTGACTGAGAACCCTGCTCCGGAAGCTTGTCCTTCTTTATTACACTAGCGTCGCTATTTCACTCTTTAATGATAAACCTGCGAGTTAAGAACTTATTTTTTTTTAAATATATATTTTATTGATTTTTTTTTACAGAGAGGAAGGGATAGGGAAAAGGAGTTAGAAACATCAATGAGAAAGAAACATCGATCAGCTGCTTCCTGCACACCCCCCACTGGGGATGCTCCCGCAACCAAGGTGCATGCCCATGACTGGAATTATTACTTTTCTTTTCGAGTAGGGGCCGATGTGGGGGAAAATGCTGGGATGACTGGATTTGTATGGCCCCAGATTTTACATCCAGAGCTGGGCAGAGAGAGGAAACACATTTTCAGGAGTTGAAAGTACAGGTTCAGTCTGCTTTATGCTTGAATACCTCTTTCTGAGCAGAGCTGGAGGCGTAGCTGCAGGTCAGTGCATTTCCCCAGGGTGTCTGGTTGAAACATAATCCCTTGATTCAAGCCCTACGTGGGTTCTTGTCTCACGTAATGATAGTTTCACTTCTTTATTCCCAGTTTGGACCTATTTTATTTCCTTTTTTCTTGCCCTATTCCTCTGGCCAGGACTTCTGGTACTATCCTATATAATAAAAGCCTAATATGCTAAGTGTCTGGTCATCTGGTGACTAGTTGACCGTTGAAGCAATCAAAGGGTAATATGCTAATGATATGCTAAGGCTGTTCAACCGCTTGCTATGATGTACACTAACCATCAGGGGGTAGACGCTCTGACCAGAAGGTTAGTTTGCTGCCAGGGTCTGGACAATTGGTGCTAAGCAAGATGGGCTGGACATGCCCTGGAGCCTTCCCTCCGTACCTCCCTGTCCCAATCGTGCACTGGTGGGGTCCTTCAGCCTGTCCTGTGCCCTTCCGCAATCTGGGACCCCTCTGGGGATGTCAGAGAGCTGGTTTTGGCCCAATCCTGCAGGCCACTCCTCTTGGGTGGGCACCTGATGCAGGGCTCATGGCTGGTAAGCACTATGGCGGCAGCACCAGCCTCTGGATCGGGACTAATTGGGCGTGAGGCAGGTGCACTGGGGCCGGGATGATTGGGAGCAGCAGGTAGGAGCTGCAGGCAAGTGTTGGACTGCGGGTTTCAGCCTGATCCCTGCAGGCCACCCCAAGAGACCCCACCCGTGCACGTTTCGTGCACTGGGTCTCTAGTCCCATATAATAAAAGGCTAGTATGCAAATCGACCGAATGGCAGAACCAGTGGTCTCAATGACACACACTAACCACCAGGGGGAAGATGCTCAATGCAGGAGCTGCCCCCTAGTGGTCAGTGCGCTCCCATAGAAGCCCTGAGCTGGGCTCACAGATGGTGAGTGCAGTGCATGGTGGTGGTGGAAGCCTCTCCCCCCTCCTCGGCAGTTGGACATTCCCCAAGGGCTCCTGGACTGTGAGAAGGTGCAGGTTAGGCTGAGAGACCCCCTACCCTCCCAGTGCTTGTTGGTCCATTGATTTTTAGAGAGAGTGGAAAGGAGGGGGAGAGACAGAGAGAAACATCAATGTGAGAGAGACACATGGATAGGTTGTCTCACAGATGCACCTTGACCAGGGCCGGGAATCAAGCCTGCAACTGAGGTACGTGCCCTTGATTGGAATCGAACCCAAGACCCTACAGTCTGTGAACCGATGTGCTATCCACTGAACCACACTGGCCAGGGCGCCTGTGTCTTCTTCATAGTCATCGTTTAGGAATGAGGGTGCTGTCAGCTCTGCGGGCCCAGTGGGGGACCCTCTCAGAATATCCGTGCGTGTCTGCATTGGGTCAGCTCCGCCACAGCACCTGCTCGGAGACACTCAGACCAGCGCTAGGTTGGCTCACTCTTTCTTTTCCCCCTCCCACCTTTGCCTGTAGCATCGGGGCCATCCCTCACATAGCTTTTACAGCTCTCAGTGGAGACAGACGTGCGGGAGTGTAAGTAACATAAGACGGAGCAGAACAAGTGAGTTAGGGGTTCGCACGTGAGTCTGGGGGAGACACAGACATTCAGCCCATCAGCGTGATCCCACTCAGTGGCCCTGAGAAGGAAATCGTGTGTGGACAGGACTGAACACCGTGCCTCCAACATAAAAAGTACTGCGTCCCTCTAACCTGTCGTCATTGTCCTCCCTTTGAGTTGGCATGCACGTCTTGCATGTGGGGTGAAGGAGGAGCTTGAGAAAGCCTTGGCGGTTTGGCCTCCATGTATGGAGAGTGTGTGGGGACATGTGGCAGCAGAGCAGGATCACAGGCTAAAGGAGGAGAAGGCATGTAGATTTAATACCGGTGCTAAGAGTGAAACAGAACCCTGACTATTCTTTCTGTGTGCGTGACCCTAGAAGGCAATTCCTAATTTGTTTGTATTCAGCTCTTTGTTTTGTTTTCTCTGATTCCATTGGACAGGTTGAGTTTCTTTTTCTGAGCCAAGAAAGCAGAAGTACAACGTAGATCTTCAGCTACAGACAACACTGAAGTTATTTTGCTGGATTTTGAAATGCTCTGTTTCAAACATTTGAATCCTAGACATAGTTATGGAATAGACATGATAATCTATTCCTACCCTCTAGTTCTTAGCTGTAGGCTTTCTTCTCTCTAAGTTAGTCAATCAGGGACTTATTTTATTAGCCTTTTTAGGACGATGAAGAATCTCTAACTCTTTGATTTTGGGCAGTAACTGTCTCCACATTCACATTAGAGAGTCCTGGGTGAGTTACTAGAATCTGGGCTGGGGAAAGAGGTGTTAGTGGGTAATAGGTGTAAAGCGTGAAATATGAATGTGGATGTTGCCTTGTCTTGGCGAGGTGTGCAGAGAGAGTGACACGGCGATGAGGCCTGTCTGTATGTAAATTGTATTAATTTATATGGCGCGGCTATCACGCCATCTGCTCTGTAGTTTGCTAAGAATTCACACCGTGACTCGGCACACGGCTGGCAGCGTGGAGTTTGAGAAAAAGGAAGCAGCTGGTTTTCCCCAAGTTCATCTCTTCTCCGGTGAGAGTGGTCAGAGATGCGGCGTTAAACTGGGCTTGGGGCTTTTATTTATTTATTTATTTATTTATTTTTATTATTTATTTATTTTTTTTAAAATATATTTTATTGATTTTGTACAGAGAGGAAGGGAGAAAGATAGAGAGTTAGAGACATCGATGAGAGAGAGTCATCGATCAGCTGCCTCTTGCACACCCCCCACTGGGGATATGCCCGCAACCAAGGTACATGCCCTTGACCGGAATCGAACCCGGGACCCTTCAGTCCCCACGCCGACGCTCTATCCATTGAGCCAAACCGGTCTCGGCTATTTTTGTTTTAATAACAAAAGTCCAATCAATGCTGTTTTACTTGTCACAAGCAGTCAGATTTGCCCTGGAATCAAACGAGAGAAAGAAAACAAGGAAACTTACTGAGAGATTGCCCCTAATGAATATTAACGTAAAATAACCATCAAGCAAGAAACATTTCCATCCCAGGGAAGAACGCTGTGTGCGCAAGATCAGCGTTGCTATAATACCCGTGTGATAAGCAGAGCTGCGGTTCTGCTCAGTCAGTACTGCAGCCACGATACAAACGACGGACAGCCCAGCAGGAAGGGTGCCTGTGGAAATGGCACCTGGCGCGATGAGACAGGCTCTGGTCCCTCTCTCTGGCAGGCGTCTCTCTTTCTCATGTAGGAATAACCGCAAACTGGTATGCTGGCTCACCGGTGAATTCATCCATTTCCCGTGCATTCGTGTTGTGGGATGTGCTCGCTGAGACTAACCTAAGTGCTGTTACGAAGTAGAAGGTCTGTCTCCAGGACCCTGCCTCTGCTTGTTTCTTATCCCTTCGGCCTCTCATTGAGCAGCTGCCTTCCCAGGCCTGGCCCCGACGAACCGCTGTCAAGCGAGATCCCAGTCCTTTTGGGCCTGGACAGGTTACAGGAGACACGTGAAGAGCAGAGTAGGTTGCATTTAGTTAGAGCCTTTGAACATCCAAACGGTAGGTAAGACTTCAAACATGGATGTCTATCGAGGGAATATTTTTAGAGAATATATTTATACTAGAGGCCCTTGTGCACGAATCTGTGCATGGGTGGCGTCCAGCAGGCCCACCCCATTCAGGGCCAGTTGGGCCGGCCGGCCGGCGGGGTGGGGGGAGGATGCAGGTGGTTGGCCGGCTGGTCCCTCCCCCTGGTCGAATTCCCTGTCGACCTCCATGTCAAGGGGACAATTTGCATATTAGCATTTTATTATATAGGATTATTGTCGAGGTTATTTTTGTTGTTGTTTTTACTTCTTAAATCACAACCAGTCGCCAGGTAGGAAAGGAAATTAACATAGTTACAGGCCTGCTTCAGGCCAGAGTCTGGGTTTGTGTGCGGCCCTTGATCTACACAGCATCATTTGATCCCACAGAGAGCAGAACTCAGCATTCTTTCTCACATTTTACAAAAGAGGAACTGAAAGAGGCACCTAGAGGTGAGGCAGCCTTCCTAAAAGAGGTCACGGTGGAGGCACATCTTAAAATCAGACTTTTCAAACTCTTAAGCTCTTACTTCCACCGCCGTCCTGCCACGGCCTTTTCATCCTCTGTCTTACCCACGCTTCACTTTGGTGAATGGCCCGTATCTTGCCATCCCGTAATGCTCTGCGGGTGGATCCTCGCCTGCCTTGCGAATCACCCTGGGCTCTGTTGCTTGTGGTTGCTTCGTCTCACTTGAACCTTTTGTTGTGGTTTTGGCGGGGAGCATAGAAATGCCTTATCAGAGGGATGGCCGACAGTCACAGCATTCATTTCTAAACACACTTGTTTAGGTGTGTTTGTTTGCTTCGGATGGAGCAGCTTGCCCAACTCTGAAGTTGATGCTTAGAGCACGGCGGCAGTGGTGAGCTCTGTGTGAGCTGTGATGTTTGGGACTCGTCAATCCAAGATGAGGTTTCTTGTTGATGACACTAGTGAACAGATGTGAGCAGGGTGACACACAGGCTGACAATGTCATTCAACAAGGAGTTCGATGGGCTGCCCACGTCCCAGGGCTGAGCTGGGTTCTATACTGAGCACAACCTGTAAACCAGGGTGTCTGCCCTTTGTGGGATGACAGTTTAGAAGGAACACAAGCCTGTCAGGTAGCCAGTAAGTGCACTGCAGGAACTGCAGTGATGCGGGGGTGTGTGTAGGAGGACAATCGGGGGGATAATTAACTATGCTTGGGGCACCCTGGGAAAGGTGCAGAGAAGAAGTTATAGTTTAAACTGAAGCATAAGAGAAAGGGAGAGAGAGATAGAAACATCACTAATGAGAGAGAATCATTGATCAGCTGCCTCCTGTACACCCCACACTGGGGACTGAGCCTGCAACCCGGGTATGTGCCCTTGATCGGGAATTGAACCGTGACCTCTTGGTTCATAGGTTGACCCGACCACTGAGCAACGCCAGCTGGGCAAGCTTGAATATATTTGTGAGAAACTCCGTGGTCTGCTTGTCCACACACGGTGTGTGCACAGACAGCACACACAAATGCAGTACAAAGCTTGGATACTTAGCCTTTCCTCAACCACATATAATCATGTGTGTTCTCCTTCTCATCCCCCTCCACATACATCTTATAGAAGACTTCTCTTGTAAATGCTCATTTATTTCCCTGTATTTTCCTGCTCTTCAGCTCTTAAATTTCTCTTGTTTTGGAAGCAGCAGACTGATTCCTGGGCGGTTCTGGAAAGTCACATTAGCGTTGATTGCTCTATTTCTGAATTGTTCGCTACGTGTAGTCGTGAGGGAGGGATCGCAGTGGTGGCGGGGAAGGTTGGAGAGAGGAGCGTAATGGAGCCAGGCACCTGATTGCTTTATCGCTTTCACTGTCACTTCGAATGGTTTTCTTCTGCTTGGAATCATCTGAGGACCAATGGTGTGACTGGCTGTGTTCTGTGCTGAAGAGGCAGCTCGGGGACAGGCGTCTGGAGGGAAGCTTTGTGTTGGGTGGTGTATTGTTTTCTGGCCCATTTGGGCCGTAAGGCTTTGGGTTCCCTCTGATTAAGTATTCACACGCATACTTATCTCTGTTTCCCACGTGCACGCCGGTCCTCACAGGCACGTTGGCCGATGTTAAAGCAGTTCTGTCCACTTGTCAAGATGGGGGGTTTTACGAGATAGCCCTGCGTCAGAAGTTAGGGGAGCTGAATTGCGGTTCCCCTCGGCCTCTCAGTAATTCGTTCCATGCCTTTGGCCTCAGCACTTAATCTCCGTGGGTCTCAGTTTCTTGTGCTTTAGATAACGGGATAGGATAATGCTCTCTGAGGTGTTGCTCAGCTCAAAAACTTTTAATACTGACAGGGGCATTTATTGAACTATCCAATCTTTATTGGGTCCTTCCCACATTTCAAATCCTGTGCTAGATGCAGGCAAAAAGAGGCTCTGGACCATGGGCATATAGATCGATGGAAGAGAAATAAATCCAGAAATAAGCCTGAACATCTCTAGTTAATTGATTTTCAATAACGATGGCAAGACTATTTAATGGAGAGGAATAGTCTTTAGCAGGTGATGCTGGGACAGCTGGGGTCCTGTATGCAAAATAATGAAATTGGTCCCCTACCTCACACTATATAAAAAACAACTCAGTGAATCAGAGATCTAAACATCAGAGCTAAAAGTATAATATTCATAAAGAAAATGGGTAATTCTTTGTGACCTTGAACTGGGTAAATGTTGTTTTAGCTTTGACATCAAAAGCACAAGCAACCGCTGAGACCAGTTTGGCTCAATGGATAGAGCGTCGGCTTGGGGACTGAAGAGTCCTGGGTTCGATTCCGGTCAAGGGCATGTACCTTGGTTGCGGGCATATCCCCAGTAGAGGGTGTGCAAGAGGCAGCTGATCGATGACTCTCTCTCATCGATGTTTCTAACTCTCTATCTCTCTCCCTTCCTCTCTGTACAAAATCAATTAAAAAAAAAAAAAAGTGCACAAGCAACCAATGAAAAAATTGATAAATTGGGCTTTACAAAATTAAGAAAAACTTTGATGTGTCAAAGAACACTGTTAAGAAAGTGAAAATATGATCACAGAATGGGATAAAATATTTGCAAACCATTTATCTATATATATAAAAGCCTAAGTGACCGGCCGGCTAATGAATCTCAGAGGGAAGGGGGGAGGGTGGGAAGAGATTAACCAAAGACCTTATATGCATACTAGAGGCCCAGTGCACAGATTTATGGGGCCCCTCGTTCTGGCCTGTGGGGATCAGGCCAGAACCAGCTCTCTGACATCCCCGAGGCATCCCGGATTGCGAGATGGAGGTATGTAGGAGGCATCCCCTTGATGTTTCTCTCTCGTGCCCTCTCTCTTCCTTTCTCTCTCCCCGGCCATTCCCATCCTTAAAAGCATATTTTTTGAAAAAAGTGTTGGTGAGACGAGGGAGACTTTGGGACCCTCACACATTGCTGTTGGGACTGCACAGTGGTGCCGCTGCCTCGGAAAAGAGTTAGTTCCTGAAACACTTCAATATCGAGTTAGCATATTTATCCAGAAGCTGATTCCTGTTCAGCTTCCTCTGCTAACACATCACTAGGCCAGAATATTCCTATTCTTCCTCCAGTCTCCTAGGTACATGCTATTCTAGAATTTTTTATTGCCTATTCTAGGCATTTTTTCCCTTGAGAGTAGAAACTTCCTGACTACTCTTAGGTCAGCTAAGTTCTCCTCTGTGATTCCCTAAACCCCAAGAGTTTCCACAGTCAAGATGATTTGTTAACACTCTTCCTCAGGACAAATCAAGCTCTTTAGGGACTAAGATTGGATTTTATTCAGGGCTGTAGTATAATATATGAGACATGGTGATAATGCTCATTAAACGGTAATTGAGTCGAACTCCTAATCTCTTCACCTGCACTCCTGCAATTTCTACTTAAGGTTTTGTTTCTCCCTTGAAATATATCTCCTGTAAAGTAACCCAAACCCTCTGAGAATCAAATGAAAGCAAGAGTCTCTATCAATGTACCCTAAATTTCCATCATAGAACTATTTCCATCATAGAACTAATCTAAAATTACTATATCACTTTATGGTTTCTCCCCCGGAATGTATCCTCAGTGGTCGTAGGGACCATGTTAGTCTGGTACACTTTTGTGTACATTAACATAACCTTACACACAGTAGGACCTTAAATACTTATTGCATGTGAATGGGTACCCTCCCACCTCCCCAGCTGAGAGCAATGCATTTATACATAATACACATAATTTCACAGACCTTACAAACCTTAGACTTTGCATCTCTGCCCTACTGTTAGCAGACTAATCTTTCTAAAATGGGACTTTTATTAATGAAAAGGTCCGTCAGACTCCTGTGCCAGATATGAGATAGGCCCTTGGAATGCAGAGGTGAGTAAGAACATCACTCCTGCTGCCGATGGAATTTAGAAATAAAGAGGATGAGAAGCTTCAGTCTCCTTGAGAAGGTCAAGGAGAGCTTCCTGGAGGACAGCTGATATCTCTGAGGAGGTTTTCTAGAACTGTTTCCTTCCAGTTGCCATTGTCCTTATCAGCTGGCACCTTCCCCCACCCCTCACCACTCTCCCTGGCAGCAGCCCCGGGGGGGGGGGGGGGGAGGGAGGGGGTTAAGAGGTCTCCGAGGGTGCTCTTGGCTGTCCTAGGGCCACCCTCACACTGATTAACTCGAACTTTTCTGCAATTGAAGGGGTAACTTTGGAATGAGGATCTAATTCCTTGCTAGAGAGAAGAGTATTTTTAGGTTACCCATCAGCCACGATGACTGAAAGGAGAAGTCAGCAGCATCCTGCATCTTAACTGAAGCCCATGCGAGTTTTCGCCGTCTGTGGTTTGATGTTGGTTTGGTTGACAATGGCATCAGGAGGCATGAGCACTTAGCAGCACTAAAATAGTATATAATTTATGTATTTATTCTGTTTATTTTCTCCTTCGTTCCCATTTCAATGTGAGCTCCATGAGAACAGGACTTTTTCAGGTTTGTTCTATGAAGGTTTGTTGAATGCATTCTTAGGATGTCATTGGTGGTGGTAGCCGAGTAGTTTAAGTAAAAGAGGATAGAAGCTGTTTACCTGGTTGAGGATAGCCTTGGCTGGTAATTCCGAATCAAGCAGGAATAGGTTTTTCCCCATTTGGAAAAGTTTGGTAAAGAGAATATTTACGAGAATTTTCTTCTTAGTCACTTTTTGTTTCTTTTTACTACTGGTAGCTTGTAAAATTCACATGACTTTAGCTTTTTTTGTAATTTATATACGTTTTGTAATTTATTACTGTAAGTCACATAATCACAACATGTTATGGCTCTTTCGATTCTTAGAGAAAATGAAAATTTTAGGAATTCTCTTCTTTAACCTGAATGCAGCTGTGAAATGGTATTAATAAGTAGTTTTAGACCTCAGATAAATTTTGTTTTTTAAAATGACTGAGCAAATGTGCACCAAAGTAAATATATGTGTAAATGACTTTACATTATTCAAAATTCTAGAACTAGACATCTGTCTAATGGATGCTGTTCTAAATGTTGCTAAATGATTAACAGTAATTAAAAGGTTAAATATAAGCTGAAGAAAGCTTTGAATTTTGAAATGTTTGCAACAGCAAGTAATCTGACTGATGGAGACATTTTTGTCAAAGTTGAAAAAGTTAGAGCTAATTAATTTCTTGGGAGACATATGATGAAATTGTAGGTGTGATAACATATTTCAGTAACATATGGTAGTTATGGGGCACCTTTCTAATGACTGAGCAGCCATTTAAATATAGACTTTTTTTGGTATTTTTCTTTAATTTCCCTTCTTACTGAATTTTTTAAAACTAATTTTGTTTTCTAGAGGTGAGTAGTCAGGATTTAATGATTTATATTTAAAACATTACCATGAACTTGTAATTCTAGTCTAAATGGCACAGATTTTAACAAAAAAAAGTTTTCTTAAAACTATAGCCAATCCATGGCTGGTGTGGCTCAATGGTTGAGTGTTGACCTAGGAACCAGGAGGTCACGGTTCCATCCCTGGTCAGGGCACATGCCCGGGTTGCAGGCTAGATCCCCAGTGGGGTGTGCAGGAGGCAGCCTACCAGTGATTTTCTCTCATCATTGATGTTTTTCTCTCTCTCCCTCTCCCTTCCTCTCTGAAATCAATTAAAACACACACACACACACACACACACACACACACACAAAAAAAAAAAAACTATAGCCAATCAATTTGCCCTTAGCATATGCACATATTATGCTTATATTACTAAGTAAATCCAATTATGGAAGTATACCCTCTACGCACATTGTACAACTCAGATTATCCTAGACTGAGGACCAAAAAAATGTTAAGTGGCCATCTTTGTTTTACAGCACAGATAGGTGCATATTTGAAAAATTTAGCTGTATTTTTCCCTTATAAAGAGTCACTGTTTGCATTTTGCCTTATTTCCTTCCTTCCATTCTTGCTTTCTGAATATTGCTTATGTCAACAGATTAAAGAGAGAATTAGCCATTGTTATTAAAATAGTATCTAACACCTTCAAAGAGGAAATTTTGAGTTAAGGATTTTGCAAATAGAAGCAATTAAGTAGTGAATTATAGTTTTCATTTTTTAAAGTTGAATTTTAGCACAATCTCTGTGATTATAATATGGGGTATAAGTCTAACATTTCCTAGCTGTCATTCAAAAAATACCCACATGAAGTGAGAGTTCCGGATGGAAACACGGCTGGGTGCTCCAGAGGCAGCCACTGGAGCGGTCACGTGACCTGCTCTCAGTCTCAGCATCCTGCCGAGTAGACTGATGAGTGGGAAAGGCAGTGAAGCTCTGCTTTGCAAGTCTTCTGATGTTAAAGCAACAATACTCATGTTTTAAAGGAAATAAGCTGAGCCCAGCAGGTGTGGCTCAGTCCTTGAGTCTTGACCTTTGAACCAGGAGGTCACTGTTGAATTCCTAGTTCAGGAACATGTCCATTTCTGGGTTGCGGGCTCGAGCCCCAGTAGGAGGTGTGTAGGAGGCAGTCAATCAGTTATTCTCTCTCATCATTGATGTTTCTCTTCCTCCCTCTCTCTTCCTCTCTGAAATCAATAAAAAATATTTAAAAAAAAATAAAATGAAATATGCTGAAAGGAAATATAATTTTAGACCTCAAAGGAAAGATGATGTACAAATTCTAGAATTAATAGGAGATAACTATAACATTTCTTTGGTTTCTAATCAGGACACTATTCCAAATATTTTTGTATTTATTTTTAATATGCTTGCTTTAAAATTTTGCTTATACTAGTTAGAGGGTCTAACATGTCCAGAAATCTCCCAAAATGATTTACTAAACTTTTTTGATATTACCGTAATTGTTTTCAATTAAACTTGAGTATCCTCCGAAGAATTTTGGTATGATGCCTATTCTATGAATTCTTCCTCGTCTAAATGTGTTGTGAAATTTTTGTGGTCAGTTGACATGCTTTTAGCCAATGACGACAAATTCAAGTATCCACAAGGGAGATGGAAGTATTTTGTTCCACGTGGGCTTTGAACTCCAGCTGTAAGTGAAATAGAAAGGTGAATGTCAAGTGATTCACAATAAAACACTACTCATTCATTTAACCAAATTTGTAAAGTTTGGATTAATGCCTCATTATCTGTGAACACGCTCTGTTTTAAGGATAGCAGAAGTCCCTAAAATGTAGCTTACCAGTTTGAAAGATGGCTTTAGGAATTTGTTCTGGGGCTGTCAACTTTAAATAATTTAATTGGTTAGATTGCTAATAGTGATTAGAATTTCCAGAAACAAAATCCTAGTGGATAGGGTATTCATTTTGTAGAACATACGGCTGTTTCAGTGGAATAGAGTAAAATGATGACTTAGAAATGAACTGGTTCGTTTTATTCATTATCAACAACAGTAAAATAAACTTTAAGTTATATCACTTTTCTTTATTAAAGTAATAACTCCACACAGTTCTCTGTAGCTACTGGGCACTATTTAATGAAGATTGGAAAGATGGTAAGTTTTATTCAGTAGGGAAATTTGATTTCATAATTGAGTATTTACACTTAGGAATAGCATATTTCTTTTTGCTTCTATAAGTCGTTAAATATTTTCTATTCAGATAAATCTTAGTAAATGTAGATATCAGATCCATAAGTCGACATTAAAATTCACTGTGAATAGTTGGCCCTGGTCCTGAATGCTTGGTTCATCTTAGAGATGTTTCTGGAACAGTGAGCAGGTGACTTGGGAAGGTTAGAAGACTCACGTTTTAATACAGAGTCAGCAGTTTTTACCTTGCCATCTTCCTCGCCGGGTGCCGAGGGCAGTGTTACAGCCATTCACAGGTCTTTTTTAAAAAAAATATATATTTTATTGATTTTTTTATAGAGAGGAAGGGAGAGGGATAAATAGTTAGAAACATCAACAAGAGAGAAACATCCCCACTGGGGATGTGCCCGCAACCAAGGTACATGCCCTTGACCAGAATCGAACCTGGGACCTCTCAGTTTGCAGGCCAACGCTCTATCCACTGAGCCAAACCGGTTTCAGCCATTCGCAGGTCTTACTTGTTCTCTGTAACAACTCAGGAGGTCTGGAAGGGGCTTGTGATTGAAAAGGAGGGTCTGAGAGAAAGGGCGTGCAGAGTCCTGCTCACGGCGTGGACAGCAGCCATTCTGTGGAGCATGGTGGGCTCTGTCACATGGAAGCACTTCCGTGGATGCTTTCTTTCATTCCCATCTGCGGAGAGTGGGTCACTGATGGCACGTAGGTCAGACAAGAAAGAGAAGCCCGACATTACCTTTCTCCCCAAAGGCCCTGCTCCCGGAACATGGCATGTTAGCCCGGTCAGGTCATTGCCGGGGGTTCTCAAAGTTGGCAATTAGAAACTTTATAGTGAATTCATTGTTTATGACTTTATGTTAGCGGTTTCTGTTGACTAGGACAGTTTCAAGAACAGATGATCCAGCCTTCTAGCCCGAGAATAAACAGTTATGTTTTGCCCTAAGAATGAAAGAACAATTTTAATAAGCACATTTTAAATATATCCATTTTACATAATTTAGTCTCTAAATACATGCCAGAGTTTCTCAGAAACTCAGAATTACTTATTCTTTGGAAATTTGGGGGGAGCTGTAGGTGCTTTATTCATTTATAATTACCAGGTATACTGACAAAAATCTGTTGTTTTGACTTTTAGAAATTGTTCTTAGCATCATAATTTCTTATGAGATACTGATTTGGTTTGAATTAATATCAATAGTGCAGCCAACACAGACACCAGCGGGGTGAGGGCATGAGTGAGAGGGGATTGGGGGAGGGGCCATGGGGGAATAAGGACACATATGTAATACCTTAATCCACTGGTCAGCAAACTGTGGCTCTTGAGCCACATGTGGCTCTTTAGCCCCTTGAGTGTGGCTCTTCCACAAAATACCATGGCCTGGGTGAGTCTATTTTGAAGAAGTGGCGTTAGAAGAAGTTTAAATTTCAAAAAATTGGCTCTCAAAAGAAATTTCAATCATACTATTGATATTTGGCTCTGTTGACTAATGAGTTTGCCGACCACTGCCTTAATAAAGAAGGGGGGGAAAATTTAAAAAGTAATTCAGCCAAGAAGAAAGATTCTAGGATAAAGGAACCAAAATTCTGTGCATTTGGGCTTCGACAGTTAAATACTTCTGTTTCTTAAAATACACACGTATTATTTCCCTTAAAAAAAAAAAACAGCAACCGTGGCCTGTCCCCCTCGCTAATGCTAAGGCCTGGCTCTGAATCAGGAATGGTGCGATGCGCTTCGCAGTGGATGCCATGTAGCATAGGAAATGGTTCAGGATGAGGCAGAGAAAGTCCATCAGCTCCGGCCACGGTTGTGGGGATGGTGGTTGTCCTATTTGGTACCAGACATTCCGGGGGCTGGGACGGGCCCTTCTTTTGTGGATATCGATGCTGCAGCTGATTGCCGACGATCCTGGGAGGTGAGAGAGGGCTTTCTCAGCCGCTGGTCCTCCCCTGGCTGGGTTTTCAGGAGCCAGGAAAGATGTTCTATCAGCTCCTAAGCTTTCCACTTGCTACGTGTGGTTTAGTGACTCCTTGGAGCCAGGATGACCGGGAGCGGAGGCTGGGCTCAGTCAGCTGGTCTCCATCATCCGTCCATCCATCCGTTCAGTCGGTAACACCTGGTGAGGACTGGCAGTGGAGCTCCCATGGAAGTCAGGGAGGTGGCAAGTAAAGAAGATGAATGCTTAAAGCATGTATTAGGCAATAGAGAAAAATCAAGTCCGGGAACTAGGATTTGATGGGTGGGGTGGTCTGGGGTGAGATTCTTTTATAGGGTACCCTGAAGGATGTGAGTTAATGCTAGCCACGTGTGGAGGGCTGCTGTTCCAGAGAGAGGGGCTAGCTAGCATCCAGACTGTTCCTGTAGAACTTCCTTTAGTTCAGTCAGCTGGTGCTGAACTTTTTTTTAATGGCAAAATAGACATAACATAAAAGTTACCATTTTAGCAGAAAAACGGTTTGGCTTAGTGGATAGAGTGTCGGTCCCAGGTTCGATTCAGGTCAAGGGCATGTACCTTGGTTGCGGGCACATCCCCAGTAGGGGGTGTGCAAGAGGCAGCTGGTCGATGTTTCTCTCTCATGGATGTTTTTAGCTCTCTATCCCTCTCCCTTCCTCTCTGTAAACAATCAATCAAATATATATTTTTTAAAAAGTTTAACATTTTAGCCACGTTAAGTGTACAGTTTGGTGACATTCAGTGCATTCCTCCAACTATAAGCTTTTAGGAGAAATTGCCATATAATAAAGGATTCTTTTAGTGTTTGAGTAACTACACATCTTTGCTGAGTTGTAGGGTGTGGATAGTCGTAGACTCTTAATCTGGTCTTCATGAACTTTGCTTGCTGTGATCTGAACGCATCTAATGGCTAACTTGAAACAAAGTTTGTTATAATAAAATTACACTTTATAAGAAAATTGGAGAATCCTGAGCGTTTTCTTTATAATTTAATTTAGATTCTGGTAATATGGAGAACATTCACATGAAGCTCACTGAGCTAATAGCTTTGCTCTTTTACCAGCTAATCTATCAATATATCATCAATTGGAGCATTTACTTACACTTTAACCCTCAATGTCCAGTCTTTCACGTGGGCTTACAAGTGTGCCAAAAGGCAGGAGGGAGCAGTAGGAGATTAATGAAGGACTTATTCATCAGCGTGGCAGATATTTATTGGCTGTCTCATACACATCCGTTGTGTTCTGCTGGGAATATGGTGAGTCAGAACAGACAGAGTTCTTGCCCTCCTCAGCCTGACACTGTGGACCGGCTCTTTCTTCCTTGTTGCAGGAGGCCGTCTCGTGCATAGTAGGGTGTTTAGTTGCATTTCTGGCTCCTCACCCATAGACCAGCGGTCACCAACCTTTCAGACCTCATGGACCACCAGTGGTCCAGGCACCACCGGTTGGCGACCTCCCTTCCATTCCAGATATTGTCAAATGCCCACAGGGGCGGGGCACAAAATCAGCATCCTTGTTGAGTGCCACTACTCAGAGAGCTTCAAGTAAGTGAAGATCCGGGTACTAAACAGCCAATCATTTCAAAATATGTTATAAATACGAATGACGGTATATACAACCATCACCTGTGGTAAGTGCTAATTAAGACATGTACAGGAGCCATGAGACAGGAAAGGAGAAATTAGTAACTCCATACTGACTGGAGTTCAAACAGATAAACGTTTTCCTTGAGTATATATTCCAGACTTGATGTGGGAAAAGACAAGAAACTTAAGACACGGCTTTGAGTTTTTCTTTCAGCATATACACCTGATAGTTGCCTGTTAGCCGGCATCCCCCAAGCTAAGACCCATTAAGAGTGGAGGAGCTATGGAGGGAGAGCCAGGCGCCTCCTGCTGTTTCCCTGATCACTTCTATATACTTTTGAATAAAAGGTTTAGGCAAAGAAAAAGAAAACAAGAGTGGATGAGCTGCCGAAACCAGTTTGGCTCAGTGGTAGAGCATTGGTCTGTGCACTGAAAAGTCCCAGGTTCGATTCCAGTCAGGGGCATATATGTTGGTTGTGGGCACATCCCCAGTAGGGGGTGTGCAAGAGGTAGCTGGTCGATGTTTTTCTCTCATTGACATTTCTGGCTATCTCTCTCCCTTCCTCTCTATAAAAAATCAATAAAATATATTTAAAAAAAAAAAGAGTGGAGAAGCGAACTGTTAATAGCTAAGCCAACACCAGAGGCAGCAGTGAGGCCAACGCTGCACCCAGACTTCCATCACCTACTTCTGCTCGGGGGGGGGGGGGAAAGACCGTATATGAAGCACAAAGAGGATGATTTAAGGCAACATATCAATTAAGTGCTAAGCTGTGTCATGTTATTAACATGGATCCATCAATCACTGCCATCCACTCGTCAGGCCCCATTCACGATGATGAGTGGCAGCACAAGAGGCGGGCGGGCGGTTCATTTTGACGAGGGCTGCCTGGATTCTGATTCTTCAGCGGAGGCTCGGAGGGTCGGCCCATGTGGCCCAGCGGCTCCTGTTCGGTTCTCACCTTCTGCTGCTTACCCTCCTCACCTGTGGGAGAGCTTGAATGTGACAGAGCAGACAATGGAGAGCCCCTGAGTCTTGATGGGGAATGTAACATGATGCGTTGGTTGTATCTCCTGGAAGAAAACATCCCTTCCTCCACCAGCCCATCAACCTTGCCTTGCAGAATGTATTTCATTGATTTTTTACAGAGAGGAAGGAAGAGGGATAGAGAGTTAGAAACATTGATGAGAGAGAAACATTGATCAGCCATTGGGGTTGTGCCCACAACCAAGGTACATACCCTTGACCAAAATCGAATCTGGGACCCTTAAGTTCACAGGCCGACACTGAGCCACATTGGTTGCGGTGAAATGTGTCTTTTAAACCAAATATTTATAAGTCTCCTATAAAAAACTAACTTCCTAGGATCATTTTTATACTAACAACTTTATATTTCCTGATTCTCATCTTACACGGTGCTTTTATAATGCCTTCCATGACTTACACCATCCTAAATTATACGTGTAAGTTAGTAGTCATGCTACTTAAAAATCTGAATTACCTTTTAAAGGCTTAGGTGTGCCTTTTCACTTACTCGGTTGAGTCAGTTTCCCACCTTCTGTTGCCTGCTGAGGTCAGAGGTTGGTGGAGGGAAGATTGTGAGTTTGAAATATGGACATTTGGGGAGAAGGTAGATCAAGATGGTATGACATGACAGAAGAGGTATGAAGACCTTGAAATGGGTCGAAAGAACAGCAGGACGTGGGAGAAAAGCATATATTGGGAAGGGACATAGGAAATATGCCAAAGATGCTTGCCTGTTTTAGATATTTGCTTAGAGTCAATTTGGTACCTGGGAAGAATGTTGAAAACGTTAATTTCCACCCAGCCAGTGTGGCTCAGTGTTTGAGTGTCAGCCTCTGAACGAGGAGGTTGCATTTCAATTCCTGGTCAGGGCACAGGCCCTGGTTGCAGGCTCCATCCCTAGTGTGGGCGTGCAGGAGGCAGCCAGTCAATGATTCTCCCTCATCAATGATGTTTCTATCTTTCTCTTCCTCTCTGAAATAAATATAAATGTATTTAAAACAACAACAACTCTAATTTGTTTTTCCCCACCCTTCCATTCCAGCGACCTACATTTAAGGCCAGTTTAGCTGGTACCGACTCGTACTGTTTAACTGAGTAAAATAGACCCTTGTGCTGACATTCTCAAATGTAACAACTCTGGTATTCTTCTCCAGAACACAGCATTCAAAGTACCTAAAAAACTATCAGTGGACTTAGGGAGGATAAGCTATTTACAAACACCGGGACTACCTGCAAGTGTTTCTGTTATGTAAAGATTTATTCATTTATAAATCATGTTTATTTATAAAAAAAAAAAAATCAAGTTTATTTGAGGTTCTCTCTAATGTGACTCAACTGTCAAAAAAACACACACAAAAAACAAAAAACAAAAAAACACCGAATCTAAGATGTGTGCGTAGTTGAAATGAGGTTGTTTTAGAAAATTACATTTTGGCACGTGACGAATCCTTAATAAGGAATAATTGTTTTATCTATTTTAGGGAAAAATTAATTTGACAGACCTATGATTATGTGAAATTTAGGTAATGAACATGGGCAGTACATAATTTCCGTGACATTTATAGCATCGGCCACAAAAAGGACGGAATTAGTATCATCAGATACAAAGGATGTTCATTTCAGACCAAAGCTGTTTGGAAGGCACTGCTCATGGTCACGGCCATGAACTCCACACAGACCGGGCCCCAGGCCGGTCCACGTGGCTCCCTGCACGTACCTTTCAGGAGCTTATCTGCTGCATTTGGAAGAAGTTTCTTTTTCTTTTTAAAAAAATATATTTTATTGATTTTTTTTTTATAGAGAGGAGGGGAAAGGGATAGAGAGTTAGAAACATCGATGAGTGAGGAACATCCACCGGCTGCTTCCTGCACACCCCCTACTGGTGGATGTGCCCACAACCAAGGTACATGCCCTTGACCGGAATCGAACCTGGGACCTTTCAGTCCACAGGCTGACACTCTATTCACTGAGCCAAACCGGTTTTGGCTTGGGAGAAGTTTCATGATTTTTTTGTACTTTCCATTATGGAGTAGATTTTTCTTAGTCGAAAATGTTCTGTCATCCAACGATTCTTTGGTTTTGGACCAGAAAGAGAACAACTTCCGATTATGTGAACTCATAAAGCAGAGGCCTCCCAGCTAGCCATGGTTCGGACCCTGCACACAGCCTGGCTCAGCAGCCAGCCGAGCTGAGCCAACCTAGCTGAGTCAGCCAGACTTCTGTGAGTAGTTCTCTATCCCCCTGCAGTCAGGGGAGCCGTGATGGGGAGGAGGGAGAAGGGCTGTGAATGGCCCATTGGCTAGTCACAGTAGCCCATTGGCTCCTCACAGGAGCCCAGGCAGGTGAGGCTCAGCGCTGATGTTCCGGGGGTCAGCCCACCTCCTGACCCCTCCTGAGTACCTGGGAACTTGGCCCAGAAAGCTCCTCTGGATTCTGCCGTCCTGCACCCTCCCCCTGCTCCCCTGCGGCTGGTTCTGTTTCTGGCCTTCCATGCGTCTCTCGGGCCTGTTTGTGGAGGTGAAAGTTCTTCCTTTCCTTCCTTCTCCACTGGAGTCCCCACGGGCCCCAGATCGAAGCACCCTCGCCCTTCATCAGTGGACTGCATTGCTGAGACTTCAGAACAGGGCCATACAGCAGAGCGCCTGCTTTTTCTTCATTAGGAAACAGCCAGCAAAAGCAGTTTATCATCAAAAAAGGTGAACTCAGTGCTCCTTTCCCTTCACACATAGGAGCAAGAGAATAGTATATACTTACAATTTAGATACAGTCCCATTTCTTAGAGTACTACACATTTAAGCTTTCTTGATACTTCAATCCAGATGTAAGCAGTTGGCAAGAGTGTCCTCTTTATTTCTCATTATCTTGGATATAATCTAAACAGACCATCACAGTTGGTCTATGCATGGGTGTTCACACAGATTAAAACTTCCCGTGGCAAACGTCTTCATATTAGCAGTTGGATAGAGGCGTAAAGTGTGTGTTATTCTTTGTGATTCTGTCCTGATAGCATTCTGGACGTTCTTTTCCCTTTAAAGAAAAAAAACATTTAAAACATGTGTATCTGGTTTGATGTAAATTAGAGTTGTGACATATTATAGAACAATTTTCCCGAGTGAAATTGGGTTACAGAGCTCAATCAGTAATCTTTTCTCTAAAGCATGATCTCACTTCCTCTCTATGTTGACAACCTCATAGTACAAGTATGAGCAGTGGAGGCAAAAGGATGTCGGTTTTCTTTCTTTATTGAAAATACCATTTAATTATTTCTTTTTGGTGAATTGACTAATGATTCAAGTATTAGCCTCTCAGTTAACAAAAGTTTACTAAGATCCTAGTGTTTTAAGTGGTATGTTTAGATTCAGGACATTTTAAAGCAATGCCCACAGATTTGGGACAAGGGCATGGAGCTTGCTGCCCTTGTAAAACACTGTGTGTGTGTGTGTGTGTGTGTGTGTGAGAGAGAGAGAGAGAGAGAGAGAGAGAGAGAGAGAGAGTGTGAGTGTGTGTGTGTGGTCATAATGCAGAGGAGAATTCTGAAAATTCATAACCAAATTTTAGGGAAGACGGGTCTTCCAGATACACTGCTTCCAACGTGGTGTTGGGGAATTGAGGGGATTTACACTCCGTAATTGCCATGTTTTCTTGGAGGTGAGGTTATTATGGGATCAGAGAGAGGGGGTTGGGGACGGGTTTGAATAAGGCAAAGAAAATGGGGTAATGTTGCTTTTGGTAAATATGCATCTTTCAGTTTGACTTAGTAGACAATCACGTCAACTAGAAATGAATTAAATCATTTGTCAAGGTTGCACGGATTCTGGTGGGTCCCTTTAGGCTTAGCTTTATGATTTAATGTAGCAAGAATCAGAAAATCACACAGAATATATATTCCATAACATACATAGGGTGGAGATTGATAAAATGGGTCCCATGAAAGACAAAGTAGATGGAAAAATGTAGACTCACCAAGGATTCCGTAGAGAATGAGACTAATGAGTGAGAGTAGGAGGGAACTTGCAGACTAGAGAGAGAAGGAAGGAATGGAAATGGTAAGGAAAAGGAAGGAGGAAGTTCGTGGGAGGAGGGAAACTGGGATGTAAGGTACTCAAGGCGGTATATTTGTGCAGTGGAATTTGAGTACCTACACTCGCTCAGGACTGTTCATTTGTGGTTCTAAGAGACATGGTGCCAAGTAGATACTGTTCAACAGAATTGCCACTAGGTGTCGCTGTGACTCACATGGCCCTGCTGGCCTTGACACCTATCTTTAAGACACGGGGTTTGGAAGTCAGAGGTATGTAAGCAGACAATCTTGAAGAGTTTACGTAGACTGGTTATCCATTACACAGGTAATTTGTACACTACATCTTGAGAGAATACTTCCTTTAGAACCAAAGCAAGCCCTGGAGTGTCCAGGCGATTAATACCAGTCGAGCTTTGTCTAGTTGGTTTATTTCTACTGTTCTAATAATATTCCTCCGGGGAACTTTAGCATTTTAAAAATTCTGCATCAGGGTTTCTGAATTTAGTCTCCCCAGCCCCCCCTTAATATTGTGATAGTTATTGGCCTGCTGGATTGGTTCTGGCTGTATGGGGATTGATGACTATTTCTAAGCATGAATGAAGGTGCTTATTTCTAAGTGGTCAGGATCCTGCACGTCTGCACCATGGCCGTGACCTTCTTCTCTCTTCCACTGGGAGGAGGAACATAGTATCTAGCCAGCTCCTTTTTATCCCCTTCTTTTTTCTGTTTCCACCAGATAGAATCACCAACCAAAAAGCTTGCCAAACCTCTTGCCTAACCACAGGCCTTTCCAACTTGGTTCCTTCCAAACCTCTCAACAGCTTTGAGCAGCGATGCACTATAATTATTAAACAAGCATGCAAGAAAGGCAGGCCGACAAACCATTTCGACATCCTCAGTAACACATATAAACAGCACCCAGGCACGCTATGCTTTTTATAGGACTTGCTTACGTGTTAATGTTCCACTTGCGTTGATTTTTATTCATTTGACTGCGGAGAGATTGCTAGAACCGCTGGGCCTCCAATAAAACTTGGCGATGGTTATAGTAGAGAACGCAGGTAGCGCATTGCAGCAGGTGATCCGCCTGATCCCGCATCTCTGCCTTCACATGCCTCGTTCCACTGCTGCGAGCCATCAGGATCTTCAATCATCTCGCCATGTTTGCAGAAACCTACACTCTCTCTTAAGTAGACCGTCTGCAGTTCATCCCTGTGGAATTTTACTGTGTTTATGGACAAAGTTTCTATTTTAAGGCAGTTTCTGTAGCACTTCCCCATCTGATAGCAACCCTTTCATTTGCCAAGGTGCCTGTTTACTAACATTATTCCCATTCCTATAGAAGCCGGTATTAACCAGACAGCCCTTGGCATCAAGTGGCCAGGAACGGAGCCGGTGACACACACCTAGTCAGCTGCAAAGAAGGGAAGATGCATTCTTTGGAATAACTGGAAACAGGCAGAGGTGCCCCCGCAGCTTGCTGTGAGAATTCTACAGAAGACTTCCCCTTCGCTGGCTTTTAAGACTGCGTGGTGTTAAATCATATTTTGGTCTATGAATTGAAGATGTCTTTCTCTACTCTCTTCATGTCTCTCTTAAAAAACATATTGCCTTTTGGACAAGTGAGGTGAGCATGCTGCATTCACTGAGGCATGCTGCGTAGATGACAGACAAGACAGGAGGTCAGCGGAGTTCCCAGCAGCGGCATCATAACTCTGCCTCATTAAGGTTATGGTGAGCCCTTCATTATGGAGAATAGCCATTTGGTTTAAAAAAAAAAAAAAAAAAGGCATTAAAATCTGATGCAAAAAAAAAAATGCCCCGTTAATAAAGTTCTCTGGAAATTGTATTTCCTTTTTTACTCTCGAGTCCACTTGGCCACATCATTTTCCAGATGAGACTTTCCTGACATCCTTGTTGGCCGCTGAAAGAGGGTTCATTTCGAGTCTTTGTTTGGAGCTCTGCAGTGAAAATAGTTCCTATCCCCTTTAGGAACCCGCTCCTTTGTTGTGCTGGGAACAATCAGTTTATTTAGATAATGGCCGGGCGCTCTGTCTAATCCCCACGGCCTGGCCTCCATCGGGAGCACATGTAGAGTTTTGTTTGCGCCCAGCAGCTTCCTGGGCGTGCGGAACGCCTCTGACATCGTTATTTAGGGGCGCCCATCCTCCCGCCGAACCACAGCCTCGCACAAAACCCCTGCAGCTGGTCAGCTCCCAGGCCCCCTTTGATGATTTGTTGCGCAGCCCAGCCTGGCAGCTTGCAGTTGTTTCTCTTTCCAGCTCGGCCCCCCCACCCACCCCGTGTTCACGCTACTCAAGACAATGCGTTCTGCAGAGGTAGCCCGCAGGCCCCGGTGCGTCTGGCGGACCCCTCGCTCCCCTCCTTCATGCTCTCTTCTTCCTGATTCTTTTCATTCTAAGCGTGTTCATTGAGTTCGCTGAGATTTTTAGGGGAAAGATCCTGCTGCCTCTCTGTCTCCTCCCCTCGCTCCCCTCCCCTCTTCTCCCTCCTCCTCTCCTCTCTTCTCCCTTATTGATTTTAATATAAACTCCCTTCTTAAATTTAAGAAAAATAGCAGCCGCAATAAATACCCAGAAGTGACGGGACTCCTCTCGGTAGAAGTGATTTTGAGACAGACCAGGAATCAGGGGCCACTGTGCAGCTCGGATCGTGACCTAGTTACCAGACTTGGGAAGTCTCTTCATCGCTTACTGTGCTGCTGTTGAGAAAATGGGGGTACAAGTGGCAGTTAATGTCTCCTTAACGCAGTGACACACGGATTGACAAGACATTGTCTCTATGGTTTTTTTGTTTTGTTTTGTTTCGTTCCAGCTTACACTAGCTTTATCCAATATAGGCTCGCATTGGTCTTATTTACAGGAAAAATATTGCTCAAGATAAATCATGTTTGGTTCATTGAAATGCAACATTGCATTGCATTTTAATTGAATAATTCAGCAGGATATGATTTAGATGTTATGAAACTATGTAATAGCCATAATTGAGAGGATCTAAAAAGACACAGGACAAAAGGCCAAGTTAGAGATGGATGTTAAACTGTTGAGGAAAGAAAATACAGAGAGAAACGTGTTTGAATATAAAGTGCTACTTATATTTGCATTCAGTAAAGTAAGTATTGAACGAGGGCTAATTGGAAATAGACTCAGAGCAAGTGGAAAATTGTTCAGTGACCTTGAAAGTTCTTTTCATTTGGGTTTTGCATTGGGAATTGGGTTTTTGTAGTGTGCTGATACTTGTGTTAAAGTTATGTTTCAGAGTCAATGTAGATTTTGTCAAATTAATTTTTTTGAAGGACTTCCTAAATGCTTTTTAAAATTGAGATATACTTGTAGCATTATATTAATTCCAGGTATACAACATAATGATTCAATATTTGTATATATCGCAAAATGATCACAATGTCTAATGTATTTTCAAAATGAATATGTACTGCAGACACTTTATGTAGTTACTATATGTCTTGAATTCACTAAATCTAATCTCAAAGGAATCCCAAAAGCATTCCTTTTGCCTGGAATTCTTTCCTCTTACCAGTGATTAAATGGTCAGGAAGAATGGCCGAGGATAAGAGTACTAAACTCTCATTCTGTAGAACTGAATACTAATACCTATCACCACCCATTTTTGTGACTCTGGGCAAATCACCTGCATTTTGTTAAAATAAGAGAATATAGACCTTAGTCATCTCCTTTGACATTGTTATTTAGGAGCGTGTTTCAGCATGGTGCACTGTGTTCAATTGATTGGTTTTGGTATCCTATTTCGTTTTCTTATATAGATGCTAGAGGCCTGGTGCACGAAATCCATGCATGGGTAGGGTCCTAGGCCTGGCTGGCGATCAGGGCCGATCAGGGCCTTCCTGCTGCCAGCTGGGACTCCCTTCATTCTGTGCTGCCCCCTAGTGGTCAGCGCATGTCATAGTGAGTGATCAAACTCCTGGTCTCCTGGTCAAACTCCCTAGGGGACACTTTGCATATTTCTATTTTAGGACTGCAATCTTTAATGAGATTGTAACAACAGGTTTTAAGACCTCCCTTATTACTCACAAAAGAACTATCTTTTGGAGGAATTACTTAAAAATGCATATTTCATGAATAAAGACTAATAAGTGTAGTTATCACCAATGAAATGCCCACGTCATTACAGGAAGAGCCTTTTCGGGGACTACCATGAGCACAGTAAGGACTGTTGGAGCCAGTAGGTGATGGTGCAGAATGTAATCAATCAAGAGGTATAATTCTGTTATGAGTAATAACTTTTTAAAATACGTTTTATTAGATTTTAGAGGAAGGGAGGGGAAGAGAGAGACAGAAACATCAATGATGAGAGAGAATCCTCGATTGGCTGCCTCCTACACGCCCCATACTGGGAACCAAACCTGCAACCCCTGCATGTGTCCAAACCAGGAATGGAACCTTGACCTCCTGGTTCATAGGTCCACCCCCAACCACTAAGCCACCCCAGCCGGACACCAGTAGTCATATTTTAAAAATAAGGGTTTTTTTTTTAGTTTTTTTTTTAAAGTAAGAGATACATACAGAAAAGTGAAAGAATCATGGGAATGCCCCTGGGGATTTTCCCAAAGTGAGCACGCCATGCAACTAACAACACAGACCAGAACATGACCGCCACCTCTGCAGCCTTGGCCTCCTGCCCGAGTCACTGCCCACCGGGCGGGATGGCTTTGCCCCACGGCTGAGCGTGCCTCTTTAGAACGTGCAGTCACGCGGCTTCTTTTTCTCCACGTTATTTTTGTGACACGCACCCATGTTGCGTGTTAGCAGTAGTTAACTTGTGCCCCGTGTTCAATAATGTTTCATTGTATGACTACGCCACAGTTCACCTGTTGTTCCTGTCTGATGCCTAAGGTGTTCATGGTTTTTGGCTAAATGTCCTCTCTTGTGCTACATACATAGGTTTCTGTTGGGCTTAATGCGTGGAATTGGACCGCTGGGTCATAGGATGTGTGTGTGTGTGTGTGTGTGTGTGTGTGTGTGTGTGCAGCTTTTGCAGATACTGCTATGGACTCTCTGAAGTGTTGGTTCTTTACATTCCTGTTGGCAGACGATTGGTTTTCCACCAACATCTGGGATTGCCTGTCTTTAATACCAGTCATTCTGGTGGGTGTGGAGCCATGTGGCATTGAGCTTCTAATTTGCATTTTTCCCCCCGAGGATTGCTGACGTTAAGCACTTTTTAATATATTTGGAGTACTAAAGTAGTTTTATGACACTGCATTTAAAAGAAATGAGACTTCTGCGCTGGCCGGTTTGGTTCAGTAGATTCAGCGTCAGCCTGCCGACTGAAGGGTCCCAGGTTCGATTCCGGTCAAGGTACATGTCCAGGTTGTAGGCTCGATCCCCGGTAGGGACATGTAGGAGGCAGCCGGAAGCAGACGAGAGAGGATCATGAGAGAAGCATGACACTGCCCTCTTCCCCGTCCCTGTCCCCTGGCCACCAGCTCCTCCGGGACTGCTGAAGTTAAGCACTTTTGGTTTTCCACCCAGGGAAGGAGGGCCCTTCCCTTCCTGCCCCCCGTGTGGACACAAGGGCCTGTCCTCGGCTCATGTGACAGCGCAGATGTCTCCGCTGGTTGGTTCCTATGTATCCGGTGCCTTCAGAGCTCCAGGTATCTTCATAAGCGCTGGGGTTGGGCGGGGAGCAGAGTGGCCTCCAGGACTGCTTCTCTCATGATCCTCTCTCATCATTAATGTTTGTCTTTCTCCCTCCCTCTTCTTTCCTCTCTGAAGTCAATAAAAATAAAATAAAAAATAAAATAAATGAAACTTCCTTACGTTAAGAAGGGACATTGTAAATTAGACGTTATATAAAACATTTGGCGTAACCACTTGCTCTCGCTCCATATTTGATAAATTGTGAAATTCTTTGAAAATCTTTTCTAGCTTAATGAAACGACTCTGTATTTCAAACCATCAAATTAATTTCAAATGCTTATTTTTTTTGTGTTCTTAAGGCTTGTTATTGATACTATGGGGGGATGGGACTATGAAAATGAAGTGGTTTAAATAGAGTAATTTTTTCCTCTAGGAAATAGCACTAGACAATATTATTGAGATTAATCTAAGGTTGATCTGTGTAACCAAGCTCAGCCACCTACCAACAGTGTGGATTGCCTGTGCGGTCCATTAGAGCTGTGTTTCTGGGGCAGAGGCCCTTCTCCATGTGCTCCCACATTTCCCACTGCGGTTCCAGTGGGTCCATAGAACTAGTTTGAGGCCCTGTATCTCCCCTCTTGATCTGCTCTGTGACACATGGACCCCGGAGGCCATGCGCTCACAGTGCAGGCATGAAGCCGGCCAACAGTGTCTGCTGTAGCCGTCAGTAATACATAAGCTAACCCACCTCATGTGAGAGAATGGCCCACCCATTGGTTTTTATAAAATGGCTAGAGGCCCGGTGCACAAAATCTGTGCATGGGAAGGGTCCCTAGGCCTGGCCGGCGATCAGAGCCGATCTGTGGGGCGACCAGCAGGGCGATTGGGGAGCCCCTTTGGCCCCTCCCTTGGCTGAACTGGGGCATGCAGGCTGGGGCCGCTCCTGCATTGAGCGTCTTTCCCCTGGTGGTCAGTGTGCATCATAGCGACCAGTCGTTCCACCGGTCCTTCCAAGGTTCGGCCGATTTGCATATTAGGCTTTTATTATATTAAAAAAATCAATAAAAATGAAAAAATAAAAGAAAAAATAAAAGAAATGAAACTTATTTTAAAATAAAATAATAAAAGCCTAATATGCAGCCCCTGAAATGCACTCCCCTTCTAAGAAATGGGGGTGAGGGGGCGTGCAGTTCCAGCGGGCACACAAGAATCAGGGCACTGAGTGTCATTCTGCACAGATCGCCAACTTGGCCAGTCCGGCGTGTCTGTTGATTTTGGCCGTTCCTCACGGGCCGTCTGCTTCTGGCTGGTGCCCGTGCAACCACGACTGAGCTCCCAGGAGGGCCCTTCCCTTCCTGCCCCCCGTGTGGACACGAGGGCTCACTTGACAGCGCGGATGCCTCCGCTGGTTGGTTCCTATGTGTCCAGTGCCTTCAGAGCGCCAGGCGTCTTCATAAGCGCTGGGATTGGGTGGGGAGCAGAGTGGCCTCTGAGCTGGGACCCGGAGGGGCTGGTGGCCAGGGGACAGGGACGGGGAAGAGGGCAGTGTCACTAGAGCGAGGACACATCGCTCAGCGTGTCATGGGAGAAGCGCAGTGTGACTGGAGCGAGTGTCTGGGACAGTGGAGGGAGGGGATCTGGGAAGGAAGAGAAGCACATGTCGCAGGACCTGAATAAGAGCTGGGCTTGGTCAGAAGACTCGAGTCAGTGGAGGCTGTGAACAGTCTACCTGCTTTTTACAAATATATTTTTATTGATTTCTGAAAGAGAGAGAGAGAGAGAGAAAGAGAGAGAGAGAGAGAGAGGAGAGAGAGAAAGAGTGCGGGGGAGAGAGAGAAGCATCATCGATGAGCATCATTGATCAGCTCCCTCTTGCACGCCCCCTACTGGGGATGGAGCCCACAACCCAGGCATGTGCCCTGACCGGGAATCAAACCCTGACCTCCTGGTTCATAGGTCCACGCTAACCACTGAGCCACACTGGTTAGAAGAGGCAGAGATCGACGGCCTGCCGCTGTGCTGGGCGCTCAGTAGCCACAAGCCACAGGTGGCCATGGCGGGTTCCACATGTGGCTGCGGAGCTGGGTTTTAATTTTATTTGGAAACGGAAGCAGTATAAAATGAATTTTCCTTGATCTTACTTTTTTGTTGTTGTTGTTGTTGTTGTTGTTGCCAGGATTATTTTAAACACTTAAGCTGTTGAAAACATAAAGCCTAAATTGAGATATGCTGTAGGTCTAAAACCCATCAGGATTTTGAATTCATGCTGCTTTGGAAGAAAAAAAAAAGAATAAGATATATCAATAACTTTTTTATTGATTACTTGTAGAAACGACACTTTCTTGGATATATTTGGTTATGTAGAGTCTATTGTGTAAAAACGGTTTTAAATTAGCTTTTTAAATGTGGTTTGGAGGACTTTAGAATCCATAGTAGCCCTAGCCGGTTTGGCTCAGTGGGTAGAGCATTGGCCAAGGTTCGAATCCGGTCAAGGGCGCCTGGTTGGGGCGCGTGCAGGAGGCAGCCAGTTGATGTGTTTCTTTCACATCAATATTTCTCTCTGTCTTTCCCTCTCTCTTCTACTCTCTCAAAATCAATGGGAAAAAAAATATCCTCAGATGAGGATTAAAAAAACACAACAATTTATACGTGGCAGATACTCTGCGTCTGCTCTGGCCCGAGACCAGTCAGAAGACGTGCAGGAGTCCGGGTGAGAGGAGGTGACCCGAGTTAGGGGGTGGCAGCAGGTCAGACAGACGGAGGTGAAACAGAGAGGATTTGGCTTGGGTTGAATGAGAGAGATGGCGAGCCAGTTAAAAGGAATAAAAGGGAGCTTCTGGGTTGGGGGGTAGGGGTGGGCTAGAGGGGGTTCATGGGGGAAAGGGGACATATGTAATGCTTTCATCAATAAAGAATTTAAAACAAAAAGGGAGCCCCCAAGAACCAAAATAAGGAAATGTGTGGTCGGAGCTGATAGCCATGCAAACAAACAAACAAAAAGCACGTTATTTTCATTGACAATCGAAATGGAACTCTGCAGTTGAACTAGCGTTTTCCTGCTCCTATTAGCATGTTTAATGTTTGCTGTTTAGTAAGCACTCCCTAGGAATGGGCTCCTCAGAGTTATTAGTTTTGCATTTATTAGATTGTGTCCAAACGCCAAACTTAACAGCAAACTGTTCGCCATCTTTATAGCCTCGTCCTTTAACCCTTTAGATGGGTTTCCAGGTGGTAAGTAGGATAACATGGTTTTCATATATACATTCTCTAAATATCCTCAAATCTGATAGGACGACTGAAACGTATTTACCCTTTTTCCTCAAGTTGAAGGTTATTCCTACTTAAAAGCATGAGCACTCTATTTACATACGAAGGTTTACCAGGTCCTGGCTGCTTTAAAGTGTCGGACGCATGTTAAACGGTTAATGCCGCTCCCTAAGACACGGGATGCGTTTCCAGCTTCATTTCCCAGTCTCTCAAGTGCATGAAAGTAGGCGAGACAGTTGGTTGACCCCGGAGCGACCTTTTCGTCGCTGGCTTGTTAGACAACAGGGTCTGTCCTCCTCATTGGCATTCAGGTCACAGGCGGGCCGGGGCTCGGGGCAGAGCCGGGCACAGCTTTGGGGTTTGGACAAAGCCGCTCTGGCAGAGGCGCCCAGTTGTCAGGGTAGCTGGCTGCATTGTAAAGAACGGTTGCATAATGGGGAGACGGAGCAGAACCATTAGGATGCAAATGCGAAGAAAACGGCGGAGCTAACCTGCAAAAACAAACATCTCTTTTCTGGTGAAGAGTCTATTCATGGTGCTTTCTTCTGTTTAACTTCTCCTGGGCTGCAGAGGGAGTGGGTGCAACGGGAGTATATTAGTTGATCTTACTCTCTGGCCGGAATGCTGCTCTCCGTTATCTTAAAATGAACCGACAATTTGTACAAAGGGACCAACGCACTTCAGCGTTTTGGAATCTTTTCGTGACTGACTGGGGCGGCCTACTTTAGCCCGGATCAGGTTCTGTGTGTGATTTTTATTCCCAGAGGAGGACAAGGAAGCCTTTTGGCCCCTGATTTCATTCCATCTGCTTTCTACCCAAGTATCATTCTCATCGTTGACACCCAGTAACTTCCCCCCACGGGACTCTCATTGCTGTCTGATTTCGTGTAGAATCAAGAGGAAAGAATCAGGCCTGGCCAGTGTGGCTCAGTGGTTGAGGATTGACCTATGAACCAGGTGGTCACAGTTCAGTTCCCGGTCAGGGCACACGTCCAGGTTGTGGGCTCCATTGCCAGCGTGGGGGTGTCTAGGAAGGCAGCCGATCCATGATTCTCTCTTGTCATTGATGTTTCTATTTCTATCTCCTTCTTCCTTCTTCTCTGATAACAATAATAATATATTTTTAAAAAGAGGGAAGTATCAAACCTTGTAAGCAGGGGTCCAGTTTCATTTCACTGTCTTACTAAGGAATCTGCCTTTGCCCTTGTCTCTTTCTTTAAAAATATATATATTTTATTGATTTTTTACAGAGAGGAAGGAAGAGGGATAGAAAGCTAGAAACAACAAGGAGAGAGAAACATCTGCCAGCTGGGGATGTGCCTGAAACCAATGTACATGCCCTTGACCAGAATCGAACCCGGGACCCTTCAGTCCGCAGACTGACGCTCTATCCACTGAGCCCAAAACGGTTTCTGCTGCCCTTGTCTCTTCCACTCGGTTCAGTCCTGTCTCAGGTGCCCAATTTCCTTCTACTTTCTTCACTTTTACTTCTGACTTTCTGCTTTCCATCTTCCTTTGCAAATATAGCGAAATTAGTAAATTTCACAGTGCTGTGGCAGGAAAGGAGATATAATAATAATGAAGTGGAAAGGGGGCTCTTAACCTAGATTAGTGGTCAGAAATAAAGACAGCTCTGCTTCCTGAGCAGGGACTACTTGCCAGGCACTATTGTGGGTGCTCCCCATGAATCACCTCACTTCATCCTCCCCACAGTCTTCGAGGCGAGCCTGCTATCATCCCCGTTTCAGGTGCGTGTACTGAGGCACAGAGAAGTCATGACTTGTCCATGCGCATGCATTGTGAATGCGGGAGAGCCAAGAAAGGCTTTCTAGAGGTGGTGAAGGTAGGCCTACAGAAAGAGGAGGAGCCTCCTGCTATAGGGTGAAGGGAGGCAGGTCCCTGGGTGTTAACGATGAGAAGACCAACAAAAGGTGACAGGGTGGACCCTGGGGTTTTCTTGGCCATGACAGTAGATTGAGGGGGGCGGGGGGCTGGAAGTGGTCTGTGAGGAAGGGCCTGGTGAGAAATAATGCTGGGGAAGGGAACTAGTCTGTACCCAGCATTTTACAAATACTATACTTGTGGCCTGGTGCACAGATTCATGCACATTGAATGTAAATTACAAGGAGGAAGCCGGGCATTGCTATGTGACGTCATTACCTGGACGGACACTTAGCATATTAGCCTTTTATATAGTAGATAGATAGATAGATAGATGTGCCATAGTTCATTTACTCAGCAGATATTTGTAAGTGTCCGTACAGAGCCAGTTCCTTGGGTCCTGTCCATCGGGAAGTGGAAAGAAAATGCCAAGTTTGGGTAGCATCCTTCCCACTGGAACCTGCTGGACTTGGAGGAGCCTTGAGCGAAGTCTCCGTCCCCTCTCTCGGTTTTTGTATTATGTTCTAACCTGGCCTGTGTCTTCGCTTCCTCCCTTCATAGTTAGGCTTCCATGTTCTACAGTCTGAGCACGTGGCTTTCCGAGGACCTGTTACTGTGGTCTCCATTCTTGTTTTGTTTTGTCTTTGAAATGTCTCTGAGGGCACAACTGCTCTACAGCTGGCATTTTCCTGACTTTTAAGTCTTTATAGAACTCTCTCCTTTCTGTTCCTGCTATTTCTCCCAGGAGTATGTTTCTCTCAGCCTCCATTAGTCACTTTCATTTTTAGTAAATTTCTCTGGGCATCAAGGGCAGCCATTTGAGGCCTGTTGTTCTTTCCTTAAGCTCAGCATTTTTGGAATCTGAATGTCTATTATTACAGCTGATAATGGTCAGTGGTTATAATTTCTAAAATATATTGACCGCTTCTATGGTATATGACAGGCACTATGCCGATTGCTTTATACGTTATTATATAATGTAATCCTTACAACAGCTTTATGTGGTGGTGGAATTACATTATTGTCTGATCTTACAGTGGGAGCAATGGGACTGCAGAGGAATTAACTTTAGGTTACACTGAGAGTAACTTAAGAGTGCTGGGATTTGAACCGGGTATCTGACTACCCAGTTATGTACTTTGATCTCAAGCCTTCTGACCGGTACTTGCATTTTTTAATGTATACAGATTTGTATTGTTTTAAAATAAATAAGTAGCAAATGGTTAGCCTAATAAAAGCAAAGCTAAATGTACCCCACCCCCAATGACCTGCCGCTATTCTCAGTGTTTACTTAGGATGTATTTTGTGTTTATCACTATCAAAAGGAAATTATTTCACTGTTTAATGGTAATTGAATACTTGTTTCCAACCTAAAATTGATTCCGCCATTCTACTCAATTTCCTAGGGCCCCATTTTTCATGCCTGTCATCTTCCACCTTTTCCCCAGGTTCTTCTAAAATGTGAGCCTTTTAATGGAGTTAGGTTTTGTTTCCCACATATGATTATGTAAAACATGCACAATCATGAGCTCCTTCTGCAGCTCAGTCTATGGAAATAGCTGGAAAGCTTAATAATGAAGAAGGATGGTGAAAAATTTGAGGGAAAATAGAACAAAATATCTTTTCTAGCTGTAAAATAATATCACCATTATTTTTCGTCTGAGTAGCTGGTTCAAGTTTTAAATACCTTACTAAAATGATATTTTAACAAGCATTTCAAAATAATGTAATACTGTGACTTACTTTTCCTTTCTATAGCTCACATTAAAAAAAAATATTCTGGCATTCCAGTTTACTTGTGAACCTCATCTGATGTACCCATTCACTCACTCTCATATGTTCATTCATTCGTGAATTCTTTGTTGGTCAAAAACTGTTGACTCAAAGTGCCCACAGGAGATACCCAGATGCCTGGGCTCACACCGTCTCCACCTGCACCAACTTGACAGTGAATCCGTTTTGGATTTGAGAAGGGTCATCAGCCAGATATTTCATATTGAGAGGCCCTGCCACATTTGACTTTGGGGTATTTTTGGGCTTTGTATTATTACTACAGTGGTCGGCAAACTCATTAGCCCACAGAGCCAAATATCAACAGGACAACGATCGAAATGTCTTTGAAAAGCCACATTTTTTAAACTTAAACTTCTTCTAATACCACTTCTTCAAAATAGACTCACCCAGGCCGTGGTATTTTGTGGAAGAGCCACACTCAAGGGGCCAAAGAGCCACATGTGGCTCAAGAGCCACAGCTTGCTGACCACGCACGGTATTAGTACATTTGAAAATCCTGACTTTGGAATTATGTTTGCAGTTTGTAGAATTGATTTTGTTTACTGTGAACTTTTGCTGATGGCTAGTCTTTAGTTCTTAACATTCTGAAATTTCCTTTTTTCCCCACTCAGTATTATTTTTGTGAGCTCTATTCATGCTATGTAGGTACAGCTGTAGCTACTGGTAGCTCCTGCCTGTTAACTGCTGTAGAGTATTCCATTGGTGCAAATAGCCCTATATTTTACTTACTCTTTAATGGGTGGGTTTTTATAATATTCCCCCCTCCCCTTCTAAATCAACAATAATTTGAATCTCTTTTGAGTCAAAACTTTAAACGGGTTTTGAGCATAGATTATCTTTTTTTTCCCCTCAGCCTATATAATAAAACCCTAATATGCAAATGGACCAAATGATGGAACAGCCAGTCTCTATGACATGCACTGACCACCCAGGGGTGGACGCTCCATGCAGGATCTGCCTCCGGGTGGTCAGTGTGCTCCACCAGAAGCCAGGCTCACGGCTGGCGAGCTCAGCGTCAGTGGCGGGAGCCTCTCCTTCCTCCCAGGCAGTGCTAAGGACCCCTCGGGAAGCGGGCCTAAGACGGCAGGCGGACATCCCCCTAGGGGTCTCGTACAGCAAGAGGGCGCAGGCCATTCGGGCTGAGGGACACCCACTCCCCAGTGCATGAATGTCTCGTGCACCAGGCCTCTGGTTAATACCTGTTTTAAAACTTAAGTTTTGAGTTTTGCCTCGAGGGTTTTTCCTTGGGCTGCTTGCAGAAGGTTCTGGTTAAATGAGTTGAAATGGACTCTCGTCGATGCTCTCTCTCTCTCCCTGAGCAGGGAAAGCCCCGAAACGGTCCATTTTCCTGAGAGGGTGCCCGTTGGCACAGCACAGCGCTGGCTGCCGAGCAGGTAGAAGTAAACACAGTGTAGGAACGCGGCTAATTATAGTCCTTGCAGCTGGTTTCAAAGTACTTGTAACAGTTTGCTCCGAGTGCTCACTTGCAAGCATCAAATGGGCGCCGAGTTGTGAAAGAGAACACCTGTTTGTTGTTGAGCATGTGTTTGTGCAGATGATTGTTGTTGTCAAAGCACCTTGATGCAGAGGAGTCCTGTTTACATTTGCATTCTCCCCGAAGGATTAACAGTGTTCTCTCAATAAATTTGCAGCCTATTCTCCTCTCCCAGGCTGCTGTTGGGAGGGTGGTGTGAAAGAGGCAACAAGTGCCTGCTAATCACTTGGATATACATAATTAGCCTCAGCCTGTGCTTCTCCTAGGACCATTACTATACTGCCAGGCAGAGCACCCAGTGACCCTGTCCATGGGAGGGTACTGGCTTGTGCATTGGTATTTACTCCTTATTTTTCTGGAGTTAAGTGTTTATTATCACCATCCAGACTCTCTTGTTCTCTGTTAGGGAACCCAGGTCCGTTATAGAACATTCTGGAGTTGCCACTGAGCGGTATTGCAGATTTGCACACTACCTGAGGTTATTATTCAAAACCATTTGGACACAGTGACGTCATTCCAGAGGTGAAGAAGCATTCGAGCTTCTTGGAACGCTAAGCTCAGTCCCCAGCGGAGGATTTCGAGGGCAGTTCACAGACGCCAAGTGGAAGATGAATAGATCTTCCCCATAAGCGAAAACAGAACAAAACACATTCTCGCCTCTCCCAGTGCATCACGTTGTGGAATAGGAATATTTAGACTCAGGCTTTGCATCTTGAAAGGTGGGTGCGAATGAGGGTCACAGGCACTGAGGAGTAGCCTTCCGTGAAAGCTGTTAGACTGAGTCATTGTTCCCTTCCCACTCCCACCCCACTCAGCCCCACTCAGGCCCGAGCCCTGCAGAGCCGGGGACAGATGGCACGCACACACCCAGCATTCTGTAGCTCTAAGAGGGGCTTCCCTCCCTCCGTCCAATACTCCGACTGCACCAGCGGCCCTCGGAGGTCCCGGTTTAGAAGTGTTAATAAAGAAGACACTGCTTATACAGATCAGGAAGGAAGCTTGTTAACATCATCTCCCTAGAACAGTGGTCGGCCAACTCATTAGTCAACAGAACGGCGAATCGTGGCCCTAGGAGGTTTTCACGTTGGCCTGTCTGACTAAGAGTCCCACCGGGGGCTGCATTCCCTGATGTGTGACCATTGAGCTTTTTTTAAGGTGGTCTAAGTTTTTTAGTTTTATTAGTTAAGCATTTATTTTTTTATAGAAGTACTAGAGGCCTGGTGCACAACATTCGTGCACTGGGGGGAAGGGTTCCCTCAGCCTGGCATGGGCCCTCTCACAGTCCAGGACCCCTCGGGGGGATGTCCCACTGCCAGCTTAGGCATGCAGGCAACGGGCCTAAGCCAGCAGGCAAACATCCCTTGAGGGGTCCTTAGAGCTGCCTCTGAGGTGAGAGAGTCTCCTGTCACGGCTGCTGCACTCACCAGCGGTGAGCCCGGCTTCCAGCTGAGCTGTGCTTCCCCTGTGGGAGCGCACTGACTACCGGGGGCAGTTCCTGCATTGATCGTCTGCCCCCTGGTGGTCAGTGCGCATCATAGCGACGGTTTTCCACTATATTAACCTTTCATTATATAGGCTGTAACTAGCCAATCATTGCTGTTCTTTCATGGTTGACTCTCCGAGTGTAACACAGGGGCCTCTGACTTCAGTTTGAGGCCCGGGCCTGGGAGTGTGTCACAGCGGAACCTCAGTGCTCAAACTTGACCTGTTCTAAAAGTCTGCTCGAGAAGCGATTTGTTTGAAAACCGAATCGTTTTTCCCCTTAGAAATAATGCAAATGGAATTAATCTGTTTCAGACCCCCCAATGACTCCCTGTTTTAATCTCTCTTCTATATAGCACTTGTCTAATGTACTGTTTAATCTATAAGCAAACGCTTCTTTTCTTAAAGTTATCGAACCACTCCTTCCAGTCTTAAAGGAACCCTGTTACAAGTGTTTGGTCCAGGGTGTCCTTCAGGTTAGCATGCAGCATCCTGTGCTTGTTCTTTTGTAAAAAAATATATATTTTATTGATTTTTTTTACAGAGAGGAGAGGAGACGGATAGAGAGTTAGAAACATCGATGAGAGAGAATCATCGATCAGCTGCCTCTTGCACACCCCCTACTGGGGATGTGCCTGCAACCCAGGTACATGCCCTTGACTGGAATCGAACCTGGGACCTTTCAGTCCACAGGCTGACACTCTATCCACTGAGTCAAACCGGTTTCGGCATCCTGTGCTTGTTCACTCATCACTGCCCCCACATGGCGTCCCCGGCTCCCTGCCCTTCCTTCACCCACATCGGCAGCATCTCCCACCTCTTCATTGTCTGTGTCCCTGGTTCCTTCACACTCTTCCCAGCATTAGCCCTCTGGATGGCCTCTTTCTGTGTTAAAATTGTGCTGTTTGTTGACTTCACAGCAGCAAAAGCTTCTATCCTTTGTTGTCGGAGAGAGGCTTTGTGTCATGCTGAGGTATCAGCTTGAAGGGGTTGTCAGTTCAAAAACCGAAATTTGGTTCGAGGACTGAGACACTTTTTCTGTGAACAGTTTGGTGGAGAACCCAATTGTTCCAGATGGGAGGTGCTGGAGAAGTGACGTTTGACTATATCAAGTCTCTGGAAAAGGTGAAGTTTCCGAAAGTGCACTTTTTTGTCCTTAGCACTTGGTAGACACTGAGTGGCCAGATTTTTATGATCTCTGAATGCATAATAATCTGACTACTCTATGTATGTGCGTGTGTGTGTGTGTATGTGTATGTATTAGAGGCCCGGTGCATGAATTCATTCATAGGTAGGGTCTGGCCAGGGGGAGGGGACATGGGCAGTTGGCCGGCCTGCCTGCTGGTCGAACTCTGGTCAAGGGGACAATTTGCATATTAGCCTTTTATTATATAGGATATACAGTGAGTGGCCAGATTATTGTGTGTTCAGAGATCATAATAATCTGGCCACTCAGTGTGTATGCCTGGACTCAAAAGCATAAATAGGATCTGTTTTAGAAATGCCAACAATGAGATGAAACTGCTTTGATGGAACTGTGGCTTTATATCGGAGTAAATTTAGGTTTGTTGTTGGTTCAACGTATGCATCTGTTTCCCTCCGGTTTTGTGTGATAGGGTGCTACTCTCTTATGGTAACAAGTTTGAGTGGAAGCACAATATAATAAAAACGGAAGCCAGCAGATAGTGCTTGCAACATGAACTGAGCAGATGTGTCAAAATGCATGAATTGTCCTTCATTTTAAACATTTTGTTCATGAGAATCAAGTACACCTGCTGTGACCTTTTAAGCGATGTATATTTTTGTGATGGAAAATGTAAATGTCTTCATTTCCAAAGCGAGTTATGAAATTTTGGGGAATGTTTTATACTTGACTCTTTTAGAGATTTTATATTGTGCACTATGCAGAGATTCGTTCTGGTATAAAAACTGAAGTATATCACAATGCCGACACTTCTTTTATCTTTTACAAAATACATTTTTACTGACTTCAGAGAGGAAGGGAGAGGGGGAGAGATAGAAACATCAATGACGAGAGAGAATCATGATTGGCTGCCTCCTGCACGCCCCCTAGTGGGGATCCAGCCCACAGCTTGGGCATGTGCCCTGACCAGAAATCAAACCGTGACCTCCTGGTTCATAGGTTGACGTCCCACTGCTGGGTCACGCTGGCCGGGCAGATGAAATTACCTTTTCAATAACTAACTGGTCAGAGAGGCCATGTGAGCGGCACCTTAGGCGTCATTCTTGTGGCCACATTGGCTGCTTCTAATGGATGGGCAAGGTCCTGTGTATTAGGTCCAGCACACAGAGAATATCACTCCAGTTTCGCTCAGTGGATAGAGCGTTGGCCTGGGGACTGAATGCTCCTGGGTTCGATTCCGGTCAAGGGCACATGCCCAGGTTGTAGGTCCGATCCCCAGTAGGGGGTGTGCAGGAGGCAGCCAATCAATATATATATATATATATCTTCTTTTACCCTACTCTTACTCCCATGCGTGTAGAAAATCGTAGGTGTGTTACATAACGTCCTAGATTCAGTGTCCTGGATTCATTTCAACACATTTCAAAGTAAAAGTGCCATTAAAGGTGATTGAGTTTGCTGGATTTCTTACAAGCACAGTGTATAATGTATGCTTGTTGGTCTGTAACAAGCACGTCAAACTCGCAACCCACAGGCTGCATGTGGCCCACAATGAATATTTTTGCAGCCCAGCGGGGTGCAGTTATTTACAACAAGAGGCCTGGTGCACGAAAATTCGTGCACTCGGCGGGGGGGTTGGGGGGGAATCCCTCAGCCTGGCCTACCCCCTCTTGCAGTCCTGGACCCCTTGGGAGATGTCCGCCTGCTGGCTTAGGCCCCCTCCCCTGGGGTTTGGGCCTAAGCTGGCAGTCTGACATCCCTCTGGCAGCCTGGGAGCCCTGCAGGGAGCAGGCCTAGGCCACAGTCGGATACCCTTAGCTCTGCCAAGGAGAGGCTCCCACCACTGGACTCACAGCCATCAGCCCTGCTTATGGCTGCGTGGAGCTCCCCCTGTGGGGGTGCACTGACCACCAGGGGGCAGCTCCTGCTTTGAGCATCTGCCCTCATAGCGACTGGTCATTCGTGGTCATTAACCAGTAAGGTTAATTTGCATATTACCCTTCTATTCTATAGGGTTACGAAAGGAAAGAAGTCTTCTCTGTCAGATCCAGAATTGCTGTCAGTTTTGAAAGTAGGAAAGATAGGAGCAGAGAAGAGATGCCAAGTATCAGGAAGAAAACAGGAATTTTATCGTTGCTCCTGTGCTTTTTTTTTTTTTTTTTTTTTTTAATGCTAATTTGAAATAAACCCACGTTTCTGTGAAAGTGGAAGCTTTGCTTAAACCTTGTTTATCGAAAGGCCCATGTGGCTCTCCAGGTCAGCCAGACCTACACGGAACTGAGCCCAAAGGACGGGTCCTCTGGCATAGCTCTCACCAGCTCGCAGGTGGCTTTCCAAATCAGTGAATCGCAACTTCCTAGAATGTCACCTTGAAAGTGAACTGGGGGCAGTTTGCCACAACCTTGCACTCGGAGGTCTGCTCTAGTCTTCGATGTTGGTCACCCAGGGGTCAGCAGCTCCCCGTCCTTCTGCTCTCTTCTCAGTCCTTCCGGCTTGGGACTCTCGAACGAAACCTCTCCCTCATTCTCAGTGTGGCACCCACAGGAGCAGAGGGTGTGAGGGACAGGCAGACCTGACGCGCCCGCCCACCAGGGGAGGGGAGGATCACTCGGAGAACTGGGAGCGAAAGAAAGGGCAGCATTGTGAAAACAGCGAGTCATAGAATGGCCCCATGGCAGAGCTTTCTCAAATAATGCCCTATGTGGGCAACAACTACCACTTACATTAGTAAGTTCTCTTCTGTGGTGAGCCGAGTTTCAGATTTCTGACTAATGGTCATTGCCACATGCGTATTGATGTTTGGTCAGCAAGGACCATGTATGCAAATGGCGTGGAGTAAGGTGACAGGGAGCTGGAGAGTCCCATCGCCTCGTGACAGCCCAGCACTAGGCCTGGCTCACCTGTGCGTGCTGATGCTGATGTAACACCTCGCTGGCTGCCCTCTGGAAGTGTAGCGCATGCCATTGTGTCCAGGCCATAACGGTCATCACCATGCGACTGGTTTATGTATTTACTGTACTCTTTTTGGTTGTTTTTTGTTTTGTTAATCCTCACCCGAGGATTTTTTTCCCCATTGGTTTCCAAAGGAAATGGAAGGAAAGAGCAAGGGGGAGAGAGAAGAGGGAGAAAGAAAATTTTCTATTAGTATGTGAGAGACACACATCAGTTGGTTGCCTCCCACAAGGACAGGGATCGAACCTGTGACTCTTCAGTGGGCGGGCCGGTGCTCTAACCACTGAGCACCTCTGGCCAGGGCTATCCAATACTTTTTATCATTATTTTAGAGTGTACGCTTTCTGCTTATTTTTTTAAAAAAAATAGTTTTCTGTAAACAGTAGGTTGTGTTCCCCGGGCAGCAGTCTCATCCATAGCATATTTACATCCCCTGACTATATCATTTTCTCTTGTGCTGGTTTAACCTCATGCTAAGTGCAAGCTGTTCACTAGTGTAAAGACATGACTCTTTTACATGCTAATAATGAATGACAGGCTCACGTGACTCTTGCCTGGATGCCTTAATAGTTGTCCTAATAATTCTGTCTAGTAGTTATACAGAACAGGAGTTTGGGAGTAAATTTTTTTTAAAGCTTCCTATGATAATTTTTCCCCCTTCAATCTTTAATTTCTTTGTTGAAGGTATTACATATGTGTCCCACCCGCTATTAACCCCCAAACGCCCTCCCCACTCATGTCCTCACGCCCCTGGTGTCTGTGTCCACTGGTTAGGCTTATATGCATGTATACAAGTCCTTTGGTTGATCTCTCCCCTTTACTCCCACCCCATTTGATATATTCACACAGCCCTTAACATTTTTCCAGTTGCTGACATGAATCCAGTACTAGAAATATGTTTCCTGAAACACACAGACTCACAGACATTTGGACATGCACGCACACACACATGTGCTCCCGCATGCACACACACACACACATACACACACACACACGCAGCGCCAGAGTGGCTAAGTGTACTAGAGATGCCAGTGGTTTCTGGCTCTGCTGGCAGCCCTGCCTAAGGGAAGCGACTCCGCCCTCAGACAGCCTGCCCCTGTCAAGCTGGTCCATGCACATGTGACCCACGAGCTCCTTCAAGGGACCGGAGAGGTGAGCCACACGAGTGTGCTAGGGTTGGGATTGCCACTTAGGGCTGACCGTAAGCAGAACGTACGAAAGAACAAAACCGATGCTCAAGCCCAGGAGCTGGCGAGGAGAGAGAGTGTGGAAATACAGCAGATGCAGAGAGGGTGGAGGGGAACGGGAGAGAGAGGAGAGAGACGAGAGACCAGGGCCGAGGCCAGGCCACGCTCCATCCCTGAGCAGGACTGAAGGAAGTGATGTCATTCTCCCAATCTAATTTGCTCCCGTTCCACAGAGACGGCTCTCGCCCCCGGTGAGGGTGGGCATTCTCACAGTGAGGGAGCCATTGTGACGGCGGCCTCAGTGGCTTGTGTCTCTGGCAACTCACAGAGCTCCGGAAGGGCACCGGATCCAGCCTGGGGTCAGGTTCCCGTCTCGGTGAGGGCATCAGCCGACTCCGCCTCGTTTTCCCTGTGGCGACAGACCTGGACCAGATATTTGCAAACACATTATACACTGGACTTGGGATCTGTTAAACCTCTGACGAAGACTCCAGTTGTTCACATTTTAAAAAATATATTTCATTGATTTTTTTTACAGAGAGGAAGGGAGAGGGATAGAGAGCTAGAAACATCGATGAGAGAGAAACATTGACCAGCTGCCTCCTGCACACCTCCCATTGGGAATGTGCCCTCAACCAATGTACATGCCCTTACCGGAATCGAACCTGACACCCTTCAGTCTTCTATCCACTGAGCCAAAAACGGTTTCGGCCAGTTGTTCACATTTAACAGGAAAACATTAATTTTTTTACTTTTGTGGCACATACAAATGAACTCTTCCTTAAAAGACAGATTGTAAGGCAGATCAACATGAGAACGCTTGCCAAACATACTAGCATCCTCCGGGTCTGAAGTTCTAATCCAAGCGTGTCAAACTCACGGCCCGCGGGCCGCATGCCTTGTTTACTTGGCCCCTGTTAGCCTTTGGGTTTGACGTCCTTGTTTTAACTCAGGAGCACCTTCCTGGCAGCTGGGTTCTGTCGGAGTGCAGTGTCCAGTCGCACTGTCGTAGGGAAGGCTGGGCTTCAGCCTGGCGTTTGCAGAGAGGGTGCGATCTTATCTCCGTGCTCTTGACAAAGGCTTCTCGTTAGAGAGGCTCTGAGGAGCGTCTGGACTTCCCCGCAGGACAGTCACATCTCTGAATTGGTACCGCTGACCTGCTGCCACATGTCTTCTGAGGTCACGCCCGTCCAGTCACCGTTTTCAGAGCTTTCGTCACATCCTGCATCCTGAGTGTTACAGCTGCCTGGAGCTGCCTCGGGCAGGCACGTCCCGACCTTGCTTTCCCCAACAAGTTCGTATTTCCCCGAAGGATGGCTCTTTATTGTTAAGTGGTGGAGGGACCCGTCGCGTGGTGGTCACATCTTCGAACCTGTTTTCCAAACAATACAGGGGTGCGCAAAAATAGGTTTCCAGCTGTGAGTACGCGAAACACAGCTTATGCTTGGATTATGTATTCATGGTGGTAGTATTTTCCATACGAACGACTGTATAGACCTACTTTTGCTCACCTATTGCTCTTCGTTCAATGCACCAGGAGAGTTACGGTGTAATTCTTCACAGTTTTAGAAGATTGGGTTTTCCCTTCTCGGTAGGTTGAGGCCTTGTTATTAGAACAGAATTCACCTGGTTTGAAAGGCGACATACAGACTCAGACATGTATTGCCGCTGGTCAGGTAATCCCGAAGCAAGACATGCGTGTGTGTCAAAGATTCTGATTGAGCAGGTTTAAAGACCCATTTTAATATCTAAAGTGTTTGCAAAATTGTAACGCAAAATTCAAAAATGAAATCATTTCGCCTTGAAAGTATGTGGTCCTCCGGCCCATACTAGCCCTATAAAGGGAGGCGCTATGCCAGCAGGGGGTGACAAAGTTTATCTTCTGAGCTTTTGTCTTAGAAAATCATCAGTGAAGTTGGGTGGGACTATTAATGTCTTATGCCTGCCATCCTTAATGGACTACCATCTTTTAGTGTAGTTTGGGGATGTTATTTCTATGGCATATGTATGTTTTTAAAGTCACCGATTAACTCCAGCTTTAGTAGGGACCCTTAAGTTCTATATTGAGCTAATAGTTCCTTAAAATATTTGACTTCTTTCTGTTCCAAATATATTGACCAGAACAGGACTTGAGGGTCCATGTACATTGTAGAAATTCAGGCCTGTGATTCCACTCCCCCTGAAATGTTAACGATTCATCTGAATTCCAGCCAAGTCTTTTGGAGTGTTTCAAATGTGGCTCAGCAAACTGTATAGTTTTATCTAAAAGGGCACACAGCTGGAATTAAAATCTAATTTGCTTATTAGAGGAAAACTGATATTACAGTTCTTCTCTACACATTTTTGGTCACTTTGACATATATTGGACCTTGATCAGCAATGCCATCATGTTACTGAAAACTTTTCTCAAACAAGGGGCAAATTTTTTATGCAGTTTTTAAGTGGCCAGACAAAAATGCCACGCCAGCGTATGTTCAGATTTTATTTGAGAAGTGGAAACTTCTGACATGAATTCATCTTCCCGGTGCTTGGCATATGGTCCTCAATAACTATTTAATCACTGACAGATTTTCTTGAAAACAATTGTAGGATACCTACAAGGAAATTTTTCTGTGAGGTCTCGTTTTACTGATATTTATGGAGAAGACTCACATCTGCTGCAGTGAAATATCGAATCGAGCCAGATGGTCTCAGCGAAAGGTCATCCTCGTGGTGATCTGGTGCCTTTGAAATGGCTCAGTAGAAAGCTTTGCAAAAACCACCGCACCTTCACTTAGCAAGAGGCCAACGAACCTGTACCCATTTTTTTTTTTTTTTAAATTAAGTTAAAGAAAAATCATTTTCCAAAGTGGACACGACGTTGAATCTTGTTTTGCATTTCCTAGATTGCCGTGCGAGGCCACGGAACCAAGCCCAGCCCGTTCCGTGGCTAATTACACACAACTTCTCTGGAGCATCAGACACATCCCAGCCCGGTCTGCGGCCGCGGCGGGGAGAATAACAACTGGAAAACAAAGTGACTGTTAGCTGCTAGCGCGCGTCTCGGAGAGGATAAAGGCCCGCCATATGGCACCATCTCTGCGTCCAAGTTTTCAAATCAGCTCCTCTCATCCTCCTTATGACCGCCTTTAAAAGAGAGCGGAGAACACCCCCGTGATTATCTGCCCCGGCCGCAGAACCCCGGACGCCAAACAGCAGCCCGGCTCTGTCCAGCCTCCCCTGCCTCCGCTATTATAATCGGGGCTGCCGGGCCGCTCGGTGCTAATTACTGTGCGAGCCTCAGATGAACCCCCTCCATTCACCCGCTTTGTGCGGGGGGAGGTGGGGGGGAGCTGTCAGCGGCTGCCCGCATGCAGCTGTGCCGCGGCCTCAGCTTGCTTAACATTATGCCGCTCTTTAGACTTGACAGAAGGGATTTTTTTTTTTTTTTTTATGAAGGCAGAGCAGCCTTGTAGCGAAATGGTTTAAGCAGCTGCATTGTCGGGGAGCACAAAGAAGTTATTATTGTGTCTGCGGAGGGGGGCCGGGCGGTGGAGGGGGGGATGCTCGGCTGCTGTTGATGCCGATTGTTGACTTGCCATCTGCCGGGCGGGAGAAGGAGGGCTGACAGCTCCAGCAGGGCGCGGGGCTGTTTGCAGAGACGCGTAAACATGTGCAGATGTCGGGCCGGATAATGGCCGGGGCTGGAGACGGGCTCGGGATGCGCTGATGTTCGCGCATCGGGAGAGGAGGGTGTGTGTGTGTGTGTGTGTGTGTGTCCGGGAGGGAGGGTATGTCCCAATTATCATTGTTTTCCCGCTGGCCCCCGCCCCAGCTCCCCTCGTCTCTGTAATTAGTTTAGGGGCTTAGTACTTCCTCTTCCTCACGTCTAGTTCTAAAAAGTGGCTTCTTTAAAAGACAATACAAACTTCCCTGTTTGTCCACAGGGGCCACAGCTAACTGGTGGCAGGAGCCGGGGACTGCTAACCGGTAAGCAGGAGATTTTGACTAGGAACCTGGGTGGACACATTACCATTTAACACTCACTCATCAGCGTGTAAACCCATCCTTTAAAAGGGAATTGTTTTATGGCCTGCCTGTAGGGGTGGGACGGAGCGTACCACGTACGTTTTACCAAGTAATTCCATCTTCCCTTGAACTTGGATGTCACCTGCGGTGAAACAGAATTACGTAGGAACCAACGCTTCCCTAAAACATTGGGGGTTTCACTGCGTCATGACTAAGCAGAAATGTCTAAGTGTGGCTACCAGGCCGGCATGCTGCCAGCCTCATCCCTGGAGAGGTCTTTCTGGAAGGCCACGGGAGGGTAGCAGTGCTTTCCTCCACGAGACACGGAGGTCAGGTCCAGTCAGAGCAAGCATGTCAAACTCGTGGCCCGCGGGCCGCATGCCTCAGTTACTACCCTGTCTCCCCGAAAATAAGACAGTGTCTTATATTAATTTTTTTTTCTCCCAAAGTTGCGCTAGGTCTTCTTTTCGGAAGATGTCTTATTTTCGGGGAAACACGGTAGTATTTGCCCGTGTTAGCCGTTGAGTTTGACATGATTCAGGGCAGCTCTTTCTCTCACTGTCAGCTGTTCCTCAAGTGACTCCAATCGGTATTGGCTTAAACAGTGCAGACTAGAGGATCATCAGCCAGCCACAGGGACCCCCTCCGTGGTCTCACATACCTAGTCTTGCCTTTCATGTGGGAGGCCACTGCTACGTTCCTATGTTGGTGGGTAGGATTATGCACCAATAGCCATAGTTTTGTTCTCGGTCCTGCTCAACCGGTTACCTTTGGGAGCGGGCCGCGTGCCGTTCTCCAGCTAGAGGTCCCGCTGCGAAGTCTCAGTGGTACAGGCACGTGTGCGTGCTAAGGCGATGGGAATATCAGAGGGTTCAAGTCCCCCAGACCAGGTTTCCTATCACTTAACGCAGGTGAGAGAGTGTATGAAAGGCCCTTCGCCTGTGTGTCAGTTTCTTTATCTGTTGAAGGAAGGGAACGATGATTTCTATCCTGACGGTGTATTCGTTCAGAACGTCTGGAACAGATGCAGTGGGGCTGCTGTGACCCCTTATTTTCGGAAGGTGTGATGTCTGAGTGGAGTGTTTGGGTCATGGTCTGACCACTGAAAAGTGAGCACCTGAAGTTCTAGAGGCAATTTAGGAGATGCGGGTTATTTATTTTTTTAAAGTCTTATGTTTATTTCGTGATTTATGATTGTTTCAAAAACATGACAGGGAAATCAATTGTTTAAGGAGAATGTAAATGGTTGGACGGACTATTTGGGGGATATGGTATGACTGTCATTCTGTAATGACGGTTTTATGTTGTATCCTATAAAATCAGCTTTCTCCTTAAAAAAAACCCAGCATGAGATTACACAAAGTTGAACTCATTCCTTTAATTCAGTATTAATCTCATTATTTCAGAGGGACAGTAAGCTGTGTGTGGATTGTAATTGTTTTGAAAGTGAGACTTTGAAACACATTACAGTTCATAGACAATGGTTCTCGGGAGCAGACAATACTAAAGATCGAGTTTTTTCACCTCGATGGGCTGTGGAAGCATTGTTTGATTGTCAGAACTCTTTATTTTTACAGACGAAGAAACTGATCAAGCTCTATAGGGATGAGAGTGCTGGTGTAAGCCGATGTTTTCTTAAAGGGGAAATGGCTTTGATTGACCTGGGGGACTCCATAACCTCTGGACAGGGTGGCAATTCCCACACAGATGCAGGTGGTTCTTTAAGATTTTTCTTTAAAATTGTTTCTGTCCCGCATGCTCTCTCTCTCCCAAATATTAATAATTTTGGATGAAGACTCGGGCGGGGGAGGAGGGGACGCGAGAGATGGCATCTGGATGGGGTGGGGTGCCTGACCCAGTTCCTAAGAGTGGCCACAGGACTGGATATGGTGCCTGAGGACATCTGTTTGGGTTTTGAAGAATTGGCTATACTAAAAAAATAAGCCTCCATTTGAGTGCTATAACATACAATGCCAGCTTTATATAAGGATAATTAATGTTTAATAGCACAGGGTAGAGAAGACCAGTATTCATGTTACAGTCTAGTTATCATTTTTTTTAAAATAATGATATGTTATTATTTATCTTTCCAAAGAAGTGGAACTATCCCAGAGCCATGGAAAGCTATACCACAGGTTAGGATAAAACTGCTGCCCCAGTGCGGGCATTGTCACACGTGGATGAACTTGAACTTGGCCTGCTTTCAAGGCACTTCAGGAGCTCCCGGCCCTAATGGGATAGAGACGCATTTGAATTGTGTCTCGGGAAAATCCTGCATGAATAGTAATTTTAAAAAATATTGGCCAGTAAGTCGCAAACAGAAGAGTATTTCACTGTCTGACATATTCTTTAAGGCATCTTGCTAAATGTTTTGGCTTAAAATTTCTAATGTGTTGTGGTTCCGAGGCAGCCTGATTAGAGCTGTTGGTAAACTCGGGAGCACTCTCTCGAACAGAAGACGATTGCGATACAAAGGCAGGGAGGCAGGAGCCGCGAAGTTCGAGTGTGTTCTTGGCGCCGAAGCCCCTTATTTGTTTGAGGCGGCGACGCAGCCGCTGAGTTCATCGCTTCCTGCGTCTGAGCGCGGGCACCGCGCCGCAGCTGTTGCTCCTGGCATCTCCCTGCCGAGATGTTTAGACTGAAGTTTATGTATTTGTTACAGGAGGTGACCTGCTTTTCTCCCATGCATTTGCATCCCGTTAGCCGACGCTACGATCGCTCTTTGTACATTCTGCTTAAGCAAAACAGGAGTTAGGATACAACTAAAATGGTCTTCTTTGACCTTCGAATTGTCCACGATGTCGCTTTTAAAAAGAATTAAACTGCTCAATGCCGGTGCTGCATCGTTAAAAATAATTAAGTTTACTCACTCTGATGCGGGGCATGGAATAGTCCTGTGTGGAGAGTTTACACCCGAAGTCACAGCAGCAAGGACTTTTCTTTCTTTTTTATTGATTTTTTACAGAGAGGAAGAGAGAGGGATAGAGAATTAGAAATATCGATGAGAGATAATCATCAATCAGCTGCCTCTTGCACACTCCCTACTGGGGATGTGCCCGCAACCAAGGTACATGCCTTTGACCGGAATCGAACCTGGGACCCTTCAGTCCGCAGGCCGATGCTCTATCCACTGAGCCAAACTGGTTTCGGCAGCAAGGACTTTTATTAAAAGCAAATGAAGATTCTAAAGTCATATTCTTCCTGCAGGAGAACCATGCGTGGGGAGATGGTGTCTGTAGAAGGGAGCCTGGCTGCTCACTTGCTGGGGATCAGGCTGGTCTCTGTCCTGTCCCCCAGCCTGGCCCTGTGTGGGGGAGGGTGGTGGTGAGTCGTGTTGACTCCTCTGGTCACTGATTGCCTTCGAAGACTCTGACATGAGATTAGCGCTCTCTGTATTCTTAAAACGTCTGTCACGCTCCGGATTACGCAGGGTGACTTACTCAGCGTTTTGTACGTAAGAAAAAAGTCCTTGACATGTGAACGAATGCCAGAAAACTTTTCTCCCACTTTGGTGAAATCAGTGCCTCCTGGGGAGACGGAACGGAACTGCATTGCACATCATTCTGGATCCCGGGAAGTAAATGGATGATTTTTTTTTTTTGCTGTGTCACGATGCTTACAGTTCCAACATCAGCATGAAGGAGAAGCGGGTGCTCTGACCTGCATCGCCAAGTCGTCATTGGTATTATTATATCTTATCAATAAACGGGCGCTTTTACACGAATGAGCCTCCTGGCTGTGGTTGGGTGAATAAGAAACCCAATCACCTGTAATTTGGGGCTGAATATTGATCTCTTGGAATTACTTAGTCTTCACGGAAAGATTTGTATGTCCCGATGCACCAAGATGTTTTAAACCAATGATTCTGCAGAGGGCATTTTAATAGGAACTTAATAGAATATTTACACAGTGGGTGCAGACTCACTTATATGATTTTTTTTTTTTAATTTCATTGCGTTTTGAATGCCTTGCATGATATCGAGGCCGTGAGTCATTTTCCTCCCTAATGCCTTGATTTAAAAAAAATAATCTTTCTTTTCCAACTCACTGGAAACGGTTGAAAACAGGCATCACGATCCTGCAGAGGTGTGGATGATGACGAGGGAAGAAATACCTACGTGTACAACTATCTCCCCTTCCGGTTTTTAAAAATGTGTCTTTTTACTGGAACGGTAGGTGAAGAGTGACTTCTGGAGTCTGTCTCCATGTGTGAGGGAACACTGCCCTCAGAGGGCCACGGGGAGAAGTTCAGCCTCACAGCTCAGCTGCTGCGGGTCTGGCCTGTGCGCCTGTTTGGGGCGGAGGGGGGTGGGGGGGGTGGATGGGACGGGACACAACGTGGACTTCTTTAAGGACTCGACTTGACGAGGTTTCATTCATTCGTGGCTCTGCTTCTTTGTTCTCTTAAAATGTTAGATATACCCAGACACATCAGTGTGAGAACAGCATGCAAGCACATTGAGCTCGTTTCTAAGAAAACCGTAACAGATGACCGGCCACAAATGGCCACATTAGATCAGTTTAAAAAGGGATAAGAAACTGACCTAGGAATGTTATGGTTTTGTTCCTGTTATATTCTTGGGTGTGTCTTACTTTTTATCCCTTTGATAACAGATATTCCGCTCTTCAAAATTATCTGAACCATTCTTCTGGATACGTAGCAGCATTCACTGACATGGAAGCATTATATTCCCTTCAGTTTTATAAGTTTAAACATAACCACACGTTAAAATATAATCTAAATCTGAAAGCCCTTCACTGGGGATGTAATTCTTTTTTTTTTTTTAAATATATTTTATTGATTTTTTACAGAGAGGAAGGGAGAGAGATAGAGAGCTAGAAACATCGATGAGAGAGAAACATCGACCAGCTGCCTCTTGCACCCCGCCCCCCCCCACCACCACCACTGGGGATGTGCCCGCAACCAATGTACATGCCCTTGACCGGAATCGAACCTGGGACCTTTCGGTCCGCAGACCGACGCTCTACCGCTGAGCTGAGCTGAACCGGCCTCGGTGGGATGTAATTCTTAAACAGAAATATGCCAGAAGCTGAAATACACCATTGCCCCCAAACATTTGTAAAAGTCTAACATTTATGTGTCATTTGCCATCTCTGAGCGCAGAGCATGTGGAATTAGATGATAATGAACTTGCACAGTGAAGACAGGGGAATGGGAAGGCCTGATGTGGGGGGACGGAGAGGCGGACTTGGGCTTTTGCTTTCTGGACGTAGCACCTGTCTGGGGAGATGCTTTGAAAGGCAGTGGAGATATTTACTCACCAAACCCGGGGGCGTGCTGGCGGGGGCCCCTGGATTGACCTGCTACTGAATTGAGAAAGACTGCTGGCTTCTGTGGCAGCATTCTCGGCTTTTAACACAAGGTTCCCATCGGTTGCACAAAAACGATAGGCGATTCATTATCGATAATAACGGGGGGATGAAAATCGAGGGCCCTAGAAGAGTGAATAATAGAACTTTATCCCCACAAAAAACACAGCATCCGCTTTGCTCAACTGTGGGGAACTGTGACTGTGTGGACCAATGGAATGAATGAATTGCATTTTATTTCATATACTCGATTCGCTTTTGTGTAGTTAAGTATGCTGTATCTTTTTTGATTAGCTGCATGTGTTCAGAGTAAGGGCACGCCAGCACCAGTCTCTGCGTGTCTGTGAGAGGTCTCCCGTGGGGGAGCCCAGCACCTGTGGCTTCAGTGCCTTCCAATGTCCTTCCCTTGTGCTTACCACTTTAAGACATATGCGTATTTTTGGATTTTAGAGAGGAAGAGAGAAGGAGAGCGACAGAGACATCAGTGATGAGAGAGAATCATGGATCAGCTGCCTCCTGCACGCCCCACACTGGGGTTCGAGCCCACAACCTGGGCATGTGCCCTAACCGGGAATGAAACCATGACCTCCTGGCTCATAGGTCAGCGCTCCATCACTGAGCCACACCGGCCGGGCGCTCACCACCTCTTCCCTCCACGGTGCCCCGAGCTGTCTCAGCGGGCTCACTGCCCGGGGGAAGCAGAGGAGGGCGTGGACCCGCCTGCAGGACAGTAGCGTTTGTGCTTCATGCAGTGTCCCTCTCAGGTCCCTGCTCCTGAAAAGCGACCCGGGAGACGCTCCATGGGCGAGAGTCCAAGAGAAGACCCTCCTGTCTGGGTGCGTGTCATCCTCTCTCTAGGGCAGTGATTACTATGGGGGGGGGGGGGCGCTGACTCACCCAAGGGGTCTCCCAGTGACACAGGACTCCCTCGGGGCCAGACCCCGGCCCTGCCCCAGGAGATGGCCCTGTTGTGCCCCGTCCCCCAGGGCGTGTGACCCCTGGCGCTGCCCTAGGTTTGTGCTCAAGGCTCCCTGCTTCCCCGTGGATGTTCCTAAGTGCAGTGAGCGAGCACGGGGGTGCGGGGAATATTGACAGTGAGAAGCCGTGCGATCCCAGAGAAACGGTCTTTTTAAGGGATCAGGCTCCGAAATGGTGGGAACCCCGGCCCTCGCTGCTCGGTGACGTGCGCGGGTGGTGTGCTCGGTGCGGGCTGTGGAGCTGGGGCTCGGCTGGGTGCGGCGCAGATTAAAGAGAAAGCTCCGCTCTCCGACCCACAAGGGCGTGCATGTAAGCAAAACAGTAATTTACTCACACTGGGCCAGCGGGAGGCCGTGCGGAGCGAGGAGTTCTCCGCGGCCGCCGCTGCTGTGCAACCGGCTCCCGGCTTACCCTTCATTAAACCGCCGAGTGCAATTCTTCTGCTGCCTGGTTTGTCTGGATACAGTGTTCTCCCTCCTCCTCCTCCTCCTCCTCTTCGTCGTCGTCCTCCTCCTCCTCCTCCTTCTCCTCCTCCTCCTCCTCCTCTTCTTCCTCCTCCTCCTCCTCCCTCTCCCCCTCCTCTTTTTCTTCCTCCTCCTCCCCCCTTTCTCTCCCTCCTCCTCCCCTTTCTCTCCTCCCCTTCCCCTCCTCCTCCTCTTCCTCTTCCTCCTCCTCTTCCTCCCTCTCCCCCTCCTCTTTTTCTTCCTCCTCCTCCCCCCTTTCTCTCCCTCATTCTCCCCTTTCTCTCCTCCCCTTCCCCTCCTCCTCCTCCTCCTCCTCCTCCTCCTCTGCCTCTTCCTCCTCCTCCTCCTCCTCCTCCTCCTTCTCCTCCTCCTTCTCCACCTCTTCCTCCTTCTCCTTCCTCTCCCCCTCCATTGCTTTTCTCTCACAGTAAAACTTAATGCTACAGCTCCATTAAGATGTTCTACGCTAAAAAATAAAAAGTATCATATTTTTGGTTTAAAGGGCAGTGTTTCCTAAAAGTGAAGGGAACGGGGAAGTGACGGACTAATTTACTGAACGCCACGAAACCATTCCCAGGATCGAGGGGCTGGGCGTGTTCTGGTCACAACAGAAATGAGCCAGCAGACCGGGCCTGCCAGGGCCGCTCGGAGGTCCAGGGAGGCAGGCAGCTTCACTGCAAAGCATGGACCCCGCCTGGCCTGGGAAGTAGATATGGAAACTGTTCTTTGTTGTTGCTGTCAATCCACACCAGAGAATGTTTTTCCATTCAGTTTTAGAGAGAGTGGAAGGGAGAAGGAGAGACAGAGAGAAACATCGATGTGAGAGAGACACATCCATCGGCTGCCTCCTGCACGCACCCCGAACAGGGCCAAAGAACCTGCAACCACGGTACGTGCCCTCGACCAGAATGGAACCTGGGACCCTTCAGTCTGCAGGCCGGCGCTCTATCCACTGAGCCACACTGGCCAGGCAGAAAGGACAGACTTGAAAGGACAAGGATAACCTGAAAATTTAGGCTTGTCAGGACTGGAAACGAGATCAACATAGATTTAGGGAGCACCAACAATATGCAAAAGCATTTTCCTTTTCCTTTTTTTTTAAGCTACATTTCAGATTATCCCTGTGTAATTGAAAACTTATTACGCTGTCTCATTGCAGTGTAGATAACACGAAGAAATTTGTTAGCATTATTTTCAAGACATACGCAAAAGAGGATGATGGTAATTTCAGCGAGAAACACATTCTCTCTCCTCCCTGAGACATTAAGACGGCTTCCACTTAGAACTAATGGGAAGAAGGCATTGTGACCTGCCATATAAAAATGCAACAGGCAACTTCAAAGATTGCAAATGTTTTATTACATTCGCTGTGTATTTCTTCAGGAACTATATTTGGCTTTAATATTTAAGATGTAGCACACTATCACAAATTATATATTCAGTATCTGTTTCTGGTGCCAGTACTTTTTTATGAGAATCCACCAGTGGATACGTACTCTGATGTATTCTTTTAAGTAGTTCTGTGTACATTTAGTTGGTATCTGTCAACAGCAACTCAATATTTATAACATTGTGAATCATACAATTGAATAGACTCCATACTGAAATTAACATTAAACCTTTGTCTTAAGTAACCATTGAGCCATGAAGACATTTACCTAAGACTAATGGTTTCTGAAAATTGTATAAATTAAATTTTACTGAAAGTTGCCAATTTTTGGTTAAAAACTCTGGAAATTCTTAAAATATTTGCATTTTCCTGGTGCTTCATCCAGTGTATGCTATTTATTCAAAGCTTTCAGAGAGACCTAAGACTCTGCTCTTTTCTTTGGAAGACTAGTTCCTCCTCTGAGACCCTACCTCTATTTTTAAAAAGGGTTGAAAGTAATAAAAATAATGCCAGTGCTGTGTTTTGACATTGGGTAGCCTTTTCCCTTCTTTAGCTAGGATTCAAGTTTTCTGTATCTGGCACACACCATTGCTAAAAACAAAAACAAACAAAAAACAACAACAAAAAATACCAGTCTTTCACCAGTGCCAATGGTGAAAATCGAGTTTTCAAGCAAAAACTTGGACTTTGGAGGACATATCTGCTAGCATGAGCCTGCAGCTCCCCGTGCTTGTTTTTTGGATGAAACTGGCAGTGATAATGAATGTGATTATATAGTGAAATGCGCTGATATTTGGGAGATCAATGGACCAGTGGTTTTGAAAAGACTGGTGGGTGAGGTTACAAAAGCATTCATCGTGTAAAAGATTCCTTCAGGGTGTAGACCTGTGGATTTTCACAGAACAGTGTAGAAAATTCCTGGTTATGGTTTCTCATTCCACATCACAAGTGATCATTGAGGAAACTACCACTTGTCAAATGCTGGTGTGATAGCGAAGAAAGATACCTGTAACTACGGTAATGCTCTTGCCGTTTCCGGCTCCATGTCTTGTCTGAGCCGGGTTTCCCCTATTCCAGTGGAAAGAACACACTGCCGCAGGTTGAGACTCTGGCCACCTATTCAGCCGAGCACTTGAGAGATTTGCAAAAGTGGAGAGCAGTTCAACTCTTCTTAATAATTTTTTTTTTATTTTAGAAAATGCAATTTTCTTCATCAAAATATTTATTACATGTAATGTGTTTGTTATTTTTGAAAGAAGCAATAACATATCTCTTTTCGATTTCTACTACAGTAAACGTTGCAGATATAATCTATATAAAATGAAAATTTGGGGGGGTCCTCAGTAATATTTATGAGTGTAAAGAGGTTTGAGGTAAGAAGTTTCAGAATTGCTGATTCTGAGGAGTGATTCCATATCTGGAATGTACACTGAATGGCCAGATTATACGTTCAGAGATCATAGTAACCTGGCCCCTCAGTGTATGTCAGGGGGAAGGGACGGAGGACCTGGCATTCTATGCTAAGAGACTTGCACTTTGCAGTCAAGAGTAAGGAGTCAGAATTTTTAAAAATATATTTTTATTGACTTCAGAGGGGAAGGGAGAGGGAGATAGAAACATCAGTGATGAGAGGGAATCATTGATCTGCTACCTCCTGCATGTCCCACACCGGGGATAGAGCCCACAACCAGGGCATGTGCCCTGAGCAGGAATCAAACCAGGACCTCCTAGTTCATAGGTCGACACTCAACCACAAAGCCATGCCAGCTGGCCGAGGAGTGAGAATTGTTGAGCTGAAAGGTGATATGAGAGTAATCTGGAGGTGACAGATGCATCGGGGAAGAAGTGGGGGTGGGAGGGGGTGAGTAGAATGGAGAGCAGGTGGAGCGCAGGAGCAGAAGGGCCCCCGTGAGGGGTTGGGTTTGGTTAGGCTGGGCAGTGTTGACCTCACTACTGACGGGATAAAGTAAGAGAGCAGCCGTAACTGGTGTGGCTCAGTGGATAGAGCGTCGGCCTGCAGACTCAAGGGTCCCAGGTTCGATTCCGGTCAAGGGCATGTACCTTGGGTGCGGGCACATCCCCAGTAGGGAGTGTGCAAGAGATAGCTGATAGATGTTTTTCTCTCATCTATGTTTCTAACTCTCTATTTTTCTCCCTTCTTCTCTGTAAAAAATCAGTAAAATATGTTTAAAAAATTAAATTAAATTAAGGGAACAGCCAGGCCTTAGGTTTGAGCTTAGATAAGTGGGGTCAGGAGAAGCTGAGTGGTCGGGAAAGTTGAACTACATCCACATTTTTGTAGCGCCGCGTGCAATCAAGCATTTGAGATTAAGTCACCAGGTAGAAACAGCCAGCAGCCATGGACTGACAATTCAGACCAGGTGGCCTCCCTTCTCTGTGGGATCTTAGGGATCTAAGGGATCTAAGGAATCTTAGGGATCTTAGGGATCTTAGGGATCTCTGTGGGATCTTGCTTCAGATGATGAAGAGTTCTTTATGAGTGAGACAGTGGTGATCTGGTTGCTAAACTTCTCTATTTTGGTTAGGTAGGTTTTATATCAAAACCTGATAAATGCATTGGCCGTGATGTGCTTAGCACTGTACAGTGGGCTCTTGTAGATATTATATTTGTGTGTGTGCGTGCGTGCATGTGTGTCTATGTCAATGGTTTTTAAGCTCTATTAACCCACGTTTCTTAATTGCCAAGACTTATTTACAGCATTTCACAGAAAGTTCTTTTCCTATGTAGAGCAATAAAATGTTTAAAGAAGTTATGATTAGGATTTAACAATGAAACTGAACTCAGTTCCCCTCCCCCTGTTTTTTATTTTTTTTAATTTTTTTTAGCGGCATAATTAGTCCGTGGCACATGGAAGAGAAACATTTGTCTCATAATCCGCCTTAGGATAAGTGTGTTTCATAGGAATCCCTCAACGCCAGCCGTGTGGGTGACTGACCAAGGCTTTTGAAAAGGGCTGAAAGCATGCTCTTCACAGCCACCCGATAAAATGGAAAACTGAACAGGATGTGAACGCAGATGAACGATTCTCTGAAGAAATAACGATGCAAACGAATCGTCAGAGTGTGAAATCATTAAAAACAAAACATGTTTGGGTTGTTATTGAAATTGAATTGCCGGCTTATCTATTTTCTTTTGTAAAGGAAATCGCCTGACTAAAATTTTGGAGGCCAGTGTTGGAGGACGTATATTGTACCACGATTCATTTCTCACATAAAAGCTGCTGTTCATTCCCCTCCTCGCCCCCCATGGCATTAACACGCGTGTTTTCCTCGTGCAGGAGAATACATAAAAAACTGGAGGCCACGGTATTTCATTCTGAAGACAGATGGCTCGTTCATAGGCTACAAAGAGAAACCTCAAGACGTGGACCTACCTTACCCCCTTAACAACTTCTCCGTGGCAAGTAAGTTCACTGCGACTGACTCCCTTTGTATGTCTTTATTCGTGTGACCTCACGTGTCAGGTCTCTTTTCTATGAGACGCTGATGAGAAAGCTGAGGTTTGTAGTTAACAGCAGAGAGAATTTCAGCTTCGATAGAATTTCAAAGAGGGAGAGAGAGAGAGAGAGAGGAACATCAGTGATGAGAGAGAATCATTGATTGGCTGCCTCCTGCACGCCCCCTACTGGGGATTGAGCCCAGTAGGGATGAGCAATGATAGGTGGTCTTTGGTAATTAATTCTTTAATGTTTTTAATAGTGAGCACTTGAATGTGATCATTATAGTTCCCCAAATGTATGCTGCAGGTTAGAAATTCTTTCTATACTATATCCTAACATTTACCAAATGCAAACAAAGCCCTTCGACCTGATTGCTGGGCGGGCCTGGTTATTGGGTGACCTGGTTGCTACGGGGACATGGTTGCTGGAGGGACATAGTTGGGGGTGTACATGGTCGGAAGATGTCGCAGTAGCTTCTAGCGCCTTTCCAGTCCGTTTCCTCTCAGGATCTTAGAGCGTCTACCTAAGTGGTTGCATGATGAGAAAGAAGTGATTTCCATCAGAAATTATTTTTCACGGGAGATTTTATGTTTGTAGTTAAACTTTTCATCCTTACGGACATCTAATAAAATGTTTGTGATGTAAACTTCTTTTGAAATTATGTATTTCCCTGAACATAGCACAGAGTAAGCTGAAAGACAGTGGTAATGATAATGAACTTAGATATTATTGCTGTGTTATGACCAGACACTTGAGACTGTTCAACTTACTGATTATCAATGAAAGGGTTTTTATGTATTAATTCTGAAGTAAAGTGTTTTAAAGTTGTGTTCAAATAAACCTGCGTAATAGCTAAAGTCTGTGCCATGGAGATAAAATCTTTAGCTGGACACCATTCTTAATTTTGGTTTTGGTTGTATGTTGTTACCTGTTAGCTACATTTGGAAAAGCTATGAGGGAAGATTGAAGCTGAAAAATAATAAAAAATACAGCAAAATAGCAACAACAAAATCCAAGATAACAAAAATTCTTCAATTTTACGAAAGTAATTTTTCCATTATATAGAGCCCCTGTCTTTTCTATGACTATCTCTTTTTTTTTTTTAAAGAATAAGATTAAATAATAAACCAAAGAACTTGTGAAATCATTTGAATGATAAAAACACTAACTTAAAAAAAAATAAAGAAAATAAACAACCTCTCGATATCAGTGGATGCTTGGGTTTTCCATAAAAAAAAAAAAAAATGGATTAGTTAAGGAAATTATTTTTTCCCACTCAAATGCTCGTTAGATATTTATATACTCTTTTCAGGAGAAAATTGTTTTTTAATGCTATTATCAATTGAAATACTCTCTTGTATTTTGAATTGATGTAACACATTTCATTCTGAAGCTCTTCTGGGCAAGCATTTGCTTTGAAATGACAGGGACTGGCTTTGAGAATATTAACAGCATTAATTATCACGTGCCCCCCACGGCCATTGCAGTGTCTCAGTTTCCCTGTTTCCCCAGCGAATGCTATTGGCTTGTCTAATTTATAGAAGTATAGAACTCCTGTATCTGCTGATCAAAAATGCAGCATTTTTTTGACCTTATGAAATTTCACACCCCAACAAGTTTTAAAGACATCCTGTATGTCACAATCTGCCCACATCTGCTCCCGCACTTCCACTGGCAGCAGCTGAAATACAGGCTGCACCGGGGTGGGGGGTAGCGGGGAGTCCCGTCTGGTGACTGACAGTCAGCTCATCCCCAAAATAAATATTAGTCGGCATCTGTACTCTTTACTTGTAGGCAGTTGACTCAGACGAACATGTTATAGACCAGTTTTCCCCCCCCAGAAGTGTATTCATGTGGCTCTTACACTAGATACACTCTTTTATTTATTTATTTATTTTATTTTTAATTTTTTAAAAAAATATATATTTTATTGATTTTTGTACAGAGTGGAAGGGAGAGAGATAGAGAGTTCGAAACATCAATGAGAGAGAGTCATCGATCAGCTGCCTCTTGCACACCCCCTACTGGGGATATGCCCGCAACCAAGGTACGTGCCCCTGACCGGAATCGAACCCGGGGCCCTTCAGTCCCCAAGCCGACGCTCTATCCATTGAGCCAAACCGGTCCCGGCTAGATACACTCTTTTAAATGGATTATTCTTAAAACTTGATTTTGATTGAAAAATAACACAGGATTTAGACAAGCATCGTTGCAAAGCTGTGTTCACAAGTATCTTGAGCACAGTAGTTCGTCTACCCAATAGTCACAGCCTTTAACATTTTGGCAGTTATCAGTCCAACTCAAAAGTAGAGACAGCTCCTCGGTGGAGACTTGGCATATTTGCCCATGTGTCTTGGGGACCCACCTTCTTGCTGTTGAGAAATGCCTCGCCATATCCAACAGACCACCTAGAATCTCCTTTATTCGGTGTTGCAAATATTGGCTCACACTGACAATGTCTCCTCCTTCTCTGAAATGTTCCTCCAACCCCTTTTTGAAAAAACAGGTGGGTCTGTCTTTCTGAGGCCGATTTTAAATGTGAAATGAAGTGTTTGCTCATAAAGCTATTCTTCTTCTTTTGTTTGAAAGAACATAAGGACATGATGGGTCTTAAACCTACCAAAAACTATCCTTACCTCTGAACAAACATTAGACTCGATTATAATCATGACGAAAAACATGCTGATTCCTACTAATGCCCCCACTGCGGCTGTTCTCGGGGGCAGAGGAATAGCTCTGACTTGATCCCTACTCTGACATAACACGTGATGCCATCTAGGATGAGAACCCCAAAGGATTACGAGGGGTGAGAGCAGCTCAGTTCCAGGGGTTTGTCCATCATTAGAATCCTACCAGGCACTGAGAGAGTATTAAATACAACTTTCGTCAGTAGGAACTTGACATTGACCCTGGAAGACAATCACCTAGAGCACATAGCAGTGGGAGGGAACATGAGATGAGCTGCCACAGTGAACGTTCTGGAGAATAAATGCTGCAGAAGTGGAGAGGGTGGGTCAAGGTGAGCCGGGGTGACCAGCTAAGAGCTTTCCGGAGCTGAGGTGGACACAGGCCTTGAAGGACAGGTGCTGTGCAGGTCTGGGGAAGGAGGACATTTTCAGGAGGTCAACAGCAGACACAAACAGGAAGCCTGGAATTGAGAAGCAGCTTCTTTTGTGAACAGTACAAGCAGCATCCTAGATGAACAGAGAATTTGTTGTAGAAAAATAATTTAAGATCAGAGACGTTTTAACCAGATTGTGGAAGGTCTTGAATGCCAGTTGGATTTTAAAAAATATATATTTTATTGAGTTTTTACAGAGAGGAAGAGAAAGGGATAGAAAGCTAGCAACATCGAACAGCTGCTTCTTGCACACCCCCTACTGGGATGTGCCTGCAATCAAGGTACATGCCCTTGATCGGGATTGAACCCGGGATCTTTCAGTCTGCAGGCCGACACTCTTATCAATTGAGCCAAACCGATTTCGGCTAGTTGGATGTTTTTAATGGCAACCTATTGGAAACTCCCGGAGGCTCTTGTCCAAATGAGTGTTGGGTAAAAAAGAGTCTTCCGGGTTGTGTTGAGCAGTAGAGGGGATCCATTCAGAAACAAGGAGTTGCCTTCCCCCATGTGCCAGTCAGTCAGCAAGGTCTGTGGTCATGTTCTCTTTCCTTTCCAGGCCCACGGCTTCCATCCCACTTGGGTTCTTCCTCAAGTCCCCTGGATCAGTTTGATGGTCCCCTAATTGATCTCTTGTTTTCAGATATTCTCTCTGGAATGTGGGGAAGCAATGCATAGATTGAATTTAGAGTCATCTTCCAAAAAATGTTTCTTGGCAAATACCACCTTCTTGCTAGGAACTATCTCAGATTTTCTCCATTTTTACAGAGGAAGATGAATTATTATGTTTGATATAGTGGAGATCAGTAAATAAACACTTGCTAAAATTATACTCTATATATTTTCAAAATTCCTTTCTTTCCTCTATTACTCTTTAATGTTCCACACATTTTTCGCATACATTGCTACACACAGAATTCCTAACCCTGTTTTCATTTTAAGTGATTTTTAGACCATTTTGTTATACTTAATCATTTAAAGATGTGGGAGGGAAAGAGAGAGATAGAAACATAAGTGATGAGGATCATTGATTGGCTGCCTCCTGCACACCCCACATTGGAGATCGAGCCCACACCCGGGCATGTGCCGTACGCAGGAATCAAAGCATGACCTCTTGCTTCATTTCTTGACACTCAAACCACTTTGCCCTGCCAGCCAGCCAAGGAGTCGGAATTTTTGAGCAGAAAAGTGATAGAAGAGTAATGATGTACATGAACACAAGTTGGAATCATAGAGGAGTTCTCACAAGTAAATTTTAGCATATCTGTAGGAGATCTAAGTTCTAGTGACTATTGAGAGAGTTTTCATTACTGAGGGTGTATTGTGTTCTCAGCATTGTGCCAGCTTCTGAGGGAAAGGGAAGGAGATGGGAGGGAGGCCGACCTTTCTCTGAGCCATACTGCGTGCCACGCCCTTTCACTTCCATTTTCTCATTTACCCTCTGCAATAGCACCCCCAGGTGAGCCTCACGTCTCCCTCTTAGAGAGACAGACCGAGGTCCTTTGATTTGCTTCTGGTCACCCACCTGGCAAAAGGCAGAGCCAGAATGCTGAACCAGAGTTCATGTCACTCCCATGGGCAGCCCTAGTAACCCTTGGCTTGGAAGGATTTCAAATCTAATAGCCAAAACCCTGCCACTACCCTTGGCACGGGTCTTCTCAGACGTGGTGTGTTCAGTTCAGAAGAAAGTTAATAATATGTTCAGTGAGAGTTCAGGAAAGTGAGGAGAGAAGGAGGCAGGGGGTGGTGAGGGGACACCACCTACAGCCCATGTGTGGGTAGCAGTGTGATGGGCTCATCGCATGACCTTTTACACTCAGTTAATTACCAACGGGTCATTGCAGCTCAGTGTTTCAGCTAAAAAATGTACTGATTGTTTAGCACAGTGGTCGGCAAACTCATTAGTCCACAGAGCCAGATACCAACAGTACAAGGATTGAAATTTCTTTTCAGAGCCATATTAAACTTAAACTTCTTCTAATGATACTTCTTCAAAATAGACTCACCCAGGCTGTGGTATTTTGTGAAAGAGCCACACTCGAGGGGCCAAAGAGCTGCATGTGGCTCAAGAGCCGCAGTTTGCCGACCACAGGTCTAGCACCACTCAGCAGCGGCCGGCCTTGGCTGCTGGGCTCCCTGTGTTGTTCCAAAGACCTGCTGTTCCGCGTCATCCTGACCCAGCTCTTCCTTCAACGCCCTTCCTGTCCAAGGGCGGGAAGAATTCTGTGGGCCCACCTCTCTGACTTCCTCATTCACGCCCATCCTCATGGATGGACGCTTCGCTTCTTATTCAGTTAAATGTTGATACAGAACTGGTTTGCTTGTCTAATATTACTTTTTTAGCTTACGTTTTTATTCTCTAGAAAGAAGTTGGTGTAATTTTTAAAATTACAAACTAATAGTGATCACATCTCATCCTATTCCATCCCGTATTACTTATAATTAACACATAAGGCATTAAGAGGGACTTAGGAAGGAAATTGATGTTTTGAAGAGCTCTTTATGGGACGTGCTTTCTATATATATGACCACGTGTTTCTTTTTTCATGACAAGTACAACATGAAATAAATGTTACCTCAAACAAACTGGATAATGAAACTAAAAGCTCGAGAGAGTAGCTTTCCCAGGATGTCCAGCCAAGTACCTGGCAGAACTATGACTTGGCTTCTGCTCTGACCCCTGGCTTAAGTGTGATCAATCCTGCAGAGGCATCAGAGTGGCATCTTTCTTCAAATAAGGCTGAGTCAGCACCACAGCCACTTCCGGGTCAGCCAAGTCTTACACACAGTCAGTAGTAAGAATGTGTTCATGTGACAGTCATGCTCACTAGGCCACAGGAAGGCACGGAGACACTAGCCCAGTGACCGATCATTGGATAGAAATGTTTTATGTGATAATGGGTCAGTCCCTTAACCAGTGGGGGACTCCGAGTTTTGAGTGAGGGAGTCATCCTGAGCGATCTCTCAACTTCCTTCTTCCAACACCCAATGACTTGCCCATCACCTGCTATATCTTCACGTTCAAAGCATCTGTTGTATTTCCAGTCAAGTTCAATGGGGCCCAAGGCCAGAGTTCGGGGAAGGCCTTCTCAGCCTTGGAATGGAGGGAAGACTCAGGCATTCTTTTGGGTTGGAAAGAACACACCAGCGAGCAGATGCCAATGGACACAGGCAGCGGAGGGGGAGAGAGCATAGAGAGCGGGGGCCGTTGGAAGGTGGAGTGGAGAGAGTACATTGCCCCTGATTGCAGTAATGCCTCTGCTCTATAATGCGGCCTTTCACTGGGCCCAGGCTCTCATTCATGTGTGCTGGGCGCTGCTTCCTGTCGCTAATTGTCCGCACAATAGTCCTCCCGCGAGGGAGCCTCGGTGTCCTTCTGCACCAGCTTGTCATTGTCCTTCTCCCTCACCCCCACCCATGCGCTCCGAGCCCATTACTACGCTGGCATTTTTAGAAATTTTCTCTGTTTGAAAATGGCAATGCTTTTGAAACACGCCAGAATAGTTCATGCTAATTGGACCAGCCAACCAGCAACAGTGTTGGCTTCCAAACGGACACCGAGAAGGCCGCTGTCTCTGTAGGATACTCCAGAAAGGAATTAAAAATAAACACAGAATGCTCTCTTTATAGCATCATTTCCCAGGCATTGTCTCCTTCGAGCGCCTCCCCGTCAGCCCGTGGAAGTAGCACATTTGTTTAACATAGTTTGTTGGCCTGGGGTACTATTTACAGGCTGACAGTTTACCTGGTCAATCCTTTGGAAAATCTGTGGCTTTGGGAAGTTACATGTTTCCTACTCTTGGAGATCATTTTATTATGATGAGGGGAATAACATGCTCTCTCAGATTCACAAAGCCCAATAAGTTCTCATTTCGGCCTCCAGGCAACTGGCGTCTCATGTTAATTCATGTTAGGGTTTCAACATTTTGGCCAATAAATATGGTTGTTTTTACACGGGATATTCTCACACTGGATGGTAGTTATTTTTGGTGCATGGATACTTAAGAAGTTTGGTCAGTTTCCTTTGGGGAAGACTCTTTCCATATTCTATATCTGGTCACCTGTTTCTGTCAGTTTGATTATTAAAACCTAGAGAGTGAAGATGCAGAGCTTGTTATAAAGAAACTAGAGACCCGGATTCGTGCACCAGTGGGGTCCCTCGGTCTGGCCTGTGGGATCAGGCCAAAACCGGCTCTCCAACATCCTCTGAGGGGGTCCCGGATTGCAAGAGGGTGTGGGCTAGGCAGTAGGTTCCCATGATCAGGGCCTGGGAGGGATGCAGGAGGTTGGCCAGCAGGGAGGGACTGCAGGAGGCTCCAGGGCATGTCTGGCTCATCTGGCTCAGTCCCAATGGGCCGGACCCCAGCAGTAAGCTAACCTACCAGTCAGAGCATCTTCCCCCTGCTGGTCAGTGCACGTCATAGCAAGCTGTTGAGTAGCTTTAACATATCATTAGCATATTATGCTTTGATTGGTTGACCAGATGACTGGACACTTAGCATATTAGGCTTTTATTATATAGGATGAATATTTACTTCCTCTATTGAAAGCTGCTAACACTCCCCAAACAGCACATGATATGCTAGGATGCACCTAAAACTTAGAGCTATAAAACCTGGACCTGAGAGATTCAGTTTCATAACCTCACGGACGTGATGATTTTGAACAAGGGACCGACATCAGCTTCTGTTTCCGTGTTTGTGAAACAGAAATGACTACAGCACCTGAGAACTTAGTTGGGAGGGTTAATGAGAAATAAGCTCATAGAACCTTTGTGTTCCGGTGGATCAACTGAGAAGGTGCCTTTCAAAGAATGACTTGTCATTATTTAAGAAGAACCAATTTAATAGAAAGGAAAGTTTCCCTACTGACCTAAATTGGCAAAATATTTAAGATGATTTTTTTTTTCTGTTCCGACAATGAATGAACTGATTATTCCAAAGTATTTCTTTGCTTACTTGCAATGCAATAGTCAAGCCAGACTTTAAAGTGAAGTGTTTTGTGCTAAAGACCCAGAAATTCTCTGTGGCTGTGGGTGAAACCCTGAAAATAAGGAAAACTCATCTGGAGTCAGAATTCCTGAGTGGAAAGAGAGGCATTTATGTCTCATCTTAAAGTTCCTCAGGGTGAGAGAGTGTTTTCCAGACAGGTCAAATTCTTTAAAAAATTATTTTTTATTTTTATTGATTTCAGAGAGAGAGAGAGAGAGAGAGAGAGAGAGAGAGAGAGAAACATTGATGATGAGAGAGAATCACTGATTGGGTCTCTCCTGCACGTCCCACACTGGGGATGGAGCCCACAACCCTGGCATGTGCCCTGGCCCCGAATCAAACTGTGACCTCCTAGTCCATAGGTCGGTGCTAACCACTGAGCCACGCTGGCAGGGCTGGACAAGTCCGATTCTTAATAGTGCTTTGGTTTTATTTGTATATGTTTTAATGAAAGTATTAAGCTTGTTTGTTTATAATCCTCCAAACCTCACTATGTGTGTGTTTTTCTTTTCTTTTGTTTGTTTCTCTTTTTGGAAGTTGAGTACTTTGCTCTGAATGAATAGGCCTTTTCATTGTTCTCCAAGGGTAAAAATCGTGTAAGTGTTCTGTAAACCTAATCCTACCACTTTCCCGAGGCAAAGAAAGCTTGCTCTTAAGTCAGAGCTGTAGCTATCTATGTAATCACGAACTTGATTAGGCTTTTAATTTTTTCACATTGATGTTATTAGGACTTATTTATACATAAACATCTACATCTATATATGGTTAGAGTATGTATTTTTCTGATGGGATTTTTACTAATGTTCTCAAAGGTGTAACTGGACAATTTAGTTTTTTTTTTTAAAAAAATACATATTTTTATTGATTTCAGAGAGGAAGGGAGAGGGAGAGAGAGATAAAAACATCAACGATGAGAGAGAATCATTGATCGGCTGCCTCCTGCACGCCCCCTACTGGGGATCAAGCCCACAACCCGGGCATGTGCCCTGACCGGGAATCAAACCGTAGTTTAGATGTTCAACCACTGAGCCACGCCAGCCGGGGCAGGGCACGTTAGATTTTGAAGAAATAAGTATTTCAGGTTTCAGGAGGCCCTTACACTTGGTCCCCTGCCGTTGTTCACTGGCTTCAGGTGTGAAAGCTGTGTCATAAAGTTAAAGTGTTGGGCAAGCGCTCTGTGGGACTATCTATACCTTAGCACCATGCGGCGTTCAGTCCTTCACTTACTTCCCTAAGGACTTTGGCCTCCATTGGCGATCCTGGCTGGAATCAATCATTTTATTAGGTGTGGAGTATCTTTCAGCTGTTTTTGGAAATGTGGTGTGTGTTAGCCAAAACCAATTCCTTTCTGCATTTGGCTAGCGTTAATCATATGTTCTTTCATTGTGTTTGTTTCATGGAGACCTCCTCTGTGTAGGCACAGTACGAGGTGATCAAACGAAAGGAACCTTGCCCTCGGGGAATTTGCAGTTTTAATTTACATTCTTGTTGGATTGTTTAAAAATGTTGTTACGGATTCCAGTTTCATCACATTTGAAATATCAATTAGTTTTTCTTAATTGAAACCAAATGGTGTTCATGGTTATTTTTCAGATTTCCACCCAGTGTTTTGTAATAAGCTGTGTTAAAATGGGTAGATCTCGTCCTTTCTACATCCGGGTAATCCGTTTCTTTTTGTTTCCTGGATTGTGATCACTAATAAGCTGTTTGCTTGGGTATGTGAGTACAGAGGCATCTGAAATATGATAGTGCAGTTCTTTATTTAATGAAACGAAAAATATCACAGCATAACAAATGAGCAGAGCACTTAGGTAATACTAGAGGCCCAGATTCCTGCCCTGGTGGGGTCCCTCTGCCTGGCCTGCAGGGATCAAGCCAAAACCAGCTTCGTGCACAAATCAAGACAGGCCAGACACTGCCTGGAGCTCTCACATGGTCCCTCCTAGGCCCTGATCGGCCCCAAACAAGACTGGGCAAGATGGACTGGTCCCTGAAGGGATCAGGCTCAAACCCTAAGGGGTCCCAGATTGTGAGAGGGTGCAGGCCAGGCTGAGGGACCCCACCAGTGCAAGAATCCCTGCACCAGGCCTCTAGTATGCATATAAGATCTTTGGTTAATCTCTGCCTTCCCTTCCTTTCCCCTGAGATTCATCATTCTGTTCCATGTTTCCATGCCTGTGCATTGAGCGTTTGCTCTCTGGTGGTCAGCGTATGTCATAGCTACTGGTGGAACAGTCGCTTAGGCTTTTATATATATAGATGTTCCATATGCTATAGTCTCATTTTAATGCATGCTTATAAAAGAATTGAAATCTACATGAAAACATTAACCATGTTCCAGTTTATGAATTTTTCTACAGGAAGCATAGATGATTTGAACATGAATTTTTACAGAGAGAAAAAAGGAAGAGATATGTTTCAAAGCCAACTTGCCTCACAACAATGTGAATGTACTTATTAATACCATAGAACTGTGCACTTTAAAGTAGTTAAAATGTTACATTTTATTTTAACCACAGAAGGTAGTTCATGGCTGCAAAAAACAAAACCACAGAGCAACTTGCCTCATGATGCATTTTGATGTTTGCGTGCCTGACCGTCGAAACTCAGTGTTAGTGAGGCCTCGTTCATTTTGTACGATCAGGGGACTATTGTCCTAGGGGACCACGGCGTATTTTTAGTTAAAATGGGAAGTATTCAGAGGGTGTGCGGAGAGGAGTTGCTTTAGAAGATTTTGCAGATGTTGGCTCCATTAGAGGGAGAATTTTGAGGACAGACGAGATGGAGAAATGCTGGTGGGAAGGGTGTTGCCTCCGAGATATACTTTTGGTAAATGATGGTGACATCTTCGCTCAAGAACAATGCATTAGGAGAGGTTCACATTAACGTGTGATTTCACACTCAATTTATACCCCCAAATAGCCTCCCCTGTTAAATCCAATGTGGTGGTGTTTAAGGTCATTAAAAAGCCAGAATTTGGGAAAAAAAACAAACAAAAAAAAATCTTTTAAAATGGAACATAGCATTAATAATCCCTCTTAGCCCTTCACTTACAAAAAATTCTTTCTTATGAAATAAACTGTAATATCTTAACCCCCCTTTCCTTCTGTGGAAAGCATATTTTTATTCTGGTTCAGACTCGTCACACTCGCCACCAGCAAAGCATCCTCTCCCTTGTCTGTCACCTGAGAGAATAGAACCCGGGGCTGGACCAGTGCGAGTTTGGGAAGCGCTTTTCCATCCTTAGTGCCTGAACATGTGTTCCCATTCACTTGGTCGGTGTCCTGCGGCGTGAGACCAGCAGTGAGAGGACGCCGATCCCCGCTGCCCCTCCCCATTGTCTTCCCCTCTTAACCACTCCCTCCGCATCCCACGCCCACAAATAATGCCACATCGGCTCCTACCGGGGGCTCACCCTCCTCCTAGCCATCCCTCGCTGTGCTCAGAGCAGAACAAACACATGGGGCAGGGGCCTCTCCCTCCTCAAATATGTTACCTGGTGACAATGACCCTGGCCTCTTGGTAGGAGAAGAGGTGGTACCGAGGGAGGGGGCGGGGCTCAGGGAGGGGAAGGTGTGGAAGAGGGAGAGTGGAAACATCTTTTCAAGAGGGTTGTCACTTGGACAGATGATGCCTGATGGTTTAAAGGCATTTTTCTGAACCTCATATTCAGTCCCAAAGCTAACAGCTAGCATCATTGAAACCTTACTGTGTCACACACAGTGCTGACAGTTACAGCGATTTGCTTTCTCCCCATGCTAGTTCTATGATACAGGTCCTCTTACTATTTCTCATTTAATGTTTGAAGACCAGAGGCCTTAATTCTTAATTCACTTGCAGGATTCATCGTTCATGATAGGGGGAAAAAACTGGATCAGGGCACAGTGGGGTTAGAACCCATCTTTTAGCCACTGCACTATTGTCCTTGGTTTGGAAGTCTTCCTAGATGTTCCTGACAGAATTGATCACGTGGTGGCTGACTGGCTGTGATTAATAAGAGTTACAGGGTGGCTTGGCCAGTGTAGCTCAGTGAGTGAGCGTCGACCCATCTGCCAGGGGATCATGGTTTGAGTCCCGGTCAAGGCACAGGACTGGGTGGCAGGCTGGGTCCTCAGTGGGGACATGCAGGAGGCATCCGATTGATGCTTCTCATCATTGAAGTTCCTCTCTCTCTCTCTCTCCCATTCTCTCTGAAATAAAAACATATTTTTAAAAACTTACAGGTGGTATGGTATGTACTATCAAAAAGCTAGGTAGAGGGATAAGGATGCCTTCTTAAAATGATTATATATTATAGGATAGTCTAAGCAGTGAAAAACGAGGGGGCCAGTAGTAAGTTCTGAGACTATAGGGGGTTGGGGGATTCAGAAAAAGCTTCATGGGAGAAGGTGGCTTTGATCTTCACCTTCGAGGACAGGTGTCCTTTCGACAGCTGATGGTCACGTATGGATCGGGGTCAAAGGAATGGACAGCATCCCAGATAGCAGAGCATGGATACAGGAACGAGCAGCAGGACGTGTCTGGGGAAAGCCGTGTGGTCCTGGGATGCTGTGTGGAGAATAGAACTCTACAGTATGCAACTGTTTGTTTCCTGATTTAAATGTGAGTATATTCAAAGAGACGTTCTATTTTATCACTAGAATGCCAGTTAATGAAAACAGAACGACCAAAGCCAAACACATTTATTATCAGATGTCTCCAGTGGACCACTGTTATAGAGAGAACGTTTCATGTAGATACCCCAGAGGAAAGGTAAGAAAGCCATTTTTGTTTTTTCTTTTTCTATTTTGTGTAAAAGCGCCGGTCAATCTCAAAACCCGTGTGCCTGACCTCACCATTTGTAAATACATGTAAATATCTTTGTAAAATGCTGTAGCCCCTTAAGTATGATTATATTGATATAATAGATGAGTGACTTAAAAAATCAATGGGATTAATTCCATACTGGAGTAAACGTGGGAGAATATGTTTGTGAGCGTGTGTGTGTGTGTGCCTGTGTGTGTGTGTGTTATTGTGGAGGAGACTTTATTTGTGTATATTTCATATAAAAGGGAAATATTTGAATCAGTACCACTTTCTGTTCATGAGAATTTGCACTTAATCTGTAGGGAAGAATGGACGGAAGCTATTCAGGCCGTAGCAGACAGACTCCAGAGGCAAGAGGAGGAGAGGATGAGTTGTTGCAGTCCAACCTCACAGATCGACAATATAGGGGAGGAGGAGATGGATGCTTCTGCAACCCATCATAAAAGAAAGGTAGGAAATAATGACTGACTCCTCTGCTGGGCGCGTGTATGAGTATGAAAGAAATACGCTAAAAATGCCAATTTACAAAAAATGGCAGCCTATTATTTTATACGGTCCAGTGCATGAATTTGTGCACCAGTGGGGTCCGGCTGGCCCAGCCCCAATCGGGGGTGATCTGGGGCAGGGCCAGCCTGTGGAAGAGGCTGCAGACCAATGGGGTGGGCGGGATAATTGAGGGTGAGGCTGGCTGGTGGGGAAGGGTCGCAGGAGGGTTGGCAGGCCTCCCTGCCCTCAGCCTGGGTGGGAGAGGGTAATCAGGGTGGTGGCCTACCAGGGGGAGGTGCCCTGCCCCCCAATTGGGCTAGTTTGCTGGCTGTAGTGGGCATCATAGACTGGTTGTTTTGGTCATTACGGTGTTCTGATTGATGGCTTTTTATACATATAGATGCCTGGCTGCAGTAACTCAAAGTATGGTTAGCGTTTGGAGAGTGAGAGAAGAGATGGTGGGACCTGCTGAGGTCATGTGATCTCTCACTCCTGGCCTAGTCGTCGTTGTAGAAATTGGTCAGGCTAGAGCTTTCCCTTCCCTGAGAGAGAGAATGAGGTGGGCAGCAGAGGAGTGCACTTCTGTGTCCTTTTCTGAGTGATTCCGTGTGTTCCTTCAATTTATATATTTATATTTTAACCACATTTCTGGACTAGGCAGTCTTTCTTATATTCTAGTATCTGTGATTTAAATACATTTATTAGACATTTGTTATAAGTCTTCGCCTAAAGCAGCCACGTTGTTACGTTAGAGATGATGTAAAGAGTATTTCTATATAAAATGTTTACCTAACAAATCTTAGAATTGGGTTTTGAGGAATTAATTTTTCTGGGGAGTAACCATGCTCTCATTGTTTAATGAAATCTTATTGTAACTTGAACACCATCCAAAAGAAGAAAACATTTTGTGATAGATTACACTTCATTTGTAAAGACTACATAATTACTGTGTCTACCACACTGAACACGAGCATTTGGTATCAGAGATACTTTCAAATGTTCTGAAGTTTTGTCAAAATAGATATGAAATCTGCTTCTGATTTTATCACATAAATTTTTTTTTTTTTTTTTACTAATATCAGTTTCCATGCAAATTCCTTTTTTAAGAGATTGACAGATTAACTGGCAGAAGCTGTGAAATTGAGAGTTAGGACTGTCATCCTTTTGAAAACCCCCCTCGTTCCTAAGAATCACATCCTCAAGGAATATAGTAATGCTTTATAATTACATATTACTCTTCATCTGAGAACGCCAGAAAGCCGTTTAAAAATTCTTCTTTGATTTTACCCCTATGAGTTCAGTTCCAGCTTATATGGCATTAAGTAATAGGATACAGCAAGTATCATTTTCCATTTACCTTCTTGCATCGCACCAACGACCCACGTTTAACATCTTAAAACAATCCCCGCGTGTCATTTCTCACGCTTTCCCCGTTTTGGGGGCCATTCTGCTGGCCACCAGCCTATCGCTTGGGCCTCTGCATACCACTGGCAGTGGGCTGGGCTGGAAGATGCCAGAGAGCCGTTCTCACGTGTCTGGGTTCTGGGTCCCCCTCACGTGACCTCTCTGCATTCCAGGGCCTCTCTACACGGCCTTCCTCCAGCCACAAGCCGGAGCTGCCCACGCCTGAGCGGACAGGCTGAGTGGCTGGGTCTGGGCCTGGCCCAGTGTGGGTCTGACTCTCCTCCGTGTTCACAGCTGGACCCAGTGCCAGCCCAGGCAGAGGGAAGGGTGACCCCGCCTTTTATTTTTATTTTTTAAAATATATTTTATTGATTTTTTATAGAGAGAAAGAGAGGTAGAGAGTTAGAAACATCGATGAGAAAGAATCATCGATCAGCTGCCTCCTGTACACCCCCTACTGGGGATGTACCAGCAACCAAGGTACATGCCCTTGACCGGAATCCTACCTGGGACCTCTCAGTTCAAAGGCTGATGCGCTATCCACTGAGCCAAACCGGTTTCGGCATGACCCCGCCTTTTAATGGAAAGAGTGACATGTGCATCAGGGAGGAGGGGCAGTAAATATTCTGTATATTTAGTCCCGTTTGTTTGATTTTTAGTTGAATTAACAAATGGACTTTATTTCCCTGATGTCTCTTGCTGCTTTTCTTTTGAACTAGAGATAGCATTGAACGCTTACCACATTATAACTTGACATTTGGAAAAACTGTGGGTAGCGTATAATCTTGAAAATGAACAGAAGCGTTCATTTGTAAAATATTTAGAATTTTTACATGTATTTACATAAAGGGTATTGATTGGCTTGTAGTTTTCTGATAATGTTTTTGTCTGATTTGACATCAGGGTAATGGTTACCACTTATTGGGAAATATTCTGTCCTTTTCCATTTTCCGTAGGCGCTTGTACACAAATGCTATTATTTCTTCCTTAAATGTTTATACAACCCACCAGCAAAACCATGTGGGCTAGGAGTTTTCTTTGACTAAAAATTTGAGTAGCTGAGGAATTCTAGGTTCAAAAGTATTTGTCTCCAGTATCTGAGAATTGCTTCAGTGATTTCAGCATCTGTGACTGCTGATGAGACAGCCAGTGCCATCTGATCCTTACTCATTTCAGAGAGCTCTTGGTAGAATTTGCCTTTGAGTGCATATTTACGAATAAGTTGCATCAAATATTCCAAGTATTTTTTTCATTTGTATTTTCCAGACAATGAATGATTTTGACTATTTGAAGCTACTAGGTAAAGGCACTTTTGGGAAAGTTATTTTGGTTCGAGAGAAGGCGAGTGGGAAGTATTACGCTATGAAGATTCTGAAGAAAGAAGTTATTATTGCAAAGGTAACAGAAAGTTTTGCTTACACTGTACACACGTGTGTGTCCTCACACATATGCATGATAAGTGTTGAAATTCTATTCAATGACCAAGTTGTTGGTTGTAGGCTACTGTTAACATCTATTATCTTAATATTTGTAACATTAATACTTTCAAACATTTATAGTGTTATCTAAATATTATATACTGAAGCTATTTTATTACCTTGAGGAGATAGAAATATTTATCCTCTGTGTGTTTGGGAGAATGTTTTTGCTATGTATTTGTGACCTAGATTAATAATTGCACTAATGTTGCTTTTTATTTTCCCCCAACATTCTGAATTTCTTCTTGAATAAGAGGGATTAGAAATAACAGATGATTCGTACTCATAAGTTATACAGCTTATATCTGTTGAATGGAAAAGCAGCCTTAATAAATTTGAAAATACGAGAACAATGAAATTAAAAGAAATAGTTTTTGACATTTTTTCAGGAGGCCTAACAGGTTCTCATAACTTCGTTCACCTCTGCAAATAATGAACAGGCTAATGATGCCAGTTCTCAGGGTTCTAAATTAAACCCCAATTCCCTCAAAAAGCAAATTTGATCTACTTTATAAGTTGGTCCAAGCGTTGTCTTGCTTAATTCAACAGTGACCTACCTGTGTAGACGACTTTAGCTTTCCGTTACTTACAATATTTTCTTTCTGGAGTGAATTGCTCCGCCCACTTTGTGAGTTACACACGGATCCCGCTTTGCATATTATCACCTAATGACCTTCCCCAAGCAATTTTGGGGGAGTACCATCCTTTGGGGACATTTGACAGTATTTGGGGTATTTGGGGTTTGGGGGGGTTATATATGCTTATCACGATGACTCGGCATGAAAAGGCTGACTGAGGTCAGGTAGAGGCCAAGCATGCTGAACAGCTCGCAGTGAGCGGAGCCGCCCAGGAGAATCGCGGTTTGTCCAATTGTAAAACTTTCATTTGTGGGAAACGGAGCTCCTGGACAAGAATGTGATGTCGAATGGAGTACGTAAAGGATTCAGCATAACACCTGACACGTATGGTAATTAAACTGGTATTTCCTGTAGGCTTTGCTACTTATTGCTAAACGATCCCAAACAACTTATTCAACTTTTTGTTGCCTTGGTTTTCTCACCTGAAAAATGAGGGTCCTAATCATGTCCCTCTCATAGGGCTGGGTCAGGATCCAATGAATGAATAAAGAAATGGGCCCTGGCCGGTGTGGCTCAGTGGATAGAGCGCCGGGTTGTGGACTGAAGGGTCCCAGGTTCCATTCCCGTCAAGGACACGTACCTTGGTTGCAGGCACATCCCCGATAGGAGGTGTGCAGGAGGCAGCCGATCAATATTTCTCTCTATTCGATGTTTCTAACTCTCTATCCCTCTCCCTTCCTCTCTGTAAAAAAAAAAAAAAAAAAAAAAAAAAAAATTAATAAAATATATTTTTTTAAATAAATGGAATAGCACCTGCCATCATTATTGAATAAATTTAGTTATATATTGAATAAAATTAAAATCGCATTCAATGAAAATAAATATATTATTGTTACACATTTGCTCTGATGATTACGAGTGCCGCCTGCTGTGTCCCATGCATGAGCAAATGTCATCTCCATTCTGCTTTTCCTTTCTTCCGTAAGCCTCACTCGGATTCTGTCTTACCTCACTAATTAATTAATTACACTCTTCCGAGGAGCTGCGCAAAGCCGGGCGCGTTTCACAAATGATAGACTATCCCGATGGCTGTAGATCCTCGCTGCTTTACCCAACAAGTTCGTTTATCAGTCCCTTGAAGGAAAATGGGCTTCTTCGTAGCGAAGTGGTTAGCCATGTGACATTTTCGAGACTGACAAGACTGGGGTGCGGATCCTGAGGCGCCCGCCCTCTCGGCATCGTCCCGGGGGGTGTGTGTGTGTGTGTGTGTGTGTGTGTGAATGAAGTGCATCTGCCTCACTCCCTCGGACATCTCATGGGTCACCCGGTAACCGGGCGTCTGCCGGTTCAGCCTCTGTGACGTTCTGATCTCTCCCTTTTTTAATTAACAACTGTCTTAGAGGAAATGCTCTGAAGTATCGCCGCGGTCTACTATAGGCAGTTTCCTGTTTCCCCCGTTCTTCATACATATGATGCCCTGGGCGCAGGGTTTCCAGACGAGAGCGATCCAGTGGGCCACGTGTTATTAAGGACTCCCGTCCTGAGGAGGAAGCAAGCTGGCCTTTGAAAGTGTGAGGGGGTGAGGATGAGGTGGAGAGAGACAACTTGAGATCAGACAACCCCTGGGCCCCAGCCCCGGCACGGCACTGACTAGGGGGCCTGGCAGGGCTGTTTGTGCATCTCAAGCGCTTGTGCAAGGCACGTAGGCTGCCTGAGAGAGGTTCGGAACAACCGTGTACGGGATGGAAGGCGACACCGTAGCAGTGAGTCAGAATCCTCCGGGGCTCAGCTGAGCTTGGAGGGGGATTATAATGGCGCTTTTGCTCTCTCTGTGACCCCTCCCCCTTCTGAGGTAGCATAGAAAGGAGAGCATGAGAGATTGGTCTGTCCCAGAACTAGAAATTGGGAGGGACCGAAGGAAAGACTGGAATGTAATGAGGGGCAGTGTAGACAGTGGAGGACTTTTCACAGCGTGTGCAAGCAGCATGCTTCTCCAGAGTAAGTCAGCCTGGCTTCCGAAGGGATGGTGTCACCGCTGAAGCCCTAGGAGTTCATGTCCCATTTCATCCAAGTCCCATTGGAACAGGAGCCTCAAAAACAAAGATTCCAGTCAGCCGGTGTGGCTCAGTGGTTGAGCATAGACCAATGAAGCAGGAGGTCACGGTTCGATTCCCCGTAAGGGCACAGGCCCGGGTTGCCGGTTCCATCTCCAGTAGGGGGCATGCAGGAGGCAGCTGACCCATGATTCTCTCTCATCATTGATGCTTCTATGTCTCTCTCCCTCTCCCTTTCTCTCTGAAATCAATAAATATATATGTATTTTAAAAAGAACAAAGATTCCAGTAACAACACATGGGAAAGGTGACTACTAGTGTATGTTTATGGAAAGCAGAGAATGACTGTGCTTTCATTTGCTCCATCCAGGTAAACACACACACACACACACACACACACACACACACACACACAGTGTTTCCCAAAGTGTGGTACGCATACCCCCAGGGGTACGGGAAGAGTTTGGTGGGGGTACGCGTTGCACCGGAGTTTGGTAGGGATATGCAGTGCACCGTGCTTAGCTGCGCCTAATTCTACGTTCTCATGAGGACGAGGGGTACTCGGCATTATGAAAATTATAGAAGGGGTACACATATGTCAAAAGTTTGGGAAACACTGAAAGAGATTAGAAATAGAAATCAGGGAACAGTGAGAAGCTAGTTTGGCAACTGGGAGCAAGGATGTCACTGTGTTATAAAACCTTTTCCAGCCTTAGACAGTTTGCCTCAGTGGGTAGAGTGTCGGCCTGCAGACAGAAGAAGGGTCCTGGGTTCGATTACGGTCAAGGGCATGCCACCTCAGTTGTAGGCTCCTCCCAGGCCCTGATCGGTGCTCATGCAACAGGCAACCAATTCACATCAATATTTCTGTTTTTCTCTCTTCTCGCTAAAAATTAATGGAAAAAATATTCTGGGGTGAGGATTCAAATAATAACAACAATAATAATAATAGTGAATGCATAAAATCTTTTCTGCCTCTAGGTTTTGCCTCTCCTGGCCTCGGGAGCGGTGCGGTTTCTGTGGTCTCAGCACCGGCACTAAAGGGGCTGTTTGTCTTGCAGGACGAGGTGGCACACACCCTCACCGAAAGCAGAGTCCTGAAGAACACGAGGCACCCCTTCCTGACAGTAAGTGACCTGCAGGCAGGCGCGGTCGCCGCGGCTTTTCAGATGAGAGGGGATCTGACCGCACTAAGCTAGGGAACAGGACATTATCAGAACCAGTCACTGAGGTACGCCCTCCTCTGAGTGGGAAGACCGCAATTCCGATTTCTTGGAAGTTCCCGGAACGTAAGGGTTGAATTTGCAACATACATGCATCCGTAGTCCCTCCCATCACTTTTAGAATATTTTTTTTCCTCCCATAAATTTCACTGCCTTGAATATAGATCACTCACACAGCCCGTACATCACCGAGGGCGTGGTAAGAAACCCACTGAGAAAATAGTGGACTTAAAAAGGGGCGGGCTGAAGAGATTAGCAGTACATGTAAGGGTTTTTGTGCTTCTTTGGTTTCTTATAAATATACACATGATCAGGCAACATTGTCCTCACATGTGAAAGGCAGAGATCGTGGCTGGACATTTTCTGTAGACATGGAGACTTCTTTCAGTGCGAGAGGACTTTCAGAAACACAGGAGTGCTGAGCACATGACATTAACAGCAGATCAGGCATGCTATTTCTTTAGACAAAGTATAAACTGTGGATTATGAAGAAAACCATTTTTTTTAGTCTGTTCCTTGATTGATTGTAATTGAGGCACAATCTGCAAAATTGCTTAGAGTTCCGGTTTCAGGGAAGTACATTAAGATGAAAAGTACCAGCTAGACTTCCACAAGGAGGAATAATTTTATTCATCGTCCAACTCATTGGAAGGATAAGCCATAGGGGTACACATCATGGCTGAGGTTTCTCTTCAGAGTATCCTTGACTGAATTTAAGAGATCTTAAAGGGTCTTGAAAAGATTTAGGATTGCCTCATGTAGGAATTCTGCAGGTATCACCAGATATCTGGACTTAATTGCCACATTGTTGTGTGCTTTTTGTCTGGTGTGTTAAGATAGTTCTGCGGTCTCTATAACCCATGAAATGACATGAACCAACTCCATTGAAATGAGAGATGTTAAGTCCCCTATTTGCAAAAAGTTAGGTTGTCATGATAAGATCCCCACATATAACCACTGTCACTGCCTTAGGGCTCCCCTAGCGGAATTTGTCAGCCTCGCTCTGCCGTCTCATGGATAAGAGCTCTGGGGACCCCCCCCCACCCCCCACCCCTCCCCCCGCAGTACGGAATAGATGGCACCTCCATTGAGAAGTGCGCATCGCAGTTTCTGAATTAATTTTTACTTCAAGCGTTCATTTCCCCCTTGCAATGCCCATTGCCGAGCGAGGCATCATTTGTCTTCCGCTTCTCACAAGCCCCACCTTAAGCGCCCTGCAGGGGCAGATAGACTCGCAGGGAACGAGAGCCGTCCGTTCCATCGGTCCCGCTTGCTGCTTCTGAGTGTGCTGTTTTGGTGCCATTGTGACAATGTGGGATTATAACATAACATGTTTTCTTTTTTTATTTCAAGTCCTTGAAATATTCCTTCCAGACAAAAGACCGTTTGTGTTTTGTGATGGAATATGTCAATGGGGGCGAGGTGAGTGACCGGGCAACCCAGCACCGCATTTGCATGGTAATTCTGTCGGCCGTTTTTACAAAGATATTAAAATATAAGTTGTAACATCACGGCTCTCGGCTTCGTGGGAGGGCTTGGAGGAGCTCTTTCTATTCAGTAGATGGGATCACAGTAATTCCTAATGAAATGTAATGATTGTTTATATTTTTAATAACTCCTCTCAGATATTGGCCAATGTAATCATATTCTACATTTTTCTATATTTTTTCAAGTGTAAAAAAAAACTATCAAAAGTAAAATCATGAAATCATTTAGTTGTGAAAGTTAGAAATGTAGGATTTATGATGCTTTATGAAGTTCTTAGGTTTTTGTGAAAATTGCAATGCACTATTTTACTTGTTGTAAACTCAGTGGAGTAAAAGATTCTAGGACTCATGGGAACTTAGTTTTCCCTTTTTCTGTGCAGCAGTCAGAGTAACTGTGACTATATTTAGAGATTTTAAGGGGTCTTGAAGTTTCAAAGAGAAATCCGATTAGTAGTATATTTCACCTGTTCCCTTAGTCCTCATCCTTTCTCCTCCCTATTTTGATCAGAGTCAATGTGAGGGGAAAATCTAATTTACCAAAATAGTTTATTGGAAATATTTCACATCGAGGGCTTTCTAAAGTAAGTTTATCTCATCGACCTTAAAAGTCTTATTTTCCAAAATAAATTTAAATCCTGTATAGAATCTTTCCTTCTATAAATTATTGCAGGAATGAGTTCATGGCAGAATTTGATTTTTTGGTGTGCACATTTGCGGTGTGTAGGCAGCGTGAGTTCACCATGTTTTAAGACACTGTCCTTTCTACAAAGGAGTTCATCATTTACCTTATAAGTCTGTTACAAATTAGAAGACATAGTGGAAGACCTCAGTGCAAATAAACCCATAAGAGAAAGAAAGTGCTATATATATATATTTGAAAATTTAATTATTTTTATACAATTTTAGCAAAAATGGAAGTTTATGTACGGTATGTAATCTCCCAATTCTTTCAGGTTATCAGATGTACTTACATATTTTAAGTGTACTTCGTAAACAGACAGTTATTTAATTGGTGGAACTTAATGGGATGATTTCGGTTCTTAAATGCATTGTTTCTGGGAAGGGACCTGCTGGGAAGCCCATGCGATTGATTTACTTTTGGTTTTGCTTTCGGTTCACCTTGTCATTCTTTCTGCCCAGGGAGCTTCCTGGAAATGCAGAAAACAACTCGTTTGCTGTAGAAAAAATGCTAACCAGAGTGCTTAGGCGTTTGAAATAAGACTGAACTAGAAGTGAGGGGAGCCATGAACTCACACACACAACCCCCAGGTGCACCCAGTGGGGAGCATGAGTTTGAGACGGGAGGTCTGAGCGGGAGAACACTGTCTGGCGGGAAGGGAGCTCAGGTGAATCTAGGTACTGACCCCAACAGCAGCGTCCCAGACTCGGCCCAGCCGCGTCCTCCCGAGCTGGGCTTCTCTAATGGGCCCAGTGGAGTAATTATAGCCAGCCTAGTTTTCACTCAACTAATACTTGTTGTCTATTGACCTTTAACTAGCAATAGCATCCTTTCAGTCTGCGTTCAGAATTTATCTTGAAATATAACCACAACAGTTGAGACGTTCCTTTTCATATACTTTCTTCGCGTGTTGGGAACATGTGGACTTCTTTCAGCCTCATGTGGACTTCTTTCAGCACAGGAGATTAGCATGCATTGGGTCGTGCTTGATATTATCACCGTGTTTGCCAGTATTGTTTAAAGCACTCAATGAGCTTTTTAAAGATATATTTTTATTGATCATTTCAGAGAGGAAGGGAGGAGAAAAAGATAGGAATACCAGTGATGAGAGAGAATCATTGATTGGCTGCCTCCTGCACAGCCCACCCCTCCCCCACTTCCATCGGGGATCGAGCCTGCAACCCAGACATGTGCCCTGATCTAGAATGAACCATAACCTCCTGGTTCATAGGTTGATGCTCAATTACTGAGCCACACTAGCAGGGCACAAATAATCTTGATATATGTGGATTCTGAATAAATACTGGTTGTGAAAAAAATCAATATATACTGACTTGTAGGCCTGTCAATATAATAGAGTCCCATCCTAATTGTATTTAAGTCATATGAATTCAGAGAAATCGGCTCAGCAAGAGCTGGAGAAGCCTGAGGAGGACCTGGGCAGAAGGAGTTGGATGAGAGAAGCCTTAGCAATTAGGGCGAGTATGTTAGAAGGGTGTAGTACGAGCATGTCAAACTCGCTGCTTGCGGGCCGCATGCCTCGTTTATTTGGCCCGTGTTAGCCTTTGAGTTTGACATGCTTGGTGTAGTGTGTCCTTCGGGGTAACCATGGACAGTCTTCATTGGATTTCACATCCACTCGCTCCTAAGCGGAGTGCCACGGGCTCTTCCTTCTTCCCGGGCTGCTCCACGGTGTGCCCTTGGGCTGAAGTGCAGCACGGACAGGGTGGTGTGGAGCCCAGCAGATCAAGGCTATGTGAGTGTAGTGCAGCCTCAGTGGGCAGTAAGCCATCATTCGTAGAACACGTATAAAAGCACTCTGATATCCACACTGCTGCTGGCGTGGCCAGTCCTTGCTCTTCTTGTAGCTTGGGTATTACCAAGTTCACATGAGCAGAAAAATATCCGCGGTGTGGTGTGGGGGGAGGAAGGAGAATGTAAACTGAAAGCCGACTAAGGCATGGTCATTGTTTAGTTGGGTTTAGAGCGTCTCCTTTTAGGACTGGGCCCCAGCACCCTCCCCTCTGGCTGCATTGCTCATGGGCCTGCACGTCAGGCCTCTGTGGCTCTCTCTCAAGCTGAGATCTCTTGGAAGTGAAGAGACTCTTAGGAGGTAAAGGAAAATCATTACGTAGAAATGTTACTCATCTGATAAGTTCTTCACATTCTGCCTATATTCTTGATGTGGATACAAATGATCCTTACACGTTCACTCATTTACCACTCTTGTCCATACTGTGTTCATTTGACAGTATGAATTTATTTGGTAAAAATCCGCTTTATTTTGTGCCTGTGCCTTTCGGTTTCATGCCCGTCTTGAGCCCCTCTCCTGCTTACTTCGGATTCTCATTATTGGGCTGGCATCCTGTCTGCCGTGAACCAGAATCCTCTCATTTTAAATGTGCATAAGGCAGAAGTGCTGGCAGTCGGCATTCTGGTTCTAGTTACTAATTTATGGAGGTGTGATTTGGGTGGTTTTTGAATTAAAAGTATCATTTCATATTCATAGTGATGATTTTTTTTATATTTTACTAAATTTATAGATATATAAATAACTTTATTGTCAGGAGTCTGACAAGCTAATTTCTTTGCCAACTATTTTAGTTATTATGCTATGAAGGCTATATCAGAATTCTTACTGCTTTTTCCCAAACCTTTCTCAAAATTTCCCAAGTCAAGGTTGCATTCTAATATTGACATTTTCATATAAAGTTCAAGGCCAAATAAAGTTGGGAATATTTTAATGTATACTTTTATATTTCAAAGATGCTGGTTTTCATATCTAGGATATCAGATAAGGTAAGCAGAACTGCAGGAGATAACTAGGCGTGTGTCTATTTCCGTTATTCCTCTCCATGTGGTTAGGGCACAGCAGGGAAATCTCAGGGGAGTAAAACTGTTTCTTACACCAAGGCCAATTACCTTAGAGTGAGCATTGCACAGAAGGTACAGTGGAATATAATTGGGGACCATGAAGAGAAAAGGCAGGACAATGGATCATAACATCTGTACTAATAAAAGGGTAATATGCTAATTAGACTAGATACCTTCTGGACAAAGCCACAGTGGTGGGAGCCAAAGCAGAGGCAGTTAAGGGCGTTCAGGCTAGCTGGGGAGGGCAGTTAGGGGTGATCAGGCTGGCAGGGAAGCAGTCAGGGGCATCAGACTGGAACTCAGAGTGGTTAGTGACGATTAGGCAGGCAGGTGAGCAGTTAGGAGCCACCGGTCCTGGATTGCGAGAGGGATGACCGACTGCCTGTTTAGGCCTGTGAGATTGGGCCTAACCTGGCAAGTCAGACATTCCCCCAAGGGGTTCCAAATTGGAGGAGGTGCAGGCCGGGCTGAGGGACCTCCACCCCCATACATGAATTTCATGCACTGGGCCTCTAGCATTTAAATATTAGAAAGTATAATCCCCAAGCAGTTTGTAGTCATTTGTGTTCTTCATCTTTCACTGGGCATAATATGTTTTAAACTAATAAATATTGTTGTATATATCACTAGTTTCTTTCTGTGGCTTTACAGCATTAAGTGGATTTATCTTAATGTGGGTCTACCCAGTTACCAGTAGACAGACAGTTGGGTTCTTTGAAATCGGGGGTTATCACTAAAAAAGCACCTGTGAATATTGCAGTATAAATCTGTGTGAACATACAGTCTCAGTTATGTTAGATAAACACCTAGGAATGCAATTTCTGTGTCACTGGTGTGTTCAGAAGAAACTGTCAACGTGTCTGTCCCACTTTGCATATCTAGAATGTTACTTAACATCATCATCACCTTTGGAATGGTTAGTTTTTTATTTTATTATTTTTTTAAATATATTTTATTGATTTTACACAGAGAGGAATTGAGAGGGACAGAGAGTTTGAAATGTTGATGAGAGAGAAACATCGACCAGCTACCTCTTGGACACCCCCCACTGGGGAAGTGCCCGCAACTAAGGTACATGCCCTTGACCGGAATCGAACCTGGGACCTTTCAGTTCGCAGGCTGACGCTCTATCCACTGAGCCAAACCGTCCCGGTTGGAGTGGTTAGTTTTTTAAAAGATTACCCATTCCAGTAGGTGTGCAATGGTATATTATAGTTTCATTTTTAATTTCCTGAACAACTAATGCTATTAACATAATTTTTTTGCTCATTTCCATTTGCATATCTTCTTTATTGAAATATCTGTTAAAATATTTTGTCCATTTTTTAACTGAGCTGTTTGTTTTTTAATATTGAGTAGTGAGACTTACTCTAGTATATTCTAGACACACATGCTTTGTTATATATATGTCTTACAAATATTTCCTCCCAATCTGTGGTTTGCCTTTTCATTCAAATATACATTTCCAGTGTATATTTTTGGTTAAATTATAAAATAAATATTTTTATTGAAATATACATATTTTTTTTTTAGTTTTCTTTATTGATTAAGGAATTACATGTGTGTCTTTATCCCTCCCTATGTCCCCCGGCCCCAACTCATGCCATCACCCCTCTGGTATCTGTGTCCATTGGTTATGCTTATCTGCATGCATACAAGTCCTTTGATATATATACACATTTTATTTTTTTGCAACACTCCAGAATACATAATTTACATTCAGTAAACTTAATCACTTTTAAGCCTACCATTTAGTGAGTTTTGACAAATGTGTAAAGTAGTTGACCATCATCACAGTAATAATACAGAACATCTGTGTCGCCCTAACTCATCTTTCTTGCCCGTTTGATGTCGATCCCACCGTTCCCTCTGTCTTGGAAACCACCGATGCGTTTTCTTAAAGTGTCTTTTGAAGGACGCAACTTACAAATTAGATGAGATGCAGTCTACCAGTATTTCTTCTTCGTGGTTAATGAATTTTGTGTTTGATTTAAAACATCTTTAGCTATCCCAAATTTGTTAACATTTTCCGTTTTCTTTTAGAAGCGTTAATAGTTTTATCGCTTACATTTAGGTCTGATGCTTTAGTAGTTTGTGTGTTTCCAGGAGTTTGCTGATTTCATCAAAATTTTAAAATTTGTTGCCTAGTATTAATTATAATATTCACTTATTATTGCTTTTGTGTCTCTATGTAGGATCAATAGCTGACTTCTGTCTTTTATTCCTAACTTTGTATTTTGCTTTCTCTTTTTTATTTCTAATAAGTCTTCCTAAAAGTTAGTAATTTTTATTGATATTTTTTAGCTTTAGATTCCATTTATTTTTCTTTAATCAGTTTTGGGTTGTCAGTTTCATTGATTTTTTTTTCTCTTTATTCTTTTTTTTCTGGTTACTTTGGATTTGATTTGTTTTGCCTTCTTTTTCTCTTAATGTGGAAACTTACAGCATTTATTTAAACCTGTTATTTTTTATAAGCATTTAATGTTATAAGCATTCCTGTAGGCACTGATTTCTATGTTTTATATATATATATATATATATATATATATATATATATGTAAATATTTGTAGCATATTTTTAATGTTATATGTTTTATGTGTTATTTTATATGTTATATCTGTCATTCTTTTCCCAAGTTGACTAATTTCTCTTTTCATGTTTTTGACTAATAGACTATTTAAAGGTGTATTGTTTCATTTTCAAATACTTGAGGGTTTCCATATATCTATTTAACTTATAGTTTAGTTGTGTTTAGAGAATATATTGTATGGTTGCTATTCTTTTAAATGTATGGGATGTGGGTTTTGGTCCAGAATATGATCTGTCTGGTGCATGTGCTGTGTTGTTAGAAAGGATGTGTATTCTGGTGTGTTGGGTGGAGTGACCTATGAATGGCGGTCAAGTCGTTTGATAATAAAATGTTGTTCAATTGTTCCATTCCCTTACTAATTTTATCTCTCCATTAAAAAAATATTGAGAGAGTGCTGTGGAAATTTCCAACCCAAATTGTGGATTTATCTATTTTTCCTTTCATTTTCTTATATGGCACCTATCGTTAGTTCATACTTCTGATTCATACTTAAATCCTATCTTATCATTTATACCTTTTAAATTTGGAGCATTCAGTATGACCGTAGCAAACGTTTGGCATACACATTGGTATTCTTTTATTTCTCCCATCTGTTCTTTGTTCCTTTTCTGGGAAATCTCTTGCTGCCTTCCTTCTCCTGTGTTGACTGTTTTTGCTGTTTTTCATTTTAGATGCACTTTAGGGTTATCACTGATGCTTTGTCTTGTTTTGATAATGGTAGTATTTAACAACGATTTGCTGAATTTCTGTTCAGTTCTAGACCCTGACAAGGCAGCTGGACTTAACAACAGTCTTTTTCCTATGTGGTTCATTCTATACAATTATAAAGAAGGCTTATAAATGAAATTTCTTGTTAATGGAGTAATTTACACATTTGTTGTCTCAAATTAGTAGATACTTCATTTATAGAATAAAATATACTTTTAAAAGAACAAAAATTATCAAGGTTATTTAAAATATTTAAATCTATTAGTATATATATGAAATATCCGGGATATTTGTGAAACATTTAGTATCAATACAATAAAAATAATAAACATTACCTTTTGAGCATTAAGAGCATTACATTCTAATAGTCATAAAAGCTGCATAATTTCATTTATAAGCTTTCCTTACAATTGCATTCTAAGTACAGAAACTGTACTTAGAATAATAGGTGATAATGCTTTAGAGACAGATGACCTAAGTTAGAATCTCAACTCTACCATTTAATAGTTATGTGATGCTAGACAAGTTTCATAAAGTCTCTAAGCCTTAGTTTCCTCATCTGTATGATGGACATAATAATTGTGCCTATTTCATAAGGTTGTTTTAAGGATTAAGTGATATGATGCATGTAACTTAGCACAATGTCAGTTAAGTAGAAGCTCTCAAAATTAGTGTCTATAGTGATAGTAATAACTTATATTTACATATCACCTGTAACATGGAGATAGCATTGCACAGCTTTTATGATTGTTAGAATGTAATGCTCTTAATGCTCAAAATGTAATGTTTATTATTTTTATTGTATTGCTATTAAATGTTTCACAAATATCCCAGATATTTCATATATTTACTAATAGATTTAAATATTTTAAATTACCTTGACAATTTTTATTCTTTTAAAAATATATTTTATTCTATAAATGAAGAATCTATTAATATTTGAAGTGGTAGAACTGAGCAATCTCTACTTTAATCTTATTATAATTTTAATAAAATATTTTACTAGAAATTATTTTAATTATAGAAGTAGATTTGGAATTAAAGTTATTTTAAAAATAAGAACTATTTTTATACTTATCACATTATTAAATATTTTCATTCAGTGACTTTTAATCCCAGAAACTTTTCTTAACTTTTTAATAATTGCCCCTTACAGATACCAGGGATCTTGTTGGTTATCTAGAATTGCTTGTACATTTTCAGACTTATAGGAAGAGGGCAAGAAGTAGAGGGAAAGGTACTTAGCTGGTAATATATAGCTGACACAGTTACTACTGAATAAGTATTTTAGGGTTCAGTTGCCCTGTACCATTTAAATTGTATTTTAAGAAATTTTATATTGAACTGTCATTAAAATAATGACATTGGTATCTCATGTCTATATCACTGTTCTTTCTGAAACTTCAGAAACTTAAGTGCAAATTTACATTACTTTGCATTAATTTTTTCTGTGTGAAATGCATGGAAACTGTGAGCTCAGCTTGCAAAAAGAACAGACATTATCAGGAAGATGATTTAATATGAATTACCTGCTAAATGTAAGGATATGTTTGTTTGGTCTTATAACAGTAATTATTTAAATGTTTATTTTATACTGTAGCTAATATTATTCCAATTGTGTAGGCCAATAGTATTTACTAGAGACTGAATATTTGTTTTTCCCAAAAAAACTCATATTAAAACCTAATCCCCAATGTGGTAGCACTTGGAAGTGGGCCTTTGGGAGGTGATTCAGTCATGAGGGTGGGGCCCTTATAATGGGATTAGTGCCCTGAGGACAATGCAAAAACAGCCAGCCCTGAACCCAGAAGCAGGTTCTCACCTGACAGTGAAACTGCTGGAGCCTCGATCTTGGATTTCCCAGCCTCCAGAACTGTGAGAAGTACGTTTCTTTTGTTTATAAGCAACTCGAGTGTGTGGTGTTCTGTTACTGCAGTCAGAGCAGACGAAGACAGTATTGCTGATTAGCTTCCCTGTGAGTGAGCTGGATGCATTCTTTTCATCTTGGGTCTTTTTGTAAACCCCAGGGCTGTGCTAAGCAGCTTTATTTCACAGACTGCCGTTTCTCATGGCTTAATTAATTAGTTGTCTTTAGGATACTCGGGTCCCAGTTTCAGTTTCAGTTTATATTATGATCACGAATGGGATGATTGAAATTAGTGAGACTTGTATTGAGCTTACTTTGCTGTTCTCTAGCTACCAATCTTTTCCAAGGGAATAACTGCGCAGGCAGTATTTGCAAGAAAAATATGTTAATTGGGTTTAAAATCTAAGACTGCAGTGATCATTCCCAGGTCATTTTCCAAGTCCAGATCTTTCTTTTGGGGGGAAATTTGTTGCATTAAGAATATAACTTTTTTTCCCCCCTCCAAAACATAGCAGCTTATTTTCAAAATTAACATTCTTGGGTTTGTGATGAAATGTAGACTTGTATATTAATAGAATGAAATAATCTTTTTGCATTGCTGTATTTCTATAGCATGGCTAAGCTCAACATAAAAAAAAAAAATGTAGTCCTTGCTTAAAGGAACTTAAATTTCTAAAGACAATGCTCCTTGCTTGAGCAGCAAGTAGCTTATTATTTTTAAATAAAAACAAAGTTATTTAGTTATTGTATGTGATTTCTTGAAGTTTCCAATAAAAATACTGAACCTTCAAAACCTTATAAATAATTCTTTGGGAAGTATCTTGGATTTAATTTTTCTCATTGCAATACATTATTTATTAAGCACATAATATGTGCCGCCTGTGGGGCGTGGTGCTGAGAAAGGAAAGCTACAGAGTACTTGCATAGCTTTTCCTCTTCCCTGTGCCTCTGCCAGACAAACAATAATAATAATAATAATAATAATAATAATAAATAGGATATTAAATTTGTCATGAGCCTAAATGAGTACTAGGATACATGATGCATTTATTAGAAACCGTTGTGTAATTTTTATTGTAAAAGTGACCACAATGCATATTCATTGCAGAGAACATCAGAAAGCCAAATAGTTATTTCAGTTCCATTAAGAAATATTTATTGGTTGCTTAGTACAGCCGGTTACTGTGCTGTGTGCTCAGTACTTACTGTACGATGTGATCAAGACGGACGGTCTCCATGTAGAAGGAAGACGTAGTGTGCTGGGGAGCAGCTATTAAATACAAGTAGTTTTCAGGTTATAAAACAAGATAAAAACTACTCCAAACCTCACCACCTAGCAATAACTGCCATTACCACGTTAATACATTTTCCTGCTTTTATACTTACATATATTTTTATTTTATTTAATATCATAAAATACATCCTCATCGTCTACTCACTGATTCTGTAGACGCACTATAATTTATTAAATTCCTACTAAATTTTTGGCCATTTAGATTGTTCCCATTACTTAAGCATGTATAATCTACATACAGTAAGATGGGCTCACTTCACGTGACTTTCGACAAATAACTGTACATGGAGTCCTCCTTACAATAAAGATACAGACTATTCTTGTTGCCTCAGAAAATTCTGGGGTGCCTTCCTGCCCTATCCCCTCTCCCCGTCGGCATCCACAGGAGGCCCCAGGCGGCCAGTGATCAGCTCTGGGACTCTGCAGACTCTCTTCACCATCTCTAGCATTCCTCAGCCACGGAGTCAGACAGCACACGCTCTGTTGGGTCTGCTCCTTTTCTCGGCCTTATGCTTGGCGCTGATGCATGCGGTTGCATTTCTCAGTAGCTCGCCTTTGCTGCTGAGTCACCATCCATATGTATGGCTTGGCTCCACCAACATTTGCTCATCTGTCCGCCGGTGGTGGACATTTGGGTTGTCATATTTCCTATAAATATTCAATGTCGTTTATATCGCTGCTATTCCATGGAGTTGAGTCTACCAGCGTTTCCTTGTCTGTTTTGTTTCATTTCTTTTCTGCTTGGAAAATCTCTCATCCTGAGATCTGAAAACTATTGATTCATATTTTCAACTTTTTAAAAAGAGTAGCATCATATTTTCTACTTAACTATCTGAAATGTATGTTGTTATGATGGGAGATAAAAATTCAATGTTACTTTTCTCCAAATTTGAACAACTATTGTATCACCGTTTATTAGTCTTTTTTTTTTTTTTTTTTTTTTTTCTCATCTACTTTGGGACACATGGTCATCATCAGTGATATCAGATACCAAATTTTTATAAAATAACCAGATTGTGGCCTTCTGGTTTTATTGGTCTTTTCATTGGTGTGCCTCTTCCATATGAATTGTAGCTTTACGGTATAGTATCGCTCCATTTCTTTAGGCAGAAGTCTCCCTGAAAGCATTACATAGTACACTGTAGCAGAAATCTTCCATTTCAGCACTATGTTGGCTCACCTCATCCATTTTTTCCTGAAGGCGTCATGTACCATTTCTGCCTTTACATACTCTTCTGAGCCCACGTAAGTATGACATCTCTTCCTGGGAAGGTAGCACATGACCTCATTCCTGTGCCTGGTCAACGCGAATTCCTTCTGGAAACTTGCTTTTCCTTTGTCCTTCAGGAACATTCTTCTTTCCTCTCACACTGCCAGGACTCCACCTCCACGTCCTGCTCCCTTCTCCTGCCCCCTGTGTGGTGGTTGCTAAGATTCTGAGCTTCTTCTGTGTTCACCTTCTGCTGAATTCCTGGGCTGTCGCATGCCGCCTCGATTGTAACAATATCTTTCTATAAATGACTCTCATGTCTACCTCTACTTTCAAAGCTGGCCCACTTTCAAAGCTGTGGTGTCCAATGCGTCTTTATATGTTAACAGGTCAAATAAGACCCATTGCTCCTCTGTCCCCATTTTCTTTCCCAACGCTGCTGGCTGTAGCATCTACTCAGTCATCCAAGGACACCCCAACATTGTTACTCTCTCCCTTGACCCCAATGGTGCAAGCTCGTTCCCTCTGGAATTTTGACTCTTAAGCTGCTGTGGTTGAGGCCTCTGAGCTGTCATTCAGCTCATGTGTGCCTTCTGATGTTGTCAGATATTGTCCGATTTGCTCATTCGCTAATTCCGGTGCGCTCTCTATTTTATGACCGCCATACCGTTAGCAGAACTGCTCAAGAGGCCAGCTGTTCTAACCAAATCGCCATGTCCTTGTGGATTGCCACCACGTTCTCTCATTGTGTCAGCTTTTCACAGAAGTCCCGCCGACAGGTGCTCGGCGACGTTCCTGTTGCGCTTTACGCAGTGTTTGCCCGACCGTAGGCTCAGATCTGGTTCACGGGTGCTCCAGTTGCTGCCAGAACTGTTGTTTAATTATCCTAATTGTTTGCACCCCAAATTCTTTGAAGCTTCTTATCTCAGAATAATAAATCTCCACCCCCATATCTTGGCAGTCAAGGTCCTAAAAGATGTGGCCTCATCCTTTTTTATTTAAATCCTGGCATTGTCTGGAATGTGGGTTATTCGTCAGCTGGGGGAGTTCCTTGCCTGTGTTTTCTTGGCCATTGTTTTCTTTTTCTTTTTAGAATTAACTCTTGATCAAGCATTGGTTAGTTGACTACCATGTGCAGGTTCTGTACGAGGCTGTGTTAGAAACACAAAGGTGGAAACAGCTTGAGTAGCGGTCTTTGATAGGCTTCAATATAAGATTCTCCTTTTGCGAAAAGTTCCATCCTTATTTGTGAAGCCTCCTCGGGTCATCTCAACAAAGATTAATCATCCTTTGCCTCCCAATCACTTTTTTTTTTTTTTTAAATACTAAGTTGCCTTTGTCATTTTCATTTGTCAATTTTTTAAATATATTTTATTGATTTTTAACAGAGAGAAAGGGAGAGAGATAGAGAGTTAGAAACGTCGATGAGAGAGAAACATCGACCAGCTGCCTCTTGCACACCCCCTACCGGGGATGTGCCCGCAACCAAGGTACATGCCCTTGACCGGAATCGAACCTGGAACCTTTCAGTCCACGGACCGACGCTCTACCACTGAGCCAAACCGGCTTCGGCCCAAATCACTTTTAATATCAGAAGTGGACAACATATCACAGCTCTCATGGATTTTGTCTCTGCATGTGTCTCTTCCTCTGAGTTGAATGTCTTGAGGTCAGGGATTGTCTCTGTCATTAAATACGTTCTCTCTTCTCTTCCCGTGCTGACATGGGAGCTTTAAAATAATTGATTGGAAACTTGGCTCCCAGCCAAGAAATGTGCAGCGAGTTAGGTAGGCAGGAGAGGGTTGTATGACCACAGCCAAGGACGTGCTTCCAGAGGGGACAGGGGGTGATGGCTAAGCTCCAGAACAGGAAGGAGAGGTCTGGACTGGAAGTCATCGGATTGGGCAATTAAGAGGTTCTTGGTTATCTTAACAAGAGTAAGTCCCATAAAATAGCAGGGTCAGACTCGGAGGACAGCAGATTGAGAAATAAATAGAATTCTCCTTAAGTAAAAACTTTAGCATCTATTTTTAGGGAAATTGGCTGGGAGACAAATCGAAGATATGTGTGGTCTAAATAAAGATCTAGAATCCCGCATGCATTATATTGATGGAGGGGGAGCATCCATAAGTTTTGTACCGTAGATGAGTGGGTAACAGGTTTGATGTTATTTTAAGAAAATTTATAAATTTAACCACTATTCTCATTCCATTAGAACACTACCATAAATCTACAAATCTACATAGAAGGCCCAGGTTCATTCCCCAGAGTTAGCTATATGTTGAATAAAGCATGGCAGAAATTACTTTGACCCAGAAATTATTCAGAATGGCTTTACTGATGGTCCATGTTTCTTTCTACTCACTGTCCTTATTTGAATGATAATGCATTGTGTAGTTATGCCTGTTTATAGGCATTACACATTATAATACATAATATATGTTATATATAAAGTAGATTTAAAAAAAAAAAAAAACACCCCTGAGGAACTGTACACACTAGCTTGATTTTTGGCACAGTGTATCAGATTCTTGTTCTGACACAGTTAACATTTCTGCATTGAGAATGCCTTTTATATTTGATGGAATGTATTAGATTTTATTTGCCTTTTTTGACTTTTTTTTTTTTCTTGCTTGGTGTAAACATAAATAATGATAGGGTCCCAGTCAGTAGCGTCTTGGAGCTGATAAAACAGGGCAATATGATAGAGCGTTAAAGCTTAGAGACTTCGGCCTACTAGTTTAGCTTTGCCTTAACTAGTGTTGGGCTAGTCATTTTTGGCGATAGGTACATGATATTGCCTCTCTTCTTTATTGTGACAGTGGGCTAGGCACAAAGCTATGTCGATACAATGACAGGCTCCTCAGGGGAGGCGGGAGGACGGAACCTTAGGGCCCTCGTGTGTGTCACCGAGTTATGGTTTGGGCTGCGAGGCACACGTGGCCTGTTAGAAACTTGTGGAAGCGCTGAGAGGCACTCATCCGGGGACAGTATCGCTGATCTCTGATCTTGCAGCGAGGAGCCCCCTGACTGGGGGCCACTTCTACCCTCACAGACGTGCGTGGAGCATCTGCCGGACGCCTGGCGGTGTGCTCAGCCCTCCCACAAGCCCTCCTGCTCCTGGCCTTTCTCGGTCCAGTGAGATGGACCAACAGCACTTTGTCTGCCGGAGGCCTGCTCCTTCTCTCCATGGCCTGCCTGGGAGGCGGGAGAGGCAGCTTGCAGAGTGCTGGCTGAGCCGGGGGCACCCAACCAGTACTTGTAGGCTACCGAGTGGCCATCAGCTAAGGAATGGCTGGGCTTGCTGTTCACGTGTTTGTCTGAGAAGAGAGTGGAAACAGAAAGAACGGGCCTTGAGAATGACAGCGGGCCGATGGGAGCTTCTCAGGCCGCCGTGGACATCACTTCCCGCTTCTCACCATGGAAACACGATGCGCACCGTGGGGATGTTTGCAGAGGCAGCGTGCTGCGTCAGCAGCCGCAGGACAGAGCTAGTGCCCGCAGGGCAGCTGCAGCAAACCCGTCCTCCCCCCCCGAAACCAGATGCAAACGGGGTCGTTAAACAGAGCGGCTGCCTCGCTGCCCGTGTGCACTTAGTTAATAAAGTCTCCACGCCCGGTCCGGGAAGGGGGAGCAGCCGAGAGGCAGGGGAAACGTGGGGCTCCATGGCGCATCCCTCTTCCTCCGGTGGAGGAGGTTAAACGGGAGCCCGCAGAGTGCCTTCCCAAGATGGGTGCGTTGATGGAAAGGCTGGTCTGACAGCCTGCAGGCTCCCCATCTCCCCCCACCAACCCCCCAGAAACCTGGGGAGCCGAGCCAGCTGCCTGCCAGGAGGCTGCGTGTCCGCGGAGAGTACCCCATCTATCAGCACAATATGGCGCGGAGAGGGGTTTTATGTTGGTGCTAATTCCCCACTAAATCAGTAATGATTACAACCCCGTCCCCCGCTGTCTCCCCGCAGCTGTTTTTCCATTTGTCGAGGGAGCGCGTGTTCTCCGAGGACCGCACGCGCTTCTACGGCGCCGAGATCGTGTCGGCGCTGGACTACCTGCACTCGGGCAAGATCGTGTACCGGGACCTCAAGGTAAACACTCGCACCAGCCAGCCCGCTTGTTTCTGTAGAGAGAGGCCGGAGGGACAGACAACGCAGTTACACATCACATCGCCCCGAGGAAAGCAGGTTTAGTGGGGCAGAATGCACTCTGTTTAAGGATGTGGGTACTGCACCTGGGAGGAAATGGCAGTCACTGCTATGAATGTCGTTTAAAAGATTTTTAAAAAATATATTTTTATTGATTTCAGAGAGGAAGGGAGAGGGAGAGAGAAAGAGAAACATCAACGAGGAGAGAGAATCATGGATCGGCTGTCTCCTGCACACCCCACACCGAGGATTGAGCCCGCAACCTGGGCATGTGCCCGGAAGGGAATCGGAACTGTGACCTCCTGGTTCATAGGTTGACGCTCAACCACTGAGCCACACCGGCCTATGTCCGAGATTTTGATGTATAATAATTTCTGCTTTTGGGTGCCCAGATTAAGTACAATCTACCACTAACAGTCTGAGTTTTCTGTAACTGTGCTGGATGATATTAAACATCTGATTGAAAGTCAAGTAACTTTGCAAGTGACATTTTAAAATAAGCTTCATTATGAGAGTCTAACATCCGATGATGTATTATGAAGAAATTTTATAATAAGACTTTATTGGAGGGAAATATTTGGCTTGATTTTGGTGTTCACTTTTTTTTGGCGGATTAAACACCTGCAGCATTTTAATATAGCACGGCATTGGTTTGATTTGCATTTTAAAAAGGGCAGTCACTTCTGCCTCCGGCCAGTCACTTCTGGCCTCCAGCAGCACCGATCCTGGTACTCCCCACAGATTCCATCTTTACTGTATGTACAGGTTTGGGAAGCCATACAGATAACACAGCTTCGGGTCTTTAAGAGTCTCCTTTTCCTCCTGGTCCCAGCAGAGCAGGACCATAGCGCTTTCTTGCCACAATTTCCTGTGCACGGAGCACAGAGGACAGAGATTTCCAGCGCTAACATTTTCTCATTCAGACGCTGATCCATACCCTCTGTCACATAATGCCTGTCCCCTTAAACTGGGTAAAAATGTGGCTTTGTTATGGGAACTCCATGAGGCGTATTGGGTAATATGTCCTCTCTCCTCAAGGCACGCGCTGCTCAGGACAGTTAGATGACAGCCCTCTGATATGAGTAGACAGCAAAACCAGATTTCTAATACATAATGCTTCCTCTCAAGCCCCCCGTTTGTCTTCATCATTGCTTTGGCCAGTGGGCGCCTCCATTAGGCATGAGCATAATGCCCTTGTAACGAGGACTGAGTATGGTGATAAAGCAGATGCACCGAGCTCATCCGGGGAGAGACCCTGGCCATCAGCGACAGTGTGCGTGCTGCAGTCTGTGGCTGACGAAAGGAGGAAGGAAAGCCAGGGCGTTCAGGAGAGAGAGCCGAGGAGAGATCGTTGGTAGATGTGTGCATGCCTTCTTTACTTAGTGGAAGCGCTCCGAGGGCGGGAATCCTGTGGTCCTGTGTACGTTAGTGTTAGGTGCGTTAGGAAGTGACGCCCGGGTGTTCCGCTTGGAAAGGACTTCCAGGTGATTGATTCTGCTCATCCTCCACAACACTGATGAGTCTGTATCTATCTATCTATCTATCTATCTATCTATCTATCATTCTATCTATCTATCTATCCATCTATCCATCAATCCATCTCTCTAATTTAAAGAGAAAGGGAGAGGGAAAGAGATAGAAACATCATTGATCGGCTGCCTCCTGTACGCCATACACTGGGGATTGAGTCTGTAACCCAGGCATGTGCCCTGACGGAGAATCCAACTGTGACCTCCTGGTTCACAGGTCCATGTTCAGCCACTGAGCCACGCCGGCCGGGCTCACTAATGGCCCTTACATGTTCCGGAGAGTTGTTATGCATCTGTGTAAAAACACCTATTGTAACAAGACTGGGTAGTGAATTACCCTGGCTTATCATATACACTGGATCCGGGGTGTTCTTTTTAAGGTGATGCATGCCTGACTGTCATTCATACTGTTGGAGGACAAGTTGTTTTATCTTTGCTGCTCAGCAGAGTGATATTTCAGGATGGTGAGAGTAGAACAATAGTTGATGGGAAAGGGTGGACACTACCGTACAATAACTGGCTTGAAAGTTATGAAATACTTGTTTTGTTTGTTTATTGCATATTGAGACATGGTTTTGCTTAAGTCACTGAGCTAACCAAAGTGTTTCATAGGGTTTTGTTCTTGAACTTTCTTCTTTTCTTTAAAAAATGCATTATCTAGAAAAGCACACACCCTTCTAATAATTTACACATCGACCATTAAATGCTATCCTATACAATAAAAGACCAGCAACCAAATGGCAGAATGACTCGAATGACCGGTCTACCAGTTGCTATGATGCACACTGACCACCAGAGGCAGACACTCAATGCAGGAGCTGCCCCCTGATGGTCAGTGTACCCCCACAGTGCCTGACTGAGATGAGCTGCTGCTCCCGCTTTGGAGGCAGCCACTCAGAGGGCGGGTCCACAGCCACTCGCTAACCAGTGGGCTAATCCCCGCAAGCCACGCCCCAACCAGTGCACGAATCCTATGCACCGGCCTCCAATATTTAATAATGATCAATACAGTCATTGAATGCTTCCAGTGTGTTAAGTTCTAGAGTCAGTATCTCATTTAATTCTCAAAACAATCACATTAGGTTGCTACTGTTATTTGCCTCCGTTTTATAGATTAAGGTGAGGCACATAGAAGTCAATAGCCTAAGGCAGTGATTGGCAAACTGCAGCTCCGAGATTTGCCGCTCTGTTGACTAATGAGTTTGCCGACCACTGGGATAGGAGCTTAATCACAGGGAACAACAACAGCCTGTAATTATTGGAATTGAGAGTCTAGGTCAGTGGTTGGCAAACTAATCAGTCAACAGAGCATCAAACCACGGCTCGCGAGCCACAGTTTGCCGACCACTGGTGTATACTATAATACATTCCTTACATTTAAGCCATTAACATCTTCTTAAAAATTAGGAGCAGGACATGTATGTTTTTATTCAACAAAACAACAGACTCTCCAGTCAATACGCACATTTCTCATTACAGCAAGCTAGCAGAGGGAGGCAGAGAAAGGGGAAAGGGAGGAATCTGGAAGCCTGATGAAGAGATGGACTCGTTGTCATTTGTGCAAATTAGGCTTTTCTTTTAGGTTCCAGCTAGTGGAGAAGCACATGGAAGGCGCAATATTTCTGAATTTAGAGAAAATAAAAGTTTTTATTTTGAAACGCTCAGCAGCCTCACTTCACCGAACTATATGCCATAAAGGAAGCGTGTATGAAGCGTGTAGGTCAGCCAGGGAGCACAGTTAGAACCACCCTTGAGGACATAGGTCTGTCTGGTCTTCCTTCAGTGAGCTCAGCTTGCTTTGCTGCATTTAATTTCTGGTTTATAAGACACTGGGTGACAGAACATTGTATATGCAGTCATTTATGTTCATATATGGAGTTTTGTTTTTTTGAATTGGATATTGATTTCAGAGTTCAGGTAAGCACTTGCATAGATCACCACACTGAGGAGTAGAATAAGTTGCCTATTATTTAGAAAGTTAATTTTCATTCATTCTGTTAATAATTTCTCATGTGTATTTATATCCACGAGTAGGTAAGGCTATCTGATCACAACTCAGAACCATCTACGTGTGATGACAGTCATAGCTTTGGGTTCAAAATAGGATAGGAAAATGATCAGTTATTGATGCTATTTTTAATGGTATTGGGATTTGCACAAACTCTACCCTTGCATGTCATAATTTTCACTTGAGGCAGATGATCTTGCTACTTAGTTACATCTCTTAGATTCTCTTGGGTATGTTTTCATTAATGGCTTCAAAAAGATTCCAGTTGTATAATATTAGTGCTGTATATTTTCATTAACTGTTGACTGTTTGGCTTTGACATTCTTTACCTTTTTATGTTTGAAAGGGTTGGTATTTCTTTATCACAAAGAACTGCAAAAGAGGATACCACCTTAGCTTTCACAATACGATTTAGCTTTGATTGGCACCCACCATCAAAAAACGTTTATGTGCGTGACTATTTTATAATAGCAATAGATTCCCAAGAGAACGTGTTGGAAACCATCTGTATGTATCCAGAAAACGATACTCATCTCTTTGGGATTATTTAGGTCACAATTTATTTACATAAAAAGAGGATTGTTTTCTGCTTTGAAAAATTAGGTGAGCTTTAGTTCTTACACAGTAATGGCTCTGACTCCCATTAGATTAAATAATAATTTCATCATCAAAATATTTGATAAAACATGTTTCTTTTTATGTATGAACTAGAGGCCCTGTGCATGAAAATCCATGCATGGGGGGGGCGGGGGGGGTAGGGGAAGTCCCTTAGCCCCCCTTACAGTCCGGGAGCCCTCAGGGGCAGGAGGTGACTTGGCAATCAGGGGAAAGCGACACCCCATCAAACCTCTGCTGCTGCCACTGCCGGCAGCGCAAGCCTCAGCCAGCCCTGGTTACCTGAGCCTTGGGTGCCCCTGGGTGGCTGGGCAGCTGCCATCCGAGGCTTGCCTGCACCTCAGGCAGGCCCTGAGGGGCTGAGGGGACTGGGGGACTCCAGAGGCATGTGTGTGGAGCAGTTGGGCTTGCCTGCGAGCAGGTGGGGTTGAGGGGACTGGGCACCGCCATCTTGTGGCTGTGGGCACCCCCATCTTTGAAGGCGTTGCCATCTTTGAGGGCGTGACAGCCAATTAGCATAATCCCTCCTTATTGGCTGTGGGTGCCATGTTTGAAGGTGGGACAGCCAATTAGCATATTTCCTCCTTATTGGCTGTGGGTGCCACCAGTTTTGTGATGGTGTGAGGGTCAATTAGCATATTCCCTCTTTGTTAGATAGGATTACGAAACTACAGGGTTTGTAAGTCCTGAAAGTTCTATTAACAACTATGTCCTCTTTCCAAAGTCTCTTTCTCAGCATTCGATAATTGTTTCCAAACAGTATTTTCCTAGATTGGAAGACCGTAGAATAACCCTGTCATTTTTCTTCCCATGCAGTTGGAGAATTTGATGCTGGATAAAGATGGCCACATAAAAATCACAGATTTCGGACTTTGCAAAGAGGGGATCACTGACACGGCCACCATGAAGACCTTCTGTGGGACCCCGGAGTACCTGGCGCCAGAGGTGGGCGGGGCTCCATTCAGACAAAAAGGGAACGTTGACCTCATGCTTGCCCAGGAGACATTTCAGCATGAACAGAACTTGCAGTTCCTACTATTCTTACCTGGATTGCAGCATGAGCCAAATCTGTTTTTCTTCCACTGTTTAACATTATACTGTAGGGCAAGGATATTTTATAAACTTGATGAACATAAAGGTACTAACTATAGTAGAGTAAGTTCATTTTTAGTTGGCCATATACATTTCATTTTGTGATTAAGCCTTTAAAATATAAATATATATATATATTTATATTTTAAAGGCTTTATATATATATATATATATATATATATTTTAAAGGCTTAATCACAAAATGAAATGTATATGGCCAACTAAAAATGAACTTACTCTACTATATATATATATATATATAGTAGAGTAAGTTCAATAATATATATTAATTCAATAATATTAACTATATATATTAATTCAATATATATTATTGATGGTTTACAGAGAGGAAGGGAGAGGGATAGAGAGTTAAAACATCGATGAGAGAAACATCCATCAGCTGCCTCCTGAACTGCCCCCTCCTTTCCCCTACCCCCCCACTTTCCCCTACCCCCCCAACTGGGGATGTGCCCACAACCAAGGTACATGCCCTTGACCGGAATCGAACCCGAGACTCTTCAGTCTGCAGGCAGACGCTCTATCCACTGAACCAAACTGGTTTTAGCTAAGTGTTTTTTTGTGGGTTTTTTTTTGTCAAGCACCTACATGTTTGTTAAACCAGGATAATTTTGAACGTGTTCACTCTTTTAAGAGCAAGCGTCTGAGTTCTTCTGGTCTTGGATGTGAACCGTTTCGCTAAGAACACTCATTCATCCACTGAGGACATATTCATGAATATTCATTATGTGCCATGCATTATGTTAGATGCTGGAATACAAAGATGGTAAGAAATGGTTTTTGTCCTCACGTATCTTCGTGTTTGCTAAGGTGATGAGCTGTGAAGAATGATTTCTGTGCAGACAGGATCCGCTGTACTGGAGTTGTGCAGGGTGTGGCGGGACTGAAGGAGAGATGGCAGGAGCAGGAAGAGAAGAGGCAGCAGGGAGAGGGGGGATGCAGACGTAGGCTGGGTCTGTGAAGGAGGGAAAACCCTTCGGAATTGAGAGAAGGCCACACTGTGATCAGATGGTCAGTTGGGCGGATCGGCACAAGCTGAACCCTGAAATTTCTTGTACTTCCCTGTGTTAATGCCCGCCTTTCTTTAAAAAAAAAACTTTTTTCTTTTTTGATTTCAGAGAGAGATAGAAACACTGATGAGAGAGAAACATTGATCGGCTGCCTCCTGCATGCCCCCTACTGGGGATCGAGCCCGCAACCCAGTCATGTTGCCCTGACCGCGGATGGAACTGGTCCCCTCCCGGTGCATGGGCCAATGCTCAACCACTGAGCCACACGGGCCAGACTTTCCCTGAGGGCATGGAACTGGGAGTTGTGTGTCAGACCTGGATGCAGTGCTGGGCACTGGTGCTCTGGGGAACGGCTCCCTGTCAGCCTTTCTCCTCCTCCTGCCGAGACTGTGTCCTCCACCCCCATCTCCCAGACCCCCCCCCCTTCCTGTACCTTCTGCCATGGTCTTATCTGCCGGAAGTGCTGTGCTGTGCCAAGACAGGTGAACGGCATTTAAAAGATGCTTCAAAAAGGCTGTGAAAAGTCAGCTCAGCCCGCTTAACGTGCTCGGTGGCAGATTCACCGCTGATTTTTAAGTAAGCGTAAGTTTTACACGAGCTTAAGTTTCTCCTGTGGCAAAGACCACCAGAAAAGATAAAGTGTTGCCGTGTAAAAAGGCCATTTGTTGAAAAAGGAATATTTTTGAAATATTTGTTCTCCGAGGTCTTTGGATGAATTATGGATCTTTAGCGTTTGAGGGCGGGGGAGGCTGGGAATAATGTATTTTTTCAAGAGATGAAGTTACAGCTCAAAAAAATGCACTCGCCCACGTAGTCACAAATGAATGCGCTTTTGCTCTCACCGCCCCGGGAAGGAAATAAACCCGACCTGCCATCCATTATGGACAATAATATATTTTGAGGGGAATTTGTTTTTTTGCAAACTCTCCTCTTCACTCCTCGAAATGATTAAAAAAAAAAAAATTAGAAATCACACATCAGACCTTCCTGTTAAGGTTTATTATCCGAGCTGGCTCTCGCCGCCACATCCAAGCCACTTTATGCAGCGCTAATTATTTAGTCTCAGCTTTGCTCTTGAGTTAGCAGTACCTGATCAGCCCTCCAACTGCAAAACAGCCTGAAAATCAAATGCGGCTCACATGCAAGACCCAACAAAATTAAAAGTGTTAAGTGCGTTTTGGCAGTTCACTTTTATTATGCCCAGTCCTCAAATGTACCGGCGGGCCGTCATCTGCACGTTAGTTATTTTTCACGTGTTTATGCGATCGCACAAAAAGTACACGCTAAAGGGAAGCAGATGGTGACAGATGGGGGAGGTTGAATAAGGTGGTTTTGGAAGCCCAGAGAAATGCACTTCTGTAATCGTGTAAAAATAAAAATTATTTGATAATCAAGTTAGAACTAACAAAAAGATGGCAAGGAAAAAAAAAAGAGAGAGAGAGAGAGAGAGACTGGATGGTTGGGAATTGCTATTCAGAGAAAACGCGTTTATAATTTTGTTTCAGATCACGGAAAACATTTTTTCCAGTGGATGAAAATGTATTGTTGATGCCTTTTTAGATGTTAGAACCTCATTTTTTTAGAGAACATCCACTTACTGTCATTGTATCCATTTTTCTTTTGAAACCTACTCTTCTTTAATACATTTTATATAATCCCGATTTTGAAAATATCTGAAATAGACCAGGATATTTAGATGCAAAGATTCACTCAGAGCCACTGTGATGCTGTATGGATAATAGTAGAAACGGAAATTAGATTCTATTATAGGGGGGGATCTAAAACCAGAGATCAATATGACTCCTTCAGAACGAATTGGGAGAAACATGTAAATTACAGGCCAAGGTCATTGGTAGCATGGAGCGGTTGCAGGCAGGGGCCGTGGTTGGAACCAAACTAGGCTTAAATGTATTGAATGGAAGTTTATTCCCTTATTTCAAATACAACAAGAAGAAATGGGAAAGGTGCCATTGTATGGACTCTCTCAGTACTGTCGTTAGGAGATCTAAGAGAAATAAAGGAGGCCCAGGTTATTGAACGTTTGCACGTTTCACCTGCAGGTAAACACAGCAGCTCGCACACTCCCATGTACTTAGCCCCCAGACGCAATCCTGCTCTTTCTACCAGATTGTGAAGCTGAGCCTTAACACTTGTAAGGTTTCTGTGAAAACGAAAAGTGGTGTTGGTAGCCTTTCTAAAACCGGGCGCCCCCCTAATACTTCGTTTCACCATGAAAAATTCATGGAACACCTGCCTCCGGAGGGATGCCGGAATGCCTTCGCCTCCCGCAGGGTTCTGTGAAGGGCACATCCATGTTCGTGGTGGTCGGTTCAGGTGGAATGTGTGTGCTTTGTGGTCAGAATTCATACGTAAGCATTTGTCAGATGTCTGGCTCACTGCTAGTACTGTTTCCGGATCCTATTCAAAACCTTCCCATTTTGTCCCCAAATTGGACACTTAGAAGAAAAAGTAAATAAATATATTTTTATATATATAAAATAAAAATAAATATATTTATTTTAAAAATATATACTTAAATATATGTAAAATAAAGAATAAATATACTTATTTTAAAAATATATATTTAGCCGAAACTGGTTTGGCTCAGTGGATAGAGTGTCGGTCTGCGGACTGAAAGGTCCCAGGTTCGATTCCGGTCAGGGGCATGTACCTTGGTTGCGGGCACATCCCCAGTGAGGCATGTGCAGGAGGCAGCTGGTCGATGATTCTCTCTCATCAATGTTTCTAGCTCTCTATCCCTCTCCCTCTCTGTAAAAAATCAATAAGAATGTATTAAATAAAATAAAAAAATATATTTAAATATATATAAAATATTTTTTAATTGATTTCAGAAAAGAAGGGAGAGAGAGAGAAATATCAATGATGAGAGAGAACCATTGATCGGCTGCCTCCTTGCATGCTCCACACGGGATCGAGCCCTCAACCTGAGCATGTGCCCTGACCGGGAATCGAACTATGACCTCCTGGTTCATAGGTCAGTGCTCAACCACTGAGCCACGCAGGCTGGACCCAAATTGAACACTTAACATATGAACCTACATGATACTTTTTAGTTCAGCGTTGGTGTCTGTTAGTGTTTAGAAGCAGCAGCTTTTACTTGCCTAGCGATCGGAAAGTTCTATAGTATATTTTTTTCACTTGAAATTCTTACAGTGTTTTGTGGTCTTTTGGACTTAACTTGCATTTAGCACTTTGGAATGGTTGCAGATTAGCATCAAGTTTAATTTTAAATTCTCCGAAGCTTAAGAGCGTGCACAAAACTAACGGCTAGCTGGTAACCTGCAGGCTGTTTTCACTGGGGTCACAAAAAGCCCCAGTTTCTTCAAAATCCCATGATGTCTGATGCTTCCAGATGAAGAGGAAGAATAGACATCTCTGGGAGGGAAGACATGTGTCAGCATGATTCAGTCACCAGCATTGCATCCATCAGGGATGTTTGTCGCCTGTTCTGGCCACAGATTGCTTTTGTAGCCCCATGTTAGCTGCATGCAGGGAGAGTGAGCTTGCGAGGAGGTAGCCAGAAGCCACGGCATTCTGGGTCCCAGCAGGGGGCAGCTACAATCTCTCAGGAATTATTAGAGCAGGTGACAGTATGTACTTATGAACACCATACCAAGAAACACGGAATCCTTAATTCTTATGAAAGATATACTTCCCTCAAAGCTGCAGTCCGTTTCAGCATCTGAATTAGGATATTTATAGGTCTTTTTTTTTTTTTTTAAGCAAATTCTTGTGATGGGAAGGATTCCCATAAAAGAGAAGGCATGTCAGCGTGTGTACGTATAAAACACACACCGATCCACTACCTGAAACGTATGGGCACCAGAAAAAAAGAAAAAAAAAAAGTTTGAATTAGCGGTAAATTGGTTCATCCAAGTTCACAGTTTACTTTCACAGCCTAGGTGTGCAGACAGTGTGTTCAGACGTTCCGTCCCTCCCCCGCCCATCTGCTCCGTCTGGATTACTGTCGAGCAGTGAGCCACTCTGGGGTACACATCACCCCCTTATCACTGCCTGCCTCGGGTACGTTGATGGCCTGTGCGGACACGCTCAAAGAGGCATCCCTCCGGTCTCCCAGCGAACCCCAACTGGTAAAAGGATATTGGAATGAATATGTATGTTTTTCTAAGTGACCATTAGCCAAATAAATAAGGATGCCCGTGTCCCAGGGTGCACTATGTGGGTGCATCTTTGTTTGCTTGTTGTTTTTTAATGCATTTGTATTGATTTCAGAGAGGAAAGGAGATGGAGAGAGAGAGAGATAGAAACATCAATGATGAGAGAGAACCATTGATCAGCTGCCTCCTGCATGCCCCCAACTGAGGATCAGCCCGCAACCTGGGCATGTGCCCTTGACCAGAATCGAACCCTGGAGCTTTCAGTCCTCAGGCCAACGCTCTATCCATTGAGCCACACGGGCCAGGGCCTCCCATAGTTTGTTACTGTTCATATTTCTGTGTGTTCCTGACCCCCTTGTGCTTTGTGTCTGTCTGGGCATTCGTGTTCAATTCTGTTATAACGTAAAGTTCCATGTATGTCCCAGAGCAATAGGGACCGAAGGCAATGCCCAGTGTCTAGGCCGTGCTTACGACTGGTGTGTAGCTCCATGTCAGCAACATTGATTTCATGGCAAAGAGACACTTTCTTTAGACACTTTCTTTAAGAGAAGCCTTTTAGTGGGTTCTGATCTGCGTTTCTGCTTAAATTATGTGGTGGTGTGCATTGTACAGAGCTGTTAGCTCTTCTGTCAGCATGCGGCACGCCCTTGACCCTTCACAATGACCCGGAAGTAAATCAACCTTTTTGCTGGGGGGGAAAAATCATCAGAGGCAGCCAGAAGGTATGGCAACTCTCAGGTTAAAGAATATAAATTTTGTATGTTTCTGTAATTGTGGAAATTGCTCTGAGTAAGGGGAAAAAATTATCTTCTAGAAGTAATATACAAGAGGCTGTGGATTTTACGTTCACTCTAGAATTTCTAGAGTATTACCAAGTATTGCGTTTTGAAGTAATTTATATGTAAGGAGTGCGGAAGGAGAATATGTGAATGTAACATGTTTTATAATATGCTAGTATATTCACGTGTAGAATATTGGAGCCACTTTCATTTCTCCTCTATTTCATCTCCCAGCTGTTTGGCGGGAGGAGTTGAACAGAAATCTTTCTTTGTAATTGACAGCACAGACTCTCAGATCTTAGGGCGGTTCCTCCTTAACATAGCTTAAGCTTGTGTGTCAAAAAGGTAATACATCGCGTCCGATCTGTTCAGGACAAAGCCATACCGCAGTTGTAGCCTTACATCTATATGTCAGAGCACATCGTGTTCAAAAGCAAACCACTCAGTTGGACAATCAGTGTTCATTTTACAAACCCGAATAAAACGCATTTTATTTTATCAAACAGATTTTTGTACAATGCAGTTTTATTTTTTCAGATGCTTATTTCTCTTAAAAAAAAAAAATACCCCCTCCCTTTTTATATATATATATATATAATGTACTCACTTTCCCTTCTGGCTGCAAACCAGGTATTTAAGCAGAAATAAAGGATTGCCAGTTTTGCCAGCTGGGGACGAGAACCCGGCTGGTGAAACGTGGGTTCGGAAGGCAGTTAATCCAGCTTTTATGCTTTTTATGGTTTTGTGTGAAAAAAAGAGGTTAAAAACCACATTTGGCTCGCTGTGTGTGCCACTGTTTTGCTGGTGGTGGAGGAATGCCGAGATTTAAAATTTTTTTTTTGTTCTTAGGTAAAATCCCGAATCTATTTGCGAAAGGCCCACAAACAATACAATACATTGTACTAATTGGGCGTGAGATAGAGTCTTGAAAAACCGAAAGTCACTGGTATTGAAAAATTAGCTGTTACAGCATTTCCTCTAAGTACACAAGTAGGATGTGTCGCTTCTTTAGATTTTTTTTCTTGTTTTCTTATGTTCTCACATTACTCATCTCAGGCAAATAGATATTTTGAAATATTTTGGGCTAAAGAAAATGAGAATTTGTTGTTTTTCCCAGAAATTTTTGCTTAGCTGTGATTTCCGGAAGATTTTTGGGAAATGTCGGAGCTAGACTGGAGTTCTCTCTTGCCAGTGTTGTCCTAGGCTTCTTTAGCCACGAACTGTGATACAGTCGCATTAAAATTTTTTTTCGTAGCCCTTGAAAATGCCACTAAATATCTTTAAGTAACATAGTTTTTTTCTTGAATTAATACGCTCCATCTTTTTAAAAAATATATTTGATTTTTTTACAGAGAGGAAGGGAGAGGGAGATGGAGTTAGAAACATCAATGAGAGAGAAACATCGATCAGCTGCCTCCTGCACACCTCCCACTGGGGATGTGCCCGCAACCCAGGTACATGCCCTTGACTGGAATCGAACCTGGGACCCTTCAGTTCGCAGGCCAACGCTCTATCCACTGAGCCGCACCGTTTAGGGCATGCTCCATCTTTAAATACCTGGTGAGCCAAAGGGCCTTAACTGTCAATATGTCACGTGGGATTCCATGGAAGTATTGGTAAATTTTAAATAAAACTCACATCAGAGTCATCGAATGCTCTAATGTAATCGGTTGTAAGATTTTTTTAATTGATAAATTTCATAGGTATGGTTTTCTTGATCTGTTTATCCCAGAGCTAAGAGGATCACAAGTAAGCTTTAAGATTATTCAAATATAATTTAAAATAAAATATATCCACATATATATATGCAAACAAATGAAGAAAATTCCATTGAATTCGAAGCAAATCTAATTTTTTAAAAAATGATCAGAATTTTCCTGGGACAGCCCTAGCTGGTTTGGCTCAGTGGATAGAGTGTCTGCCTGCAGACTGAGGGACCCTGGTTCTATTCTGGTCCAGGGCACGTGCCCAGATTGTGGGCTCAATCCCCAATAGGCGGTGAGTAGGAGGTAGGCATTCAATGATTCTCTCTTCATAATGTTTCTCTCTCTTCCTCTGAAATCAATAAAAATATATTTTAAATATTTTTTAATGGGACAAATAGCAAGTTATGTTCTGATGGGAACAGGTTGCTCTAACAGAGCCTGATGCTTTCATATCATTTCTTACGAAATTAATTTTGCGTGCCATGTATTTTGCAAAAAAAATTTAAGGCATTGGTGGTTGTGGTTGAGTGGTTAGAGCATCAGCTGGCACACCCAAGTATCTCAAGTTTGATTCCTGGTCAAGGTCATGTTCCTGGGTTTCGGGTTCTCTTCCCACCCCTAGTTGGGAGGCGTGCAGGAGGCAACCCAGTCGATGTATCTCTCACATCGATGTTTCTCTCTCTTTCTCTTCCCCTCCCTCCCACTCTCTCTGACAAGCAATGGAAAAAACACATCCTCATGTGAGGATAAACAAACAAAAAAAAGTTAGGATGAATGTTACACTGGTATCGAGTCCCTGATTTTGTTTGTGTTTAACGGAAATTGCCACTGGGTACGTAAGCTTTGGATACTCAAGTTTATTAGTTCAAACCACAGATCTTCAGTCTCACACTGGCGGCTGCCTCTTTCCGAGCTGCCGCATTGGGGGCCTCCAGAGCGCTCCATCGTTCTCCTGGCGGCCCTGCCCTGCGCGCTTCTCCGTTACTTTGCCCATCCCCTCCTGTCTTCCACGTGTGATCGTGTCCCCTAGTTCTCCTCAAGCAGGAATGCGCAAGGCATGTCCCGTGACCCCCTGTCAGCATGGCTCACCTTAAGCTGCCACTTACAGGTGAACCAGCCTGGACAGTGAAGCGGGCCTGAGAGACAACGTGCAGGCCTGCTGACGGTCTGTCTGGTCCTCGGCCCATGCACATCCGCTTGCACTTGGCGTTGGTTGTCTGATACACCCCTTATGTCTACGCTGACCGTCTCTGGGGATATATCCATCCTTTCGAATAGTCTGTGTGATTGACATCTTTGGAGGATGCTTCATGTTCAAAGATCAAGATCTAAACGTTGCTACCAAAAGCCATTTGGTTCAATGGATAGAGCGTCGATTCCGGTCAAAAGCATGTACCTTGGTTGTGGCATATCCCAAGTAGGGGGTGTGCAAGAGGCAGCTGATTTATGACTCTCCCATTGATGTTTCTAACTCTCTATCCCTCTAACCAGTTTGGCTCAGTGGATAGAGCGTCGGCCTGCGGACTGAAAGGTCCCAGGTTCAATTCCCGTCAAGGGCATGTACCTTGGTTGCGGGCACATCCCCTGTGGGGAGTGTGCAGGAGGCAGCTGGTCGATGCTTCTTTCTCATCGATGTTACCTAGGCTGTGAGAGTGAGGATCCATCTTTCCGTGAAAAGTCTCGTGTTCTGTAAACGCGTGGCGTTTGGCATTGATCGTGCGGCGGCTCATCGTCTCCCCGCTCTCGCTCGCTCTCAGGTGCTGGAGGACAATGACTATGGCCGGGCCGTGGACTGGTGGGGGCTGGGCGTCGTCATGTACGAGATGATGTGCGGGCGGCTGCCCTTCTACAACCAGGACCACGAGAAGCTGTTCGAGCTGATCCTGATGGAGGACATCAAGTTCCCCCGCACGCTCTCCTCGGACGCCAAGTCACTGCTTTCAGGGCTCTTGATAAAGGATCCAAACAAACGGTAGGTGGGCCGAGCGCCACACCCAGCGAGGCCCTGACGCCTGTGGTGAGCGGGTGTGAGAGGGGAAATGAACGCCCATGGGCCTCCTCCAAGTAGCGATGGCTTCGGGTTAGAGGTCCCCCGGCGGAGGCGCAGGCTTGTTTTTAACTGCGGGCCTGTAGAGCGTTTAAAAAACCGGTGTGGTTCAGTGGTTAGAGCATCGGCCTGTGGACCGAAAAGGTCCCAGGTTCGATTGCGGTCAAGGGCGTGTACCGTGGTTACGGGCACATCCCCAGTAGGGGGTGTGCAGGAGGTGAATGTGGAATGACAGGCCCCCCCCCCCCCCCCGGTAAGGAGGACAACGACTCTTAGAGGTTCGAGCCCCCAGAGATTGGCATTGCCTACAGAGAAGGTGTGTTCTGGATTGTCTGCTGGTTCCTTCTATAGTAGCTGTATGTAGCAAGCCCTCCGTCTGCAGTAAAATAATGGGGAAGGCAAGGATGAACCGAGTAACCCCTCCCTCCTCCCCCCCACCTCCCCCTCCCCCCCCCCCCGTTTGGGGGTTTGAGGAATGATTGGGGCACAAAGCATGTACTCAGGATGCTCAGGTCACACTACGCAGAAGTTGCTTTTGAGATGATTAGCCCGTCTGGGGGGTCGGAATCCTTGAGCTGGCTCAGAAGGGGTTGGGGTTTGCACAGGGGTTCCCGCGAGCAATGACATGTAAAGAAGGGCTGGCATCGCCAGTGACCACGGGGTAAGCGACTGCTCGCAGTGTGGGGTGCGAGTTGGGTAACATGGGGCGACGAAGCTGGCATGTTCGATTGGAAGGACCTTCCGTTTCTTAGAAAATGTTTGATCTTTGTTCAGAAGAGGATGAGACGCCACTGAGTTATCAAAGGACAGTAACCCGGCTGGTGTTATGAGAAGGTGCCTCGCTCGGGCTGACCTGGGTGGATGGGAGCAGGGAGGGCCGGGGCAGGGAGGCAGAGCAGGTGAGAGAGGGCCGCGGGGTCCAGAGAAGGGGGTCCTTCTGCAGCACAGGTCTCGGGGCGAGAAGTAGAACTTGGTGATGATGACAGAGACTCAAAAGACATGGAGAAAATCAGGGACCCGCGGCTCTCCAGCCTGGCGCTGGTCTGGAGAACGGACTGGTATGAAGAGGTGACGTACAGGCAAAGAGAAAATGCTTTCTTCCCGTCCCGCATCCCTTATACCTGATGATAACCAGGACTCAGTGGGGTGTCACAGTTGGTGGTTTTCCTCAATTATTTGTTTGCTTTCGAGCCCGTGTGCCAGCTCTTAAGAGCCAGTTGTTACATTTCAAGAATCGTGGGAGCTGGTGGTTCAACGCAGTCATTATTAAAAGCTAAGTTATACAGCCCAGCCGGTGTGGCTTAGCGGTTGAGTGTCAACCTATAAACCAGGAGGTCACATGCTCGGGTTGCTGGCTTGATCCCTGGTGTGGGCCCTGTAGGAGGCAAATGATTCTTTCTCAGTCTCTCCCTTCCTCTCTGAAATCAATTTAAAAAAAAATAAATTAAGAACTAAGAGATATAAATTTATAAATTAATATTAATATCAAAGGTAATAAATACTCAAAACTCATCCCTCCGTAATAATTTTGTCACATTTTACTGTTGGCCCTGCTGGGAGTAGTATTTACATCATCAGAATCGGCAAACACTCTTAAGTCAGAGCTTGATTGATTGTTTTGTCGATCATTTAGACTAGAGGCTACCTAAAATGATACTGGCTTATAGAATTGACAGTGATAACAGCTACCACTCGCTGTGCTAGTTACTTACTGATTTCTAATCCCTGTAATAACCCACCGGGCTGGGATTATCACCCCCATTCTACAGAGGAGTAAACTCAGGGTAAGCAAGGTTTTCATTGTCACACATACCAGAAGTTCCGGAGCTAGTTGCCCAGTTCAGGTGTATCATGCTCTTTTCAGATACCGTCCGGTCTCGAGAGGAGTTCCTGTTAATTAATAGCATAATAGGGAAATGAGATCTTACACCGAAAGATTTTTTATTTTTATAGCTATTCATCATGAGAACCACTTACCACACAGAAAATCACATTTCACAAAGACTTGTGTTCTGCACTGGCTCATGCAAGTGTCTCGGGCTCATTTAATTTTATTCCTGTCTGCACAGCCTTGGCGGAGGACCAGACGATTCAAAAGAAATTATGAGACACAGTTTCTTCTCCGGAGTAAACTGGCAAGATGTATACGATAAAAAGGTAGGTTATCTTCCTGCCACGGTGTCTGTCTATTGTGGCTAAAATGAATTTGCATCCCCCCCAAAAAATGTGAGTCAAATTTAATAATAGCATGGTATTTTTCATTTTTTAACCTATCATTTAATTGAATATTGAACTTCTAGCACACAGTCTTATTGATAATTTCGACTCCCAAAACACACCTTGAAATTCTACTCAGTATGGTGAAACAGTTGATTTTTCTTCAGCAATACTCTTCCTTCCTTGGAGATGCAGGTTTCTTTCTGATATTATTCCACTTTAGCAAAAAAAAAATTTCCATGATCATTTCTTTTTTCTTTTTTTTAATAAGTTTTATTGATTTCAGAGAGGAAGGGAGAGAGAGAGAGAGAGAGAGAGAGAGAGAGAAACATCAATGATGAGAGTGAATCATCCATCAGCTGCCTCCATCATGCTCCCTACTGGGAATTGAGCCCCCAACTGGGCATGTGCCCTGACTGGGAATCGAACCATGACCTCTCGGTTTATAGGTCGATGCTCAACCACTGAGCCACACTGGCTAGGCAACCCTGTCATTTTTAAAAGATGCAAATAATTTAAGTCGGGCTCTTAGGATAAAAGGGTATTGACTTACAAATCAAAACAGAAAGATATATGGAAAATCCCCAAGTATTTGGAAATTTGAAGTTTAAATAATGCGTGGGTTACAGGAGAAACACAAAAGGAAATGTGGATCATCATCGAGTCCCTTACACTCACCAGTTCGTTCCCTGCTCTTCAGTTGTATCCTGAAGTTAATCTCCCTGCGCTGAAATCTGTTCTCCGGTACTTTTTCTTTCTTTGTACAGCTTGTACCTCCTTTTAAGCCTCAAGTAACATCTGAGACAGATACCAGATATTTTGATGAAGAATTTACAGCTCAGACTATTACAATAACACCACCTGAAAAATGTAAGTAAACCTTGAAGGCGATTCATAACACCCTGATATAACAGAAGAAAAAAGTGGTTTTTATTAGATACTAGAGTAGAGGCCCGGTGCATGACATTCGTGCACTGGGTGGGGGGTGCGGGTTAGGGGTTCCTCAGCCGGGCCTGCACCCTCTCACAGATCCCCGAGTTTCCCTTGTCAGGGATCGGTCCCCGCATTTCCCGTGTCAGGGAATGAGCCCCTGTCCTGTGGGCTCGGGCGTGCGGGACGCGGAGAGCCTTTTTTATTGTAAAAGGGAAGAAACGGAAACCTTGCTTTATAGACAGAGGTGTGTTCTGGGGACAGACCAGCAGTAAGGAGGCGGCGTGTTCCTCTCTGTGCTCACCGCTGCCCGCCCACCCGCTCGCCCTGCTGGTGTGAGTTAGTTACGGGGCAGACTGAGGGCGGCGCTGGCGTTCATGCGCTCCTGTCTCTGCCCTCTGCGGGAGGAGGTGCCGGTGACCCAGAAGCTTCCGCTGCCCGTATGGCATCTGGGAAAGGTCCGAGAAGAGGGGCCGCAGGAGCAGGGGTGCAGGCGGGTCCTTCTAGCCTCCTTCCTGCTCGTTGTCACACTGCTCCCTGTGCACCTCAGCAGAGCGGGAACGGGGTGCTGGCCCCGACGGGGCGGACCGTGTGTGGCCTGTAGGTCGCCGCGCTGTCACTGCTACTTGCTCCTGGCCCCTCCCACCCCCACTCGCCTGTCTGTGCAGTGCAATGGCCTACGGCCTCGCTCTCCCAGGCCTGCAAGGTCAGGCACGTCCCCGGCTTTAAGGATGCTAGAGGCAAGGAGTTACCCCCAAGGGTTAGGTTTCTAAGCCGTCAGAAATGGGTTTAATTCGTTTCCCGGGCAGAGACACGCCCAGCAAAACAAGCTGTTCATGGGAAAACAGGGTCTCTGGCACGTGATTGGCACCTGTCAGAGTCGGGACGTTAGGCTCCCGCTGCCTCTCCTCGGGGGAGTTTGACGTGATGTGACTCAGAGACCGTCCGCAGCCCGTGTGCCCAGCGGGGCTGACAGCACCGCGGACGGCAGTGCCTTTGAAAGGTGTGTCTGCTTGGTCCTGAGCAGAGCTTAGCAGCAGGAGGCGGATTCCCTTCAGGCACAGCGTCGCCCAGAAGTGTGTGGCCACAGGGAGGGGCCCCGCGTGGGCCGCTTGCAGGGAGCCAGACCAGGGCACTGCCTCACGGGCGGATCGAAGGGTCCCGGGTTTTATTCCGGTCAAGGGCACAGGCTCCAGGCCCTGGTCCCAGGCCTGCCAGAGGCAACCAATGGATGTGTCTCTCGGACATCGTGTTTCTCTCTGTCTCTCCCTCTCCCTTCCACTCTCTAAAAATCAATGGAAAAATATCCTTGGGTGAGGATTTAAAAAAAAAAAAAAAAGTAGAAGGCAGAAAAGACGAGCATGGCAGAAGAGCAGGAAGCATTATCTTCAGTGCCCACCTCGCCCCGTAAAGGGAGTCTGGCCTGTCCTCTCTCCCGTCCGCCGGGCGCCCCCGAGAGGCTGGGCGGAGGAACGGGCTGTGCGTTAAGAGGTAGAGGAGGGGTTCTGCTGGAGGAAAAGCAGGTTGGGCGTTTGAGGGATTCTTCACTTCGTTCACTGTGGTCATGGTCGTGCAATCCAATGGGGGAGACTTCCTGGGGCCCCCTCAGGCAGGGAGCCCGGGGGCGGGGCCGGGAGCAGAAGCGGGAGTTGTGGCGAAGGCCGGCACCCTGACTGGGGTGTCCCTCCTCTGTCCCATCATCTGAGATCATGACAATCCTTCCCACACAGGAATCCCGAGACGCGAGTGGGGAGTGGCCCCGGAGCCAGCAGCCTCCCGTCCGTTCCCCGTGCCTGGTCCTGGCGCGGCCTCCTGCCCTGTCTCTCTCTCTCCATTCTGGTCTCACATTCGGTCCTAGGAAAAGGGCCAGACGGGCAGGGCAGGTAGCAGATGTACAATAGACGTGAACTCTTATTAAACACCTGCACGGGCCCAGATGAAACGGAATCCTGGCGCTGTATTCGCAGTCACAGCTAAAGCGCGGGACGGAAAGCACTGACATTTCAGAGATCAATTTCAGGAGCTGATCAGGAGTCTCGGGAGCCCACGGGTACTGGGGGGCCCTTCTAATCCATGTAACACTCTGGTTCCCTCCGTAGTGCTCAGGTTATCGAGTCTCAGACTGTGTGTGTCATGAAGGAGGTGATTTGCTAGTATCACGTCCTCACAGATCACGTGTTTGGAAATGGGAGGCGTTTGAAATAGGTTTCCCCGCCGTGTGTTTTATGGACAAACCCAAGTGTCTAGAAGCTGTTGCCTCTGCATCTTCATTATCTGGAAGTGAGGACCGTACGGACCAGAGGTGGTGTTGCCAACAGCAAGTGTCACCTGGCCAGTGTGGCTCAGTAGTGGGGCATCAGCCTATGAACCAGGAAGTCACGGTTCAATTCCCAGTCAGGGGACACGCCTGGATTGCGGGCTCGATCCCCACTTGGGAGGGGAGGATGTGCAGGAGGCAGCCGATGGGTGATTCTCTCATCACTGATGTTTCTCCCTTCCTCTCTGAAGCCAATAAAAACACATATATTTAAAAAAAAAAAAAAAAAAAGCGTGAGATTGAAATGACTGTTTCTGCCCGCAGACGATGAGGACGGCATGGACAACGAGAACCGGCCGCACTTCCCTCAGTTCTCCTACTCGGCGAGCGGCCGCGAGTAGGCCCCGCGCTGCTGCCCGAGACTCACCCCGAGATCGGCTGCGGGACGGCGGGCAGAGCAGCCCGGCCCCTCCCTCCGCGGGCGCCTCCAGACACCCCGACCGACTGACCGGCCGACCGGCTGGCCGGCCCCGCCCTCGCCACCTCCGCCCACCTGAGAACACACATATACGCAAATACACTCGACTTTCCGTTTTTTTTTTGTTTTTTTTTTTGCATGAAATTGTATCTCAGTCTAAGGTCTCATGCTGTTGCTGCTGCTGTCTCACTCTTAGAGCAACTCTCCGAGGTCGCGGCCCGGCCCCGGGGAGCCATGAGCCCACGCCGCCCGTCCGCCCGCCCGCCGGCACCTCCTGCCTCCCGGCTGTGGCTTCTCTCCGGCAGCGGAGGGTCAACGAGATACACGGACGCTAGGTACATTTCTTTTTTTATTTTTTTCTTAACTCTCTAGCGGCTACACCAGAACCTAACGAGCCTGAGAAGACGCAGTGTGTGATTCAGAGCGAGCCACGGTGGCAGGGTGGCAGCGTGCACGCGCCAGCCGGTGCGGGAGAGCCCGGTGGCAGAGCAGAGCCTGGCGCAGCCGGCGGTCACGGCCACGGCCACGGCCACGGCCATCCGGCCCACGCCCGTCAGGAAGATCTGCGAGGACTGCCCGTCGGGCGGGGTGTGGCCTCTCCCGGCGCCTGCATCCACGTTCCCGTTGGATCCCATAGAGGAGGACCTGGGCGTCCAGGCCTCCCAGGCCGATGGCAGAGGAACACGGAAGGAAGGAAGGAAGGAAGGAAGGAAGGAAGCAGATGTGCAGCCGAGTCAAGGTCACTGCAAGGTCGCGGATGGCACCGCGGGTGGAAACCGTATTCCCGCCGCCTGACCGACCGCCTCTGACAGCCGAAGAACGCAGGCGGGCGTCACGGTCCTGCTTGTCACCGAAACGCGTCCCCCGAGGCCCGCGGGCGCTCGCCGCGCCTGCCTGCCTTTTCCGTTGCAGTTCCGCGTGGGTTGGCTTTTCCTCGGACGTCAGAGCTTCGAGCGTCCTCTCGTGACTCTGTTCCTCTCGCAGTAGTATTTATTTTTTAGTGACGAGAATCGCAGGCGCAGCCCCGGCTGACATAACCCGGAGCAGACGCACCGCGGGTCCCTCCGCCCCGCGTGCGAGGGACGGGCCGGCCGGCAGGACTCTGCGCCTCCCCTCCTTCGGGAGAGACGGCTTTGGCTTTGGCTTTGGCTTTGTCGAGGCTCCGGGACGGAACTCGCCGGGGAGGACCCGGTTCCGGGAGAAGAGGCGCTGTCCGCCGACCCCTTGGTGCTAAGAACGAGAGCATCCCCAGCTCGCCCACGCCCGGGGGGTCACGGCACAGACCGGGCTGCCGTCCGCTCCGCCGAGAAGAGGTGTTGGCACGGCCAGGCCGCCAGAGCAGAGACACACACGGACGGCGGGACGCTGAGCGAACCCACCCACCCACCCGGCCGAGCGGACACATCGGAGGCCAGTCCTGGCCACGGAGGCCGGGGAAGCTAAGAGCCGGCGCGCGTGTGCGTGTGCGTGTGTGCGTGTGTTCTGATCATGGTACACTCATCGCCGAATCAAGCCATCAGGGAAACAAAACAACACACAAAAGGAACACCTCCAAGCCGTCCTCTCTCTGTATATACTCCCGCCCCCACGCTCCTCTGCCCCCACCGGCGGGGGGGGGGTGGGGCGGGGGGGACGCGTATGCAAACCTCATCTTCCTCCTCCATCGACGACGATCTTCAGACTAAACCTTTGGTGCTAGGAGCTGACCTTTTCCAAAGCAGCCGAGGAGATCCGGGCCGAGGCCTCCCGGGGGGGTGGGGTTGGGGGGGGCGCGATCCTGGAGGTGTGTTTCCTTCAGCTCAGCTCTCTGAGCTCCCGCACGGAAGGCCACGGCGTGACGCAGGCTGGTGACCGACGGGGGGAGGGAGGGCAGGCGATGGCCGAGCGGGGTGGGTGCCTCATACTCACACGCAGCTGTCTTAGCCGCGGCGCCGGGAGCGTGGGCGTGCGGACGGGAAACCACTGCCGGCGAGGGTGGGCCGCTGGGACCGCTGGGGGTCAAAGGGCATTTTCCTAAGGCAGCTAAGACATATTCCACGTAGATGCTATCCTTGATTTTTCACATCTCTACCCGAGTGAGGTCCATCCTTAGCATCGAGTAGGGAGTTGCAGTCATTGGTAGTTCATTCTTACACACATATCGCTCAGCTTTTCTTTTTTTTTTTTTTTTCCAACTCGGAATTACGTTGAATGTTTCACATGGACAAGAAGGTAGGCTAGAAGGTATGTCTTGTACGTTGTCTTGCATTCATTTGGTTAAAAAAAAAAAAAAACCAAAACAAAAACTACAACTACAGGTGAGAGGTCGGGGAGAGAGCTGGGACTGGCTGCCCACGGCCTGGGCTCCGTCCGTGGGAGGCAGGACTCCACACACTAAGCACATCGGTAGCTTTCTTTCTGTTCGTTTCTTTCCAAACACGGAGGTGATTCCCATGACCTTGGCCAAGGTCGCGTCCTAGAGGCTCGAGGCAGCGCTGACAGCGCCCGGGCTGGCCATTCCTCACCGCCGGCCCCGGTCCTACCTGCCGGCGCTCGGGCCCGTCGCCGACCCCCAGGCCTCCTTAGGGTCCCCCCGGCTGTTCCCTTGGCCTTGATCTTGAGAATCACCCTTCCCCGGGCTCCCAGATGTCAGTTCAGCCGGCCGGAGGCAGAGCGGAGAGGGGGGCATAGGCAGAGGGGTTCTCTCATGGTTTGGATTCCGCCCGTGGCCAGGCCCGAGCCTCAGCGCAGGTGGGACGGTGCGGGTGCCGCCTTGAACTTGACGCCCATGACCTCTGCCCCCCTCGGAGGACCTCGGCCCCCGCCGCATGGAGGCGGCGGGCAGGGCAGCTCACAGCTTTGCTTCCCACGCGATCGCACGCACCGTCCAGTACCGTGTCCCACCTCCCGTCCCCACCGAGGGGTGGGGGGGGGTGGGGTCTCTGGCTTCTTAAAGCTGACTGTTCTCTCGGGGGGGCCCCTTGCTTCTCCGGGGGACGGAGCAAGGACCCCTCCCCCCCCTCCTAACTGCAGGGTCTCCACACACCTCAGTGTCCACACTTTGCTGCTACTGTTCGTACCGTCTCCGGTAGAATCTCCTCATCCTGCTCCTGGGAGTGCATTGCAGGCGAGCATGAAATGTAAAGTATTTATTTAAATAAAAAAAAGAGAACCTCTCCATTGGTCGTCGAGTTACCTCCCCGTAGCGTTAGCGTTCGTGTGACATCTCCTGACCTTGCTAAGTTCTCTCCGTTAGATCCGCGCAGGATCTCGTCACCGGCGAAGGGTGTCGGCAGACGCCACGACGGGCCCAAGGAACTGTGTCCCCACGACTGTCGGTCACCCCGAAACCGTCTCTTCTCCCCCCCGCCCGCCCCCTCCCGAGTCCACGGCCCACACGGATGTGAACTGAGGACGAGGACCTGTTTTTGTACACTGTACATCCTTAGTATTTTTACACGTCTCGGCCAGGGGTGCCCGTGTGTCCCCCCCGTACAGACAGCTGAATAAAGCACTGTGTCAATCCGCTACTTCTCCGCGTGTTGTTGTTGTTGTTGTTGTTGATGTGGTTCTGTGATCGCAGAAAACGGAATCCTGGCCTTTTCTGGGGCGGGCGAAAAAAAGGTTTTCAGGAGCTCCACCTGGCAGTCACCGGCCTGGGATAAGATGTGGCAGGAAAAGGGATAAATGTCTTGTAGCTCCAATCACACGTAGGCTGCGTCCATCTGGCATAGTAAGACGGCAGGCGTGTGGCTGTGCAGCCCTGGCAGAGGCCGTGTCCCGGGCGGGGGGAGTGGGGGAGCTCCCGGCACCGGGTCAGCGTAGCCCCCGGTGTGAGACCCTCCCCACCTCCCCAGCAGGCGGCCTGGACCAGGGCCGAAGCCGTGTGGCTCATCGGTGATGTCTTCCTGGCCACATGAGGCTCAGCTTCCTTCCTCCCGGAGCACCTGTTTCCGGAACTGGGGGGCACAGTGAACGTAGACGTGAGGGGAATGGAGGAGGACCTGGGGTCCTCGATGGAGCTTTTTTCTGACGTTACCTCATAAAACTGCCCCTGTGGGGGTGGGGCCTGGCTCTCTCCTGGGACTCGGCCGGACAGAGGACCGGCTTAGGGACCAAAGTTGGACAAGTCGGATGCGGACGTGGCCGCCACACGCCGACCAGGGCATCCGCACGGATGCTCCTCCCCACACCGCAGGGCTGACGGGTCCGGGAGGCGGGAACCAGTGACCTCTGGTTTTCTCTGGTGCTATTTGCAGACCCTTACGTCATGCACTCCCAGACCAGAATTAGGGACAACGTCCATCCCTTACGCCACGGCCTTGATCTCCAGCGCGGTGGGTGAGGCCCCGAAACCGCCTGACTCCGAGCAGAGGTTCTCCTTGAGGCCGGAACCTCATGCTGGAGAGGTTCGCGTGGTCTTTGTGCGGGCGCCCCCCCCCCCACCTCCAAAGCCCCACACGGTGACCCCGAGAGGCCTGGGTGGTGACAGTGGCCGGGGGTCGCTGGCCCCGAGGTCAGCCCGAGAGCGGGGACTTGCCCGGGTGGCAGCTGCCTGTCCGGTTCCAGTGCCATCCTCAAGGACAACAAGGCATGCCAGTCCCGCTTTACCCCTTAAAAGCATCGGCGGCCTGTGTGAAGCTGAGATACGGGTTGAGACTGAACGGATGATCTGTGCCCAGAGACTGAGGGAGGTCGGGGGTTCCCAGGCCCCTCACTAAGTTGAGCCCCCTGGCCGGAGAGGCCTGTCTGTCTGTGATTGTTGCTACCGTGTTTCCCCGAAAATAAGACATCCTCCGAAAATAAGACCTACTTACAGGTTTCCTTCTGAGTGAAATAGAAGGCATCCCCCGAAAATAAGGCCCCCCCCCACCCCCCGCCCCCAGGGCTCTGTCTCAGAATGCTATTGCTAACCATGAGAGATCTGGTCCACTGATTCTGAAAGAAATGGAGTCACAGGAAATTCACCCGGAAATTCAGGAATTGGATTGTTAGGATGATGTCCCAGAAGATGATGACATGATTGTCATTGAATAAATGAGTCAATTCTTGATACTGTAGGATTCACAGTTTGCCTGGTTTGTGTTGACAACGACCGTACTACCGTACCGTATACAGGTAATAAATTTCCTTTATTTTCATTTCACAATAAATGTGTATCGTATTCTTCTTCATGGAAAAATAAGACACATCCCCTGAAAATAAGACCTAGCGCATCTTTGGGAGCAAAAATCAATATAAGACACTGTCTTGTTTTCGGGGAAACAGGGTAACAGCGAGGAGAGGAGGATGCTGAGGACTTCAGGTTAGCGGGATGCAGTCAGCGGGCTGTCTCGGATGGAGGCGGGAGGCAGGGCGGAAGGATGCTCGGTGGTCGGCAGAGCGGGAAGGAGCACGGGAGGCAGGAAGCACACGGTGTGTCCTCCGCGCCCTGCGGCCTGGTTACAATATGTGCCTTTTCGGTGTGTCCTGTCCATCACTACGTGATAGAGCGTCAGCATCACGACTCGAGTCTTTCCCAAGTTTGTTTATTGAAGCCCATACGTGTGACACCCATCGCATACACATGAGCAGATGTAAACGTGCAGTAACTCGAAGTCATTTCCAGAATCCCACGCCAGGAGGGGGCCGGCTCCAGCCGGAGGCGGGCCCCGGGAAGTCACGGTGCATGGTGGCACGTCCCGTGCGGATCGGATGAATGTAAATATTCTCTGTAAATCACTGGTTTCACTGTTCCATCCGGGTCAGCCATCGGACTGTGGCATGCTGGGTCACTGGGGAAAAAAAAGAAAAAAGAAAATAAAGAGGACGTTTAAATAGATCCTGTCCTTCCATGTGATTTGTCTTCTCCCTGGTATTTGGAGGGAAATAATGTCTTACGCCAACAATGTAGAAAGTGTATGTAGCCAACGGGATGGAGAGTTTGCAACTCACCTTCCCCAGTGGAATAAGAAACATAAGGGGAACTCTTTCTAAAAAATGTTTATTGATTGGAGAGAGAGAAACATCCATCTGTTGCTCCACGTGCTTATGCATCATTGGTGGATTTTGTATGTGCCCTGACGGGAATCGAACCCACAACTCGGTGTATCGGGACGATGCTCTAACGCCAGTGGTCAGCAAACTGCGGCTCGCGAGCCACATGTGGCTCTTTGGCCCCTTGAGGGTGGCTCTTCCACAAAATACCACGGCCTGGGCGAGGCTATGTTGAAGAAGTGGCGTTAGAAGAAGTTTATGTTTAAAAAAATGTGGCTCTCCAAAGAAATGTCAATCGTCGTGCTGTTGATACGTGGCTCTGTGGGCTAATGAGTTTGCCGACCACTGCTCTAACCCACTGAGCTACCTGGCCAGGGCCCATTTCTCTCTCTCTCTCTCTCTTTAAATTTATTTTCATTGACTTCAAAGAGGAAGGGAGAAGGAGAGAGAGAGATAGAAACATCAATGATGAGAGAATCATGGATCGGCTGCCTCCTGCACGCCCCACCCTGGGGATCGAACCTGCAACCTGGGCAGGTGCCCTGACCAAGAATCGAACCGTGACCTGGTCCATAGGTCGATGCTCAACCACCGAGCCACACGGGCCGGGCAGGGCCCCTCGTTTGGTGCTTTACATCTGCAGCGCAGACAGACGCCTGCATCTCGGGTAACAGCCGTGTGAGATGCCGCGGCCGGAGCACCCTCTCCTCCCCGTCCACAGAAGGAGATGCTGGCTCCTGCCAGGGTCTGGCGCCTAAAAACGGCTCTGATGACGTTACAGCGAGCAAACCCGGTGCAGGCCGAGTGTCCCTGAGGAACTGCCTGGGTCACCGCCAGCTTTGTGGCTGCGGACCACTTACGGTAACACAAGGAAAGGCCTTCCCCCCGGAACCTTCCCCCGCGGGTGGGAGGAAGAGGGGGCTCTCAGCGGTAAGCAGGTGTCCATGCGTCCACTGGTCAGGGAGGTCGGGCTGTGGAGCCACAGGTCAGAGACGTGAGTCCCGCTGCCCGCCCCTCAGTGCAAACTGCGCGGGGAAGCACGCAGTCCCCCTCTGTGCTGTGGGGGAGGCCCCACGGGGAGAGGACTGGATGGGGAGCTCAGGGGACAGCCCTCCCTCCCAGCTTTCACCCCTGCAGGTGAATCAGGACCTTGGGCCGGCCTGGTCTCTGTTTTGCAGCCTCGGCCCTGCCCGCAGGTGCCCTGGGCCTGAGGGGCAGAGCGGCGGCACCTGTGAGCTGCTTGTTGGGCTTTCCCAGCCCGGGCCAGGCGTAGAGCAAGGTCAGAGGTCAGCATTCCCGCAGGAGGAATCCCTGGAAACCTGTCCGCTGATGTTTTCCTGCTTCCTTTTCTTGATTTTATTGTTCCCACTTGGTGCAGTGCGTAGGAGAGGCCTCGGGTGGCTTGAAGGATGTTTGTAGATTCGGGGAGAGGCTCAGGCAAAGCCAGAGACGGCGCTGAGGCCCCCAAAGGCCTCTGGGCTCCACGCCGAGCCCGGCTGGAGGCTGGATGGTGAGCCTTGCAGAGGGGGCAGGTGTGGCCCCTCTTACCGATGAGCGGCCCCGCGGGAAGTCCCGGGGGCGGGGCTGCGGGAAGAGCCAGGGCTGCGGCTCCCAAGGGCCTGTGTCAGACCCTCTCCAGGCCCCAAAGCCTCCAGGGCGCCCTGAGGGTCCCCCCCTCCTGCCGGGGAGGCCCCTGTCCTGGAAGGAGGCGGCCACTCACTGCTGAGATGCTCAGCGCCCTGACCCCATCCTCAGAGCCACCCTGTTGTGTGCAAACAGCAGCCCCGAGAGAGGTGAGTGTGGGGCGCAGAAGGGGGGCCGGAGGGTCGGGGCTCCCCCGGGTGGAACAACGGGGTGACCGTGGGGTCGTGGCAGGGCGGCAGGAGGGAGTCAGAGGGGAAGAAATCGGGGTGCGGGCTGGTCTGGAGGCGGGTGTGCAGGGGAGACCGGGGGAGAGGCCGGAGGGGGTCGGGGCTGGGGAAGGGGCGCCCCTGGGTCTGTCCCCGAAACCCCTGGAGCCGGGCCCGCCCAGCGCCCTGGGCTGCTGACTTTCTCAGAAAGAGGAAAGGTGGTGTTTACATCTCACAGAGGTCTCCAGGCTGATAGAGGGGTTTCGGCACAGCAATTACAAAATGTGCGCTGGCCGGGGGAGGTGCGGGGGGAGGGTGGTGGGCAGACCTGGGGACTCTCTCCTGGGAGCTGCGCTGGCAGAGGGGCCCTCTGTCCTCGGTGATGCTCGGCCCGGGGCTGCCACGGCTCCGTCGGACCCTCCCACGGGCCTCCCTCTGCAGCGCCTGCAGCTGCTCTGCCTTCAGCCTTGATGGGCCTGGCCAGGCGGGCGGGAATGAGTGAATCTCCCCCTCGCTCCCGGGCTGCCCGCTGGCCTGGGGGGCGGGGACAGTGGTCCGTTCTCACGTCCGGGGCGAGGTCAGGGGGAGAAGCTGGGGATGGACGGCAGGCTTTTCCCGCACCCAGCCCCGGGGAACGCGGTTCTCAGCACAGTCCTGTGGGCAGGCCACCCAGCACCCCACCCTCAGCAGGCCCGACCCCTGCCTGCTGGCGGGGGGCTCCGGGGCCCACCCGGGAGGGTCCAGACGTGGGGTCCTCAGCGCGGAAAGGCCGGAGTCACCCCACTCCCACCCCAGCATCCACTTCAAGGCTTTGTTTTCTTTGTTTTTTAAGTATTTTTTATTGACTTCACAGAGAGAGAGAGAGAGAGAGAAACATCAAGGATGAGAGAAAGTCATTGATCGGCTGCCTTCTGCACGCCCCCTACTGGGGATGGAGCCCACACCCGGGCCTGTGCCCTGCCCGGAATGGAACTGGGACCTCCTGGCTCACAGGTTGGTGCCCAGCCCCTGTGCCTTCGGTTGAGTGGGAGCTGCTCTCCCCGCTGTCCAGTGCCCTGTGTGGGGAGCTCCGTCCACAGGGTGAGCGCCGACCGGCTACGTCACCTCCCGCCCAGCACGTGTCGCCCTCATGGCTGGGCCTCCAGGACATTTCCCAGCACGGCCCCTCCTGCGCCGGTAGGAGGGGGAGAAGCTCTGATGCCGCCAACCCCACCCCCTGCCCTCCCCTCCCCTCAGGGCTGAGGCCTGATTTCCAGAAAGCGGCTGCCTTCCCGAGCTGCAGCGAGGACCAGGCGCTCCGCCATCTCACTCCTTGGTCAGCCCTACACATCTTCTCCCCGCCCTCCTGCCTCCTGCCTGTCAGCCACGCCCCAGCCAAGGCCTGGGGGTGCTGAGACCTCGGGGTGGGGGGGTCCTCGGGGTGCTGAGGCCGCGGGGGGGGGGGTCCTTGGGGTGCGGGGGCCTCGGGGTGGGGGGCCTCGGGGTGCGGAGGCCTCGGGGTGGGAGGGCCTTGGGGTGGGGGGGCCTCAGGGTGGGCGGTCCTCGGGGTGGGGGGGCCTTGGGGTGGGGGGCCTCGGGATGGGGTGGCCACAGTGGCAGCCGTCGGGGCTGCCCTGCAGGTCAGGGGGGTGGGGGGCCAGGGCACCTGTCAGTGCCCTCCGTGGGCGAGCACGGTGGCCACCCTCTCTGTCCTCTGAGTCCTAAGGGAGCCTCTCTCCACAGGCCCTGACCTCTGGTCTAAAGCCGTGGTCGGCAAACTGCGGCTTGAGAGCCACACGCGGCTCTTTGGCCCCTTGAGTGTGGCTCTTCCACAAAACACCACGGCCGGGGCGAGTCTATGTTGAAGAAGTGGCGTTAGAAGCAGTTTAAGTTGAAAAAATGTGGCTCTCCACAGAAATGTCGATCGTTGTGCTGTTGACATTTGGCTCTGTGGACGAATGAGTTTGCCGACGGCTGGGACAGAGGCTCAATCACAGGAACAGCAGCCTGTAATACTGGGATGGAGGGTCTGGGGCGTGGTCTAAGGCAGGTCTGAGGTGTGGCCTTTAAGACTGAGTCCCTGGGTGGCTCAGTGGTTCCCGGTGACCAAGCTGTGGGCCCAGCGGGGCCTCTTCTGTTGCTTTGTCCCCAAACCCGGGCGGGGGCACCTCTGGGCCCAGCCTGACCGGCCCCAGCCCCCCAGCCGCCCTGCAGGTGGACCCGCGTCCTGCTCCTACGCTGTCCTTCAGGGAGAAGCATCTGTCTCTAACCGCAGGCCAGCTGGAAGGCCCCGTCCGCAGAGCCGGGGACGCTGCGGCCCAGGCTCAGGCTCACCCCCTCCCTGCCCAGCAGGCCCGGCCCCCACGCTGTCTGGGACACAGGGAAGCCGCCTTCCCCTGGGGATGGCCACCCCCTCCTCCCACCCACCCTGCTGCTGGTCCTCACCCCTCCGGCTGGGCCCTCACCCCTCCCGCTGGCCCCTCACCCCTCCCGCTGGGCCCTCCTCCCTCCCGCTGGCCCCTCACCCCTCCCGCTGGGCCCTCACCCCTCCCGCTGGGCCCTCACCCCTCCCGCTGGGCCCTCACCCCTCCCGCTGGGCACAGCCTTTCCTGGAAGCGGCTGTTCCAGCTGCAGGGACAGGCGGTCAGGGCAAGGTCACCAGGCCCAGCTCCTCATCCTCCCATCGCCGCCCGGGGCCGGACAATGACGGGCCAGCTGGGCTGGGGAGCCAGGAGGGCACTGGACAGGTGGGGGGTGGGGGCAGCGAGGGCCTGACTCCTTGGCTCCTGGGAACAGCATCTTGGGGCGGCATGAGGGGCTGGGACGCGGAGGGAGGCAGGGGACCACACCCAGGAGGGAGGGGTCAGAGGCCGCGCAGCCCCAGGGCCTGGCAAACCCCAGGAGCTCCCTGACCGGCTTCCCTCTGAGACTCGGGGTCCGGGGTCCGCGGTCTCCAGCTCTGCGGTCCCGGGAGTCCCCGCCTCTGCCCGGGGCAGGGGTCTGGCGGAGCAGGACGGTAAACGGAGGCAGAGGATCCCGGGGACAGGCAGCGCCACCCCAGCCGGCGCCCCTGGCTGTGCAGCGGGAGGCGCCGCCGGGCGGCAGACGCCCTGCCATTTGGGGTTGCTGTGCGGGAGCCGCAGCCCTTTCCAGGCGGGAACCCCTGCTCCCCGCGCCGCATGCAATATTCAGTGTTTTGTTCACTTGTCTAATTGCACTCAAATATTTAGCTCCCTTTAGGGTCGCGATGGCGGATGTACGCTGCGAAATGCAAGTCTCCCCCGGAGCGAGACGAAATTCCGAGATTCCGTCTCTCCTCTCCCGCGAGCTCTAGGACCAGGGTCGGCAAACTGCGGCTCGCGAGCCACAGGCGGCTCTCTGGCCCCTGGAGGGTGGCTCTCCCACAGAACACCACGGCCTGGGCGAGGCTGTGCTGGAGACGTGGCCTTAGGAGAAGCTTAAGTTTAAACAATGGGGCTCTCCAGAGACAGGTCAGTCCTTGTGCTGTTGGTGTTTGGCTCCGTGGGCTGATGAGTTTGCCGACCGCTGGGCTAGGACAGAGGGAACCCGGAGCAGCGGGGCGAGCGGAGGGCGGACGGAGCCGGGTGAGCCTTTCCAGAACGAGGACACGCGGGGTGACAGCGGGAGGGGAGGCCGTGGCCTGCGGGTTCCGGGGGGACAGGGCAGGGGAGTGTCAGAGGTCCCAGGGGGTCCCGGGGGGACAGGGCAGGTGGTGTCGGGGGTTCCGGGGGGACAGGGCAGGGGGTGTCGGGGGTCCCGGGGGGGACAGGGCAGGGGGTGTCGGGGGTCCCGGGAGGGACAGGGCAGAGGGTGTCGGGGGTCCCGGGGGGGACAGGGCAGGGGGTGTCGGGGGTCCCGGGGGGACAGGGCAGGGGTGTCGGGGGTCCCGGGGGGACAGGGCAGGGGGTGTCGGGGGTCCCGGGGGGACAGAGTAGGGGGTGTCGGGGTGTTGGGGGTCCCGGGGAGACAAGGCAGGGGGGTGTCGGGGGTGCCGGGGGACAGGGGAGGGGGATGTCAGGGGTGTCGGAGGGACAGGACAGGGGGTGTCGGGGTCCCGGGGGGACAGGGCAGGGGGTGTCGGGGGGACAGGGCAGGGGGATGTCAGGGGTCCCGGGGGACAGGACAGGGGGTGTCGGGGGTCCCGGGGGGGACAGGGCAGGGGGTGCTGGGGGTCCTGGGGGACAGGGCAGGGGGTGCCAGGGTCCCGGGGGGACAGGGGAGGGGGATGTTGGGGGTCCCGGGGGGACAGGGCAGGCGGTGTCGGGGGTCCCGGGAGGGACAGGGCAGGGGGATGTTGGGGGTCCCGGGGGGACAGGGCAGGGGGTGTCGGGGGTCCCGGGGGGACAGGGTAGGGGGTGTCGGGGGTCCCGGGGGGACAGGGCAGGGGGTGTCGGGGGTCCCGGGGGGACAGAGTAGGGGGTGTCGGGGTGTTGGGGGTCCCGGGGGGACAAGGCAGGGGGGTGTCGGGGGTGCCGGGGGGACAGGGGAGGGGGATGTCAGGGGTGTCGGAGGGACAGGACAGGGGGTGTCGGGGTCCCGGGGGGACAGGGCAGGGGGTGTCGGGGGGACAGGGCAGGGGGATGTCAGGGGTCCCGGGGGACAGGGCAGGGGGTGTCGGGGGTCCCGGGGGGACAGAGCAGGGTGTGTCGGGGGTCCCGAGGGGACAGAGTAGGGGGTGTCGGGGTGTTGGGGGTCCCGGGGGGAACAGGGCAGGGGTGCCGGGGGTCCCGGGGGGACAGGGCAGGGGGTGTCGGGGGCCCCGGGGGGACAGGGCAGGGGGTGTCGGGGGTCCCGGGGGGACAGGGCAGGGGGTGTCGGGGGTCCCGGGGGGACAGGGTAGGGGGTGTCGGGGGTCCTGGGGGGACAGGGCAGGGGGTGTCAGGGGTCCCAGGGGGTCCCGGGGGTTCCGGGCAGGGGGTGTCGGGGTCCCGGGCCCCCCTGTGAGGATCCCCTCTCGGGGTCGCGTGTCATCTGTGCGAACACGCGGGCGGGAGCGGTGACATTTGAGCTGCATATGCTCGGCGCGTTGAACAGAGCAGGGAAGTCGCTCCGGTTGACAGTGTCTCGCACACAGTTTTGAAGGAACCAGGGCAAACTTTCGCAGAGTGGGTTTTTATTTGAAAAATATTTTTTCCGGGAATGGATCGGTGTTTATTTTCGAGGCTGACAATCCGGGTGAGAATCCGGGGGGGGGGGGGGGGGGGGGGAACAAAGACACAACAATTCGGTGGGAATCAAGTTGTTTGTTTTCGTCGCGTTGGCACGCCTTCCAGACACTCCTGGTTCGGGGTGTTTGCTGGTGGCTCCGAGCGCCGTCTGCCTGGCAGGGAGCTCACCTCCTGGGGCGCCCCCAGCGGCGCGGGGGGGGGGGGGGGTCCCGGGGGTGCAGGGCAGACCCTGCAAACGTGCGACACCTCCGGGTCCCGGCGAGCTGGCCCCTCCCTTTGCTCCAGGTCACACACCGGCCTGCTGCCCGCCCAGCTCTGGTCTCTGCGTCCGGGCCGGCCCGACAGCTCTGCTGGTGTGTCCTTTGGTGCAAGGAGATCCTGTCCGCGACGTTGAGTATAATCACATATGGCTGTTGGGTCCGTGCACACGTTTAAATCAAATTAGAACTGGAATTGGCTGCCAGGAATGCTGGGAGAGGCGTGGGGCCAGTGGATGGGTCACGGGCACGTCGGGAGGGACTGAGGGAACCCTCCCTCCCCGGCGGCAGATCGGCCAGAGCCACGTCCACCGCCACGTGAGTGCGTGAACAAGTAAGCTGGTATTGCCCTGCGGCCGGGCGGCTCAGTGGTTAACCGCCCCCCTGTGAGCCAGGAGGTCACGGCTTGATTCCCGGTCAGGGCACGTGCCCAGGTGTCAGGCTCAGTCTCCAGTGCGGGGCGTACAGGAGGCAGCGGATCAGTGGTTCTCTCTGATCAGCGACGTTTCTATCTCCCGCTTCCTCTCTGAAAATCAATGAAAACATAGAAATTAAAAATATAAAACAACCCCAAGCTGTGAGCAGCCGCCGGGTGGGCGGGCAGCTCGACGATTTCCCGCGCTCAGATGTCCCTCTCCCCCCGTCCCTGCCAGCGGGCACCGTCTCGGACAGAGGTCAGAGCCCGGGCGCAGGCCACAGACCCCCGACCAGCTCCCCGCTGTCAGGCCTCGCCGCCCAAGCTCCCTGGGCCCAGGCTCCTCCCTGGACGCCGGCGCCCCTCCCCAGACCCCAGGCGGAGTTCCTGCTGAGGCCCTGCTCCCCCTCCAGGAGCAGGAGGGCACCTCATGGCATTTTCTTTATATATATATATATATATATATATATACACACACATACATATATATACACACATACATATATATAAAATATATATATATTTTTTTTTACAGAGAGGAAGGGAGAGGGATAGAAAGTTAGAAACATCGATGGGAGAGAAACATCCATCAGCTGCCTCCTGCACACCGCCCACTGGGAATGTGCCCACAACCAAGGTACATGCCCTTGGCCGGAATCGAACCTGGGACCCTTGAGTCCGCAGACCGACGCTCTACCCACTGAGCCAAACCGGTTAGGGCTTATTTTATTATTTATTTATTTTTACAGAGAGGAAGGAAGAGGGATAGAGAGCTAGAAACGTTGATGAGAGAGAGAGATCGACCAGCTGCCTCCTGCACACCCCCCACCGGGGATGTGCCCCCAACCAAGGTACATGCCCTTGACCGGAATCGAACCTGCGACCTTTCAGTCCAAAGACGGACGCTCTATCCACTGACCCACACCGGTTTCTGCTCAAAGCCCTTTCCCAGAAGCCCCTCCACCCCGAGAGGCAGGCGCTTCCACCAGGCCAGTGTCTCCCGTCAGTGCCGCTCCGGGGGCGAGTCCAGAGGGCCTGGGCTCCGGGCAGCCGCCTGGACCAGCCCGGCTCCCCCACAGCTGAGTGAGGTTCAGGGCCTGGGTACCCGCACCGCCCAAGAGCGCCACTGAGGCCCAGCCAGGCCGGAGTGTCCATTCCAGAACTCAGCGGGAGCAACTGAGAATAAAAGCCTTTCCCCCAGGCTGGCCGCTTCTTGTCGGAGGCCAGAAGCCGCCCCAAGCTCTGTCACCGGCTTCAGGGCGCAGGTCTGGGGACAGGGAGACACATCAGGGGGTGACCCGGCCCAGAGCAGCTGCGCGGCCAGCTCTGGTCTCTGCGTCCGGCCGGCCCGACAGCTCTGCTGGTGTGTTCTCTGATGGGTGCGAGGCGGACAGAGACGGTCAGGAAGCAACTGGACACAGCAGGCCAAAGAAATGCCAGCATCCTTCTCTCCTCCCCCAGGGCAGCCGCAGGCACAGGCCCGGGGACCCAGCAGGAGGGGACACGCCCCCCGCTCCGCCCTGGCCCCTGTGAGTGACGGTGCCTCAGGGCTCCTCAGCAGAGAGCGTGCAGGCCTGGGTCCCGGCCTCCCCCGGGCACCATGCCGGTGGCGAGCGCCAGCAGCCCCTCCTCTGGCCGTGCGCCTGTCTGAGCGCCCATGGCTAAGGGGACCAGACGTCCCGATTTTTAACAATTTGTCCCGCGTCCCGCGGCGTTTTTAAAAAGTCCCGATTTTTAGAAAGAATCTTTTAAATCTTTTGGACATTTTTTAAAAAAAATGCTGGGGGACATGGGACAAATTGTTAAAAATCGGGACTGTCCCGCCAGAAGCGGGACGTCTGGTCACCTTACTCATGTCACATGTGCGTCTGAGGGCCCCATGTCACACGTGCACTGAGGGCCCCATGTCACAGGTGCGTCTGCAAGCCCCTTCGGAGGCCGGCCAGCAGGGCCGGAGCAGAGCCCAGGCTGCTCATACCCGGGTGCTCCGGCCGGGAAGGAAGGCGCGTGCTTTCCTGAGGATTTCTGAGGTTTGGGGGGGGTTTTCTCAGTGTTTAATTCGGGTTTCCGGGCTCCGATGGCCCAGGCTGGGAGAGGGGGGGTTGGAGGGCAAACCCCGTGTGACCGTGATGAGGCCCAGAACGGAGACAAGAGGCCCCACAATCTTGGACAGCTTGAGCGGCCGGGGACTCCCTCATGCCCGCGCCCCGGTTCCTCTGTCGGGGGCGGAGGGAGGCCATTGGGGACCAGCCCTGCTTGCAGGAAACGCTGACCGCGCTGGCTACCCAGGCTGCTGCGTTCTGTCACAGAGGCGCCTCCTGCTGGCCGGGAGCTGCCCCTGGGAGCTGGGGGCTCTCCTGGGAATGGGCCCTCCTCCCCGTGACCGGGAGCCGCCTTCCTCATGGAGATGTGAGCCGCCTGCTGCAGACCCCGGAGCCAGGCCTGGCACACCCAGGCCAGCCTGTGAGCCGCCCACTCTGCACCCATCCCTATCCCTCTGCTCCTTTCCCGCACAATCTCTGTCCGACCCCTTATGGCGGGAAGGACCAGGCTTCTGTGGTGACCTGCTGCTCCCCCATGCTGCCCGCAGCTGCTCTCCATGCGGCCCGCACTATCAGACCAGCGCCCACCGAGGACGCAGCCCTGCCTGCTGACCCGGCTCGGGCAGCGACAGGCAGCCCGGAGCCCGTGGTTGCCCACACCGGCCGGGAGCCTGCTCACCCGCCTGCAGACCCGGGGTCCTGACCTCGGCCACCGCCAGCCGGGGCTCAGCCAGCCCGGCTCCGGCAGGAAGAGGGGCCGAGCCGGCTCTGTGGCCCGGGGCGGAGCGGCGACGTGTCCCCTCGCTGCTGGTCCCGCGGGCCTGCGCCTTCCCGGCTCCCCTGGGGAGGAGAGCGAGAAGGAAACCCCGACATTCCCGCTGCCTGCTGAGTACAGCTCAGTTCCCCTGGGAGCTGGGCTGGGCTGGGCTGGCACCCACTGTGCAGATGGGGAGACTGAGGCTACACGAGACATCAGACTTGCTCAGTCTGGCAGCATTGTGTTCTCTGAGCCTGCAGACACCTCAGAGGTCCCTCAACCTGTGTCCTCCGGGGTGACCCAGACGGGTGTGAAAACACAGGCTCCTGGGCCGAGGCGATGCCCTGGATTCTGTCTCTGCGTCCTTTTTGTTTTTTTTTTTACCCTCACCGGAGGGCTTATTTTTTAAATATATTCTTATTGATGTCAGAGAGGAGGGGAAAAGAGGGAGAGAGAGAAACATCAATGAAGAGAGAGACTCATGGATGGGCTGCCCCCTGCACGCCCCACACCAGGGACCGAGCCTGCAACCCGGCATGTGCCCTGACCGGGAATCGAACCCTGACCTCCTGGACCGTAGTTTGACGCTCCGCCACTGAGCCACGCCAGCCAGACCGTCTTACTGATTTGATTGAGAGAGGAGGGAGAGAGAAGGAAACACCAATGTGAGAGAGAAACATGGTTCAGATGTATCCCCTGCATGCCCCACTGGGGATGGCTGGAACCTAGGTGTGTGTCCCTGACCAGGACTGGAACCCCCAACCTTCTGGTGTTTGGGACGATGCTCTAACCACTGAGCCACCTGGCAGAATGGCGTGTGCTTCTTCACTGTGGAGAGTGGTGTGGCTCGGCTTGGAGCACAGCCTCAGGGGCGCACCGTGGTGCTTGGGCGGGCGGGGGGAAGAGTCCTGTGTGTCCTGGTGCCCAGGCTCAGGTCAGGGGCTGGCAGGGTGCTGGGTGCTGGGTGGAGGTCACTCTGTGGGGAACAATGAGTCCTTTGCAGGGGGATCTGGTGGGCCGAGCGGGAAGACCCCTCAGAGGATAGAGAATCCCAGCCACACACGGTCCTTTTGAAAGGACGATGCGAGACAATTCCTCCTCCTCTCTCTTTCCAGATGCGTTTTCCCACGAATCGCGCCGGCATGGGTGTGTGACGTCCCCCGGGGACTCAGGGCCCCTGGGCGCACCCCTGACTGCAGGCCGAGGCCACGTGGTCACCCCAGGATCCTTGCAAACCGCTGGAGGCGGAGAGCCCAGCCTCTGGGACAGAGCAGCGGCTCAGACAACAGGGTTCGTGCTGGGCTCCCAGCTCGCCTGCACCCACTTCTCTCCCTCTCCCCCTCCTCCCCCTCCTCCTCCTTCTCCTCCCTCTCCTCCTTCTCCTCCTTTTGCTCCTCCTCCTTCTGCTCCTCCTCCTCCTTCTCCTCCTCCTCCTCCTGCTCCTCCTCCTCCTCCCCCTCCTGCTCCTCCTCCTCCTCCCCCTCCTCCTCCTCCTTCTGCTCCTCCTCCTTCTGCTCCTCCTCCTCCTCCTCCTGCTCTTCCTCCTCCCCCTCCTTCTCCTCCTGTTCCTCCTCCTTCTGCTCCTCCTCCTGCTCCTCCTCCTTCTGCTCCTCCTCCTCCTCCTGCTCCTCCTCCTCCTCCTCCTCCTCCTGCTCCTACTCCTCCTTCTGCTCCTCCTGCTCCTCCTCCCAGCGGGTCCGGGTCCAGCCCAACAGGGGACCTGGGCTGCGGACTCAGGCTCAGGCTCCAGGCAGTGTCCCTGCTGGCTGGCTGTGCCTGTGTAAGCCTCAGTTTCCCCGTCTGTAAAATGGAGCCGATACTCCACGCTGCAGAGCAAAGGGAGCCCCACCTGTCCTGTGCCAGTCTCCGCTGGCATCCACACCTCACTCCCTTTGCTGTCGGCATGGTGCCACTGTCTCCTCTGTTTTTTTCTCTTTGGGGGACACAGGAAGCAAGTAATTCTTTTTCTGCATCTTTGATTCTTCAGTAAAGCTTGTGTTTGTTTAAAAATGGCTTTGCCTGGCTGTTTTGGCTCCGTGGCTGGAGCGGCGGCCTGAGGGCCGAGGGGTCGTGGATTCGATTCCCGGTCAAGGGCACCTACCTCCATTGCTGGTTCCCCAGCCCTGGTCAGGGCCCCGCAGGAGGCAACCAACCGATGTGCCTCTCCTGTCGATGTTTCCCTCTCCCCCTCCCTCCCTCCTACTCTCTCTAGAAATCAATGGGAAAATATCCTTGTGGGAGGATTTTAAAAAAGGCTATACAGGGGCTTTTATAACCCCTGCACACCCCCAAAATCTTAGCTCGATCGTCAGGTAACTTAGGACAAGATTTGTGCATTCCACTCACAGTGACTCCCCTCACCCGAGCACCCCCTATTTCGTCACCCAATCCAGGCTAACCTCCTCCAGGGGCCCTTCACAGCTGACTCCCCGGCCCCGCCTCCTGCAGCCCCGGCCCCGCCCCCTGCACCCCAGCCCCACCCACCGCAGCCCTGACCCTGCCTCCTGCACCCCCGGTCCCGCCCACCACAGCCATGACCCCGCCTCCTGCACCTCCGGTCCCGCCCACCGCAACCCTGGCAGAGGTGCCTGCCTGGATCTGCTCAGCAGGTGGTGTGGCTCCTGCATTCTGGGCCTAGGCTCCTGCACAGCTTCAGCTCCCTAGAGAGGCCGGGCCTGTGCCTCCCACGTGTTCCTGTGTCCCCCACTGTGCCCCACACATGTCCCTGTGTCCCCCATGTGCCAGCGCAGCCTTCAGATCTCCCTCCAGCCATTAGCTGAGCAGTGTGATCACTGATAAAACACAGAGCCAGGTGCAGACCCCAGCAAGCGGGTGGACCATCCTGAAGACACCCCCCGCCCCCCCCCCACACACACACGGAGGGGTGTGCAGGGTACCAGGGGTCTCAGGGCCCTGAGGACCCCCTCCCTGCCCCCCCCCCACCAGCACATGGTATGTGTGTCCCTGGGGTCTCAGCCCCTCGAGGACCCTCCCAGCACGGGGTGTGAGTGTCCCTGGAATCTCAGTCCCCGTCTCCCTTGAGGACCCCCCAGTGCTGGGTGTGCGTTACCTGGAATCTCAGTCCTCCCTCCCCTGAGGACCCCCCAGCGCTGGGTGTGCGTTACCTGGAATTTCAGACCCCCCTCCCCTGAGGACCCCCCAGCGCTGGGTGTGCGTTCATTACCTGGGCTCTCAGCCCTCCGCCCCCCCTCCCCCAGGACACCCCCCACCACCACCACCACCCAGCACGGGGTGTGCGTTACCTGGCCTCTGAGCCGCTCCACCTCCTCCGACAGGCTCTGCCTCTCCTGCAGGAGCGCGTTCTGCTTGCTCAGCAGCTGCACCAGCTGCTGGGCGGTGGCCTGGCTGTGCTGGTCCAGCTGCTGCAGCCTGGACAGACGGAGAGACAAAGAGACCAGTGAGTCAGACATGGCCTTGAGCCCTGTCGGCCCGGCCTGAGGGTCTGAGGGGCCCTGAGGGGGGAGGCCCAGCCGGAGGGGCCCGGGAGGGCACACGGTCATCGAGGGGACGGTCCCACGTGTGAAAGGCCACCAGCAGCCCTCAGCCCAGGAGCACACGGGAAGGCGGATGAACAGAAGAGCGGGCACCGTACAACCAGAGGTCAAAGGCCAGGGCCGGCCTGCCTCCACGGGCAGCTGGACACCGCCCCCCCCACCTCGGGCAGACACCAGCCGGCTGGGCAGCGGCGAGGAGGGGACACTGGGCTCATTGCTCAGCACCCAGTCCCTCACGTGGCGCCTTGCTGACCAGAGTCTTAAAGACCCTAAATCCGTCCCCTGCTGACGGCGCCCGCTCCAGTCTCGCCCTGCACCCCCACCGTGTGCCCCTCTCCACCGACGTTTCCTATCTGGCCCAGCGCAGCCGGGCCAGAGGTGGGGGTTCAGATGGGACAGGGAGCCAGCACCCCACTTTGAAGACCTGGCTGCCCCCACGTCTCTGAGAGTCCACAGTGGCCAGGAGCACACTCGTGACATTAGTTTGTCTTTTCGCGCACACACACATACACACACACACAGGCAGCATGCATGCACATGCACATATACATGAGCACACACAGGGTTTTGAAAGCTCGGGACCCACTTCAAGCTGTAGGCTCCGTGTCCAACACTGAGGCAAAGACCCCAAAGCCTGTTCTGCAGACACCGCGCCTTCCTGGGGGCTCTGAGCAGAATCCAGCCCCCTCCCCACCCCACACCCCACCCCCGTGTCCAGAACGGAAGGGGCGCCCACTTGGGGTGCCCTATTGAAAAACTCTCCGTGGCTCAGAACCCAGCGGGTGAAGGACACGGACGTCACTGCCGCACCCACAGGCTGGGCTCCCCCGGGCTCAGGCTGCGCCCACTGAGTCCCTGTAACACGGAGCAGGAGCAGCAGGCGGTGAGTGTGGCCCCAGACCCTGAGACTCTGGTCCGGCTCACCCCAGGACGGGCCGGGCCTCGGGGCGGGCAGGCGCCCCCAATAAGAAGGACACAGCCCTTCAGTCGGCCCCCCTCCCCGCACTCTCCCGAGGAATGGACACAGCGCATGCTCACACAGCCCCAGGCCCAGGGTCCGGGCCTGGGCTGGTCCCGCCCACCGGCCTCCTCTCCCCAGCCCTGGAGGAGGAGAGTGAGGCCGGGGACAGGAGCCTGACCCTGAGCCAAACAAGCCCGTCAGAGACAGACGAGCATCTCATGATCTCACTCCTGTGTGCAACCCAATGGACACCATAAGCTGATGAGCCAAACACACCCAGAGACATGGACGCAGGGAGCAGACGGGAACCTCAGAGGGAGGGGGTGGGGAGAGAGCACAGAGACCATGTGTGCATCTGGGCATAACCCAGACACAGACGGGAGGGGGGCGGGGCTGATAGAGGTCAATGGGGAAAAGGGGTCACATGTCATACTTTCACCAATAGTAGATGATTGGATCCAAAAACGATGGCACGTCTACACAATGGAATACTATGCTGCCATAAAAAAAGAAGGAATTCTTATCATTGGCAGCAGCCTGGATGGAATTGGAGAACATCATGCTGAGTGAAATGAGCCAGTCAATGAAAGAGAAATACCACATGACCTTGCTCATTTATGGATAATAAGGAACACTATACACTGATGAAAAGATAGATACAGAGACAGTAAAGCAACAAGCAGACTGTCAAATTACAGCGGGGAGGGCAGGGAGATCTGGGGGAGATCAGAGATCAACTGAAGGACGTGTATACATGCACATAAGCATAACCAATGGACGCAAAACTCTGGGGAGGAAGGGCATGAATGGGAGGGGGGGCAATGGTGAGATATGTACACAGATAATAATTTAATTAAAAAAAAAATAAACACGTTAAAAAAATATTTCTTATAAAAGGACCACGGGCCGGCTCAGTCCCTCCTCCCTGTGTCTGCGGCTGCTCCTCACCCCCAGCCTGGGCCGCAGTCAGACCGGCCCCCCCATTCCCGGGGGGTGAGGGGGGGGCAGAGCCCACAGCACTGTCCGGAGCACAGTCACAGCCCCTCTTCCCCGTACCCCCCGCTGCTCCTGGATGGAGCCAGAACTTTCCCGGCGAAGCCTGGCTGTGGCTGTGGGAAGGCCGTCTGCCCCTGACACCGCCGGGCGGGGCAGCGTGTCCTGGGAGCGCCGTCTCCACACCACACAGCTCCCACCGGACCAGACCGCAGCCCTGCAGCCCGCAGGGCGCGGGTCCCGTCCACCCGGCAGGAAAGAGGCGGAATCATCGGGTTTCCGAGCACAATCCCCCACGGGCCCTTCTCTCCCAAGACCCGTCTCACATCCCTGCAGAAGGGAGGTATCCCCCCTTTCCCAGAGGCCCCGGGGTGCCCAGGGGAGCTGAGGCCACCCCCACCCAGGAAGCACCTGTGCCTGCCGGCCAGTCCCTGGAGCAGGGCACGTCTGAGCCCTCTGCACCCCAGCCTGGGGGCACCGGCCCGCCCACAGGGCCCTGTCCCCAGGCCCCGCGGCGCACACCCGGGCAGAACCGGGGAGTCTGGGGGAGCAGAGCAGCCGCGCCCATCCTGGGGCCCAGCTCCCCGGGAGTCACCGGCCTGCAGGGCAGCGGTCTCCGTGGGAACCGGCTGTGCTTCTCAAGCCCAGGATGCAGATGCTGCCGGGAAAGGCCCCGGTGTGCGTGCAGGGCCCGGGCCTCGTGCTGGTCCAACGCCATCGGCCCCGCACACCCTGCAGGTGCCATCAGAACCAACGCGGTTTTAAAGGCGCAAAAGCCGAGAGGAGACGGAGCAAGTGGGGTGGCAGCAGGCGACTCTGCGGAAGCGGCTCATGCAAAACAGAAGCCGCCGCCGCCGCCGCGCCCGCAGCCAGCTCCGGTCCTATCCGCAGACACTCGCTTGCTATGAATACTGTGAAAGCCAGTGAATACACATACTCACATTTTTTTCGTGTTGTATGTGATACATACCAAATATATGCAGTGTGTACTATGTTATGAGGCGCCATCACCAAGTGAACACTGAGCCGGGTACCAGCACTGTGGGACCCCTCCCCGTGGATCTGTCTCCGGGCCAGACACGTGTACCCCCAGGGCCCCAGCGGCGGCCAGGGTCCTCATTAATACGGATATGCATGCACACATATACACAGATATGTATACACTCATATACATACCGTGTTTCCCCGAAAATAAGACCTACTTACAGGTTTCCTTCTGAGTGAAATAGAAGGCATCCCCCCGAAAATAAGGCCCCCCCTAGGCTCTGGCTCAGAATGCTATTGCTAAACATGAGAGATTTGGTCCACTGATTCTGAAAGAAATGGAGTCACAAGAAATTCACCAGGAAATTCAGGAATTGGATTGTGATGATGATGTTCCAGAAGATGATGACATGATTGTCATTGAATAAATGAGTAAATTCTTGACACTGTAGGATTCACAGTTTGTCTGGTTTGTGTTGACAACTACCGTACCGTATACAGGTAATACATTTCCTTTGTTTTCATTTAACAACAAATGTGTACCGTATTCTTCTTCATGGAAAAATAAGACATCCCCTGAAAATAAGACCTAGCGCATCTTTGGGAGCAGAAATTAATATAAGACACTGTCTTATTTTCGGGGAAACAGGGTACGTACTTATCTATACTTAGAATAGGGCGATATGCAAATTGGCCTGGGACCCCTTCACATAACAACCGATCAGGAGGGTGGGGCAGTGAGCTACTCATGCACAGAGTCGTGCACAGAGCCACTGGTGTGTGTACATACACACACACACAAATACATACACACACACACGCACACACACGTACATCCTCACCCAAGGATATGTTGTTGTTGTTAGTCCTCACCCGAGGATATTTTTTCCATTGGCCCTTAGGGAGTGCAAGGGAGGGGCGGAGACCGAGAGAAACATCGATGAGAGAGAGACACATGGATTGCCTGCCTCCCACAGGCTCCCTGCCTGGGGCTGGGCATTGAGAGCCTGCAACCCAGGTACATTCCCGAGACTGGAATCGAACCTGCGACCCTTCCGCCCAAGGGGCCAACACTCTCACCACTGTGCACCCGGCTCCGGGGAACTCGCCACCTTGGTAAACAGGCTGGCACTCCGACCCGCTGAGATGCCCGGCTGGGGCCCTCAGACGTACGTTGATTAGTTTTATTTGCAACCCACAATGTCACCAGGGAGCTTCCTGCAGTCTGCTGCGGGCATATACGCTGTTGTTTTTTGGGGGAGGGTGATAGTAAAATGCCTTTTGTCCTGAGATGGTTTCAGACCGGAGCGCCTCCCTGTGGTCACTGTGGCCACAGTAAGGCTTTCTCTCCCCTGCTGAGCCACGTTCCCCAGTGCTCAGGCCCAGCTCCCCTGGCTGAGGCTCCTTATGGATGGGAAGGCCATTTCCCCAACAACGTGTGGAGTGAAAAGGTGCAGGTACTTTGACTGTAAAGCACGCACCCAGTCCCCTATTCCAGTGGTCGGCAAACTCATGAGTCCAGAGAGCATCAACAGGACAACGGTTGAAATTTCTTTGGGGAGACAAAAATTTTTAAACTATAGAGATAGGTGCATTGTTATTAATGTAATAAGAGCATGTGGTATTTGGTGGAAGAGCCACACTCAAGGGGCCAAAGAGCCTCCTGTGGCTCGAGAGCCAGTTTGCCGACCACTGCGCTATTCCCAGGAGCACGCTCTAGCATTTACCCAGCACTTGCTCGGGGCAAGGGGTGTCGAAAGCATTTTATTTTATTTTTTAAAATATAATTTATTGATTTTTTTACAGAGAGGAATGGAGAGAGAGAGAGTTAGAAACATCGATGAGAGAGAGTCATTGATCAGTTGCCTCTTGCACACCTACTGGGGATGTGCCCACAACTAAGGTACATGCCCTTGACCGGAATCGAACCTGGGACCTTTCAGTCCACAGGCTGACGCTCTATCCACTGAGCCAGACCAGTCCTGGCGGAACCAGGGGTTTCTTAAAGACCGGCCCTGGTTCAGCCGTCCGTCTCCAGCACTTAGCGGGGTGCCTGGCCCTCAGACCACGCGAGATAGACGTGTCAGAATGAGCAAACCGCTATGGACGTAGTACACTAACATGAGCGCTGTAATTGCATCTATAGTGCAAGCATGCTTTGGTATGCAATACATACCCTGCTCCCTGAAAGAACAGAGGATATAAATGACCGTTAGGTTTGCTACTGAAACCTGACTCTGAAATAAACGGCTCCCAGGCCAGACCCATGATCCTGGGCGTGAGAACAGGAGGCCAGCTCACAAGCCCACCACAGGCTGCCCTGGTCCTCGGGTGACAGGCTTGATCTCACACAACCCAGGGTTCCCCTTCCTTCCTTCCTTCCTTTCTTCCTTTCTTCCTTCCTTTCTTTCTTTCTTTTTTCCTTCCTTCCTTTCTTTCTTCCTTCCTTCCTTTCTTTCTTTTTTCCTTCCTTCCTTTCTTTCTTCCTTCCTTCCTTTCTTTCTTTCTTTCCTTTCTTTCTTTCTTTCCTTCCTTCCTTCCTTCCTTCTCTCTCTTTCTTTCTTTCTTTCTTTCTTTCTTTCTTTCTTTCTTTCCTTCCTTCCTTCCTTCCTTCCTTCCTTCCTTCCTTCCTTCCTTCCCTTTCTTTCCTCTCTTCTCTTCTTTCTTTTTTCTTTCTTTCTTTCTTTCTTTCTTTCTTTCTTTCTTTCTTTCTTTCTTCTCTCTCTCTCTCTTTCTTTTTAAATATATTTTTATTGATTTATTACAGAGAGGAAGGAAGAGAGATAGAGAGCTAGAAACATGGATGAGAGAGAAACATCGACCAGCTGCCTCTTGCACACCCCCTACTGGGGATGTGCCCGCAACCAAGGTACATGCCCTTGACCGGAATCAAACCTGGGACCTTTCAGTCTGCAGGCGGACGCTCTATCCACTGAGCCACATCGGTTTTGGCGGTTCCCCGTTTCTAAAACCGAGACAAGAAGGCCTCCAGATCCTGCCGCCGGAACTCCAGGGCGGAGCCTTGAGTGAGCCCCTGGGTGATTCTGATGAACCCTCAAGTTCACGAGCCACTGGGTCTCTGTAACTCATAACCCTAACCACACCCCCCAGATGAGGCCTCCTGGGGAAGAAGGATTTGTGTGGCTCCAACTGCGATCATCACAACAGCCCGGGGCCCACAGGAGAACACGCCAGGGGGCTCTGAAGTCCCGGTGATACCGGGTGACCATCTCGAATCTGTTCCCTCCCGTGTGCAAGGAGAGGACGCGCTGGAGCCGGGCTCTGCACTCGTCACACCCCAGGCCACACCCAGCCTGGCCCACTGCCTGCTTCTGTTCCGTCTGTGAGTTAAGAATAGTTTTTACCCTCTGGCCAGTTTGGCTCAGTGGATAGCGCATCGGCCGGCAGACCAAAGGGTCCCGGGTTGGATTCCAGTCAAGGGCGTGTACCTCGGTTGGAGCTCTAGAAGGAAGTAACCAATCGATGTGTTTCTCTCACATTGATGTTTCTGTCTTTCTCTCTCTTCCATTCTCTCTCTAATAAAATAAATATATAAATAAATAAATAAATAAATAAATAAATAAATGGAGCCCTAACCAGTTTGGCTCAGTGGATAGAGCATCGGCGTGAGGACTGAAAGGTCAAGGGCATGTGCCTTGGTTGCAGGCACATCCCGTTAAGGGGTATGCAGGAGGCAGCTGGTCGATGTTTCTCTCTCATTGATGTTTCTCTCTATCCCTCTCCCTTCCTCTCTGTAAAAAAATCAATAGAATACATATAGTTTTAAAAATCAATGGGAAAATATCTACTGGTGTGGATTAAATAAAATAAAGAGAATGGTTTCTACCTTTTTCCACTGATTGAAGAAAATGAAAGAATATTTGGGACGTGAATGGTCTAAGACCGTGGTCGGCAAACTGCGGCTCGCGAGCCACATGCGGCTCTTTGGCCCCTTCAGTGTGGCTCTTCCACAACATGCCACGGCCTGGCGAGTCTATGTCAAAGAAATGGCGTTAAAAGTTTAAGTATAAAAAATCTGGCTCTTAAAAGAAATTTCAATCGTCGTGCTGTTGATATTTGGCTCTGTGGACTAATGAGTTTGCCAACCATTGGTCTAAGAAACTCAACGCTCAGTCTCCCTCCATAAACGTCCCTGAGACACAGCTCTGCTCGCTCGAGTCGCCCATGACGGCGTCTGCACTTCCCCGTGGAGCTGAGCGGCTGCGGCAGGGACCATCGGGCCGCGGGGCTAACATATCTGTCACCTGACCCTGTAGAGAGCACATTTGCCAGGCTCCGGGCTGGAGGAGCACTAGGCTCTCTGTCAACTGCAAACTTCAGTCCCCTGACTTGACAGGAATGGCCACCGTCCCTGCCTTCGAGCACCGAAGCTAGCTCGCCGCCACCACGCACCTCGGCCGTCCAGGCGGCCGTCTGAAAGCCCAATTACTCTAATTGCCGCTCCCGGTAATTGGTGTTGGCGAACAAGATGCATTGATTCCAAGAGAGGCTGCTGCGTCTTACAGAACCCCACCTGGCTCAGGGAGTCCCACAGAACCAGCAGGAAGAAGGCATGAGCGCCGAAACCGGTGTGGCTCAGTGGATAGGGCGTCGGCCTGCGGACTGAAGGGTCCTGGGTTCGATTCCGGTCAAGGGCATGTACCTTGGTTGCAGGCACATCCCCAGTAGGGGGTGTGCAAGAGGCTGCTGATGGATGTTTTCCTATCATTGATGTTTCTAACTATCCCTCTCTCTTCCATTCTGTAAGAAATCAATAAAATATATATTAGAAGAAGAAGGAGGAGGAGAAGGAGGAGGAGGAGAAGGAGGAGGAGGAGGAGAATGAGAAGAAGAAGGATGAGGAAGAGGAGAAGGAGGAGGAGGAGGAGGAGGAGGAGGAGGAGGGAGAAAGAGGAAGAGGAGGAGGAGAAGAAGAAGGAGAAGAAGAAGGAGAATGAGGTGGCGGCATGAGCTTCTGACCCTGGCTCACAGTCCAGCCCATCAGCCTGGCTTAGAGAAGCAGGCGGCTGGTCGGCCGGTTGCATTTCCTTCGCCCAATCCACCCTGTTCAGTCATGATTTCAATAGATCCTTCACTCTAAGCATCATACAATTCAGGGAGAATTTACAGTCCTTTTAAAAAAATATTTTAATATATTAATATATTTTAATATATTGTATTGATTGTTTACAGAGAGGAAGGAAGAGAGATAGAGAGCTAGAAACATCAATGAGAGAGAAACATCGACCAGCTGCCTCTTGCACACCCCCTACTGGGGATGTGCCCGCAACCAAGGTACATGCCCTTGACCGGAATCGAACCTGGGACCTTTCAGTCTGCAGGCATACGCTCTATCCACTGAGCCAAACCGGTTTCGGCTCTTTTTAAAGATTTATTTATTTGGCTAATGATCTGCTTAGGTCTCCCAGTTGTTTTTTCAGAGAAAGAGAGAGAGAGAGAGAGAGAGAGAGAGAGAGAGAGAGAGAGAGAGATTGATTAACTAGCTACCTTTCTAATGCTCCCAGACGGGGGATCAAACCCAGGTGTGAGCCCTGACCTGGAATCGAACTAGCAACCTTTGGGGGCATGGGACAACACTCAGCCAACTGAGCTATTGGGCTGGGCGAGGATTTACATTTGCAAAGAACAGAACTGACGTTCCTGTGCTGCCCCTTTAATTTTTCATTCCAAAATTTCCAACCAGCCCCGGCTGCCTGCGGGAGAACAGGAGGGGCCTGGCGGGGGCAGGGTTGAGGAGGGACCCCTGCTCTTCCCTTCAAAGAATCAAGCTGTGTGAGAGCCCAGAAGCCTCTCGGAGACCATTCACCCATCGGTGACGGTGAACCTGGGCCCAGAGACCACAAGGGACTTGCCCGGAGTCACACAGCCTTTGGTCGAAAACCTAGGACTAGGACTCGCGCCTCCTGACTCCAGATCCAGTCTGTCTGCAGCATTTCAAGGTCCTTTTTAAAGAGACACGACTCCTGTCCCACAGGACCGTGGTCGGCCAACCACGGCTCTTGAGCCACATGCGGCTCTTTGGCCCCTCGAGGGTGGCTCTTCCACAAAACACCACGGCCTGGGCGAGTCTATGTTGAAGAAGTGGTGTTAGAAGGAGTTTAAGTGTAAAAAATGTGGCTCTCCAAAGAAATGTCAATCATTGTGCTGCTGGTATTTGGCTCTGTGGACTGATGAGTTCGCCGACCACTGCCCTAGGAGTTTCAGGCAAGGCCCGTGTCGGCAGGACGCTGGCCAAGCTCCTGGGAAACGCGGACACAGGACCCTCTCTGAGGCTGGGGGTGTGCGGAGGAGGAAGCCCTCAGATGGCCTTTGACCCTCCATCCGGGAAGGGAACCCGTTTGGGTTGTTTTTGTTCTTTTTTTTTTTTTTTAAATGTATGTTATTGATTTTTTACAGAGAGGAAGGGAGAGAGACAGAGCTAGAAACATCGCCTCCTGCATACCCCCCACTGGGGATGTGACTGCAACCCAGGTACATGCCCTTGACCGGAATCGAACCCGGGACCCTTCAGTCCGCAAGCCGGCGCTCTATCCGCTGAACAACACCGGTTTCAGCTGCTTTTGTTCTTTTTTAATTCCACTCCACGCTGCCTGCGTTTCGTGAAGGCCAACAATAATGCTGTTTGCATTAATTGCTACAAAAGCTTCTGAACACTCACAGTCTCGGTTCTCAGGCTGGTACTGACCAGAGTGAGGACCCCTAGGGATTTAAACCATACTCACCTGGCCTGCAGGGTGGCGTGGCCGGGGACGCGGACACGGGAGGATGCAGACACGGGGGCCGGAGCTCCAGGATCGGTGTGGGCGTGGGGGGACCAGGGCTGGCGGCTCCCCAGGCCAGGCACCCTCGGGGGCAGCGCCAGGGCCCTGAGGCAGGGCCTGGAGCCTCTGACCGGGTCCGAGGCTCCCCCATAGACCGACTGCTGAGCACAGAGCTCGAGGGGGGAGCGGAAAGGAGCCAGGGCACCACCCCCTGCACGTGGGGATTCACCTGCGTGGCCACCTGGTTACCTTAAAGGGCAAGCGCGGCCTGGCCCGGGCTGAGCTCCTGGCACCCTGGGCGCGCCGGGCACCAGGGAAAGGAGCCTGGCACACCAAGCAGCAGGGGCAGATCGGCGGGGACGTGCTGAGAATCGCAGGCTCTGAAGGACCTAGGTGCCCCGTGGCCTTGGCCTCAGAGATCTTGAACCAGCTTTCTTAAAGCCAAAGCAGAGTCTCGGAAAGCTCAGCCCCTCCCTGCGATCGCCCTGGGATTCTCATTATCGGTCTCGGGACCAACAAACAGCCTTCAGCTGCCAGGGAGCCGCCTGCACCTGACCCCGCCTGCACCTGTCCGGTGACCTCCACAGAGACCCCCAGCTCCCACTCCCCCTGCCCTGCCCACCCCCCGGGCCATTCTGGCCTCAGCCCTTCCGCTCGCAGACGTGACAATAGATTTATGATTCTCTGCCCCTTCAGCGACCCTCACAGATGTATCATTCATTCATTCTCTCTCTACCCATCTATCTGGCGAGCGACCTCCCTCCCTCCCCATGTATGTGCTTACAGAGACACGCATTCGTATTTCTTTTCTGACCCGTTTGGCAGTAAGTCGCATAACCATTGGCTTTCCTCCTGTCTATTTCCTGGTGATGAAGACGCCGCCATGAGCCTAGGTGCCCGTCAGCAGGTGATTGGATCAGAAAACCATGGTACGTCTACACAATGGAATACTATGCTGCCGTAAAAAAGAAGGAATTCTTATCATTGGCAGCCACCTGGATGGAATTGGAGAACATCATGCTGAGTGAGATAAGCCAGTCAATGAAAGAGAAACAGCACATGACCTCACTCATTTATGGAGAACATTATACACTAATGAACCAAAAGATAGATACAGAGACAGTAAAGCAGCAAACAGACTGTCAGATTACAGCAGGGAGGGGAGGGAGATCTGGGGGAGATAAGAGATCCACCGATGCGAAACTCTGGGGAGGGAGGGCATGTATGGGAGTGTGGTGGGGGAGCGGCAATGGTAAGATATGTACACAGATAATAATTTAATTAAAAAATAAAATTAAATAAAAAATAAAAGAAAGACGCTGCGATGTAACCAATTTATTATCCACTCGAGTGGCTGACGTCGATAGAACACCTGCCTCTGACCTGAGTTCCCGCTCTGTCCGCTGACCTGACACTGTCCCTCTTCTCCCCCCAGAACAGCTCTCCTGCCCCGAGCTGTCACCCCTATGGAGCCAGCCCCCTTTCCGGGGAGAAGATGGCTTCATCTCGATGAGCGCCGTTTGCAGTGAGAGCCCCCCGGTCTTTAGAGGAGGCGGGAAGTGTGGGAACGCCCCGTGTGCGAGGCGAGGTGTCTGCAGGCCCAGCCTGTCCCTCTGCGGGCCTCCCGCTGCTCTCAGGGTCCAAACCCGGGGGGCCGAAACCGGTTCGGCTCAGTGGGTTCGATTCCTGTCAGGGGCATGTACCTTGGGTGCGGGCACATCCCCAGTGGGGGGTGTGCAGGAGGCAGCTGATCGATGATTCTCTCTCATCCATGTTTCTAACTCTCTATCCCTCTCTCTTCCTCTCTGTGAAAAATCAATAAAATAGCCAAAACCGGTGTGGCTCAGAGGTAGAGCGTTGGTCTGCAGACTGAAAGGTCCCGGGTTCGATTCCGGTCAAGGGCATGTACCTTGGTTGCGGGCACATCCCCGGTAGGGGGTGTGCAGGAGGCAGCTGGTCGATGTTTCTCTGTCATCGACGTTTCTAGCTCTCTATCTCCCTTTCTCTCTGTAAAAAAATCAATAAAATATATTCGTTTCTAGCTCTCTATCTCCCTTTCTCTCTGTAAAAAATCAATAAAATATATTTTTTAAAAAAAAGAAAAGAAAAATAAATAAAATATATTTTAAAAATAAAAATAAAATAAATTAATAAAGTAAAACCTGGGGGCATAGCCCTGGAGGTCACCAGGCTCCCCTTCCTGCTTGGCCATCTTGGGGGGCCAAACGGCCACAGGGGTGTCACCGGGTAAGAGCGAGCCGGGCACAGTGCCGGTAGCGGGTTCCAGCACTGGCACCCCCTTAACCAGGTTCTAAGGCAAGTCTGAGAGCCGCTCCTGTGGGCGCCCCAACCTTCTCCCGGAGCCCCCCTCCCCTGGCTGCCAGGCAGCCTCCCGCTGACCCTGTCAAAGAACCCCATCTGCCGGTTGCCACGGTAACTGGAGGAGGCCGATGGCGCCGAGCAGAGCAGAGGGACTCAGAAATGAAACCGGAGGCCAAAGGGGTTCTGCTCAGCGCGATGAATCATCCGGTAAAAGGGGGTCCCCCGCGGCTGCGGTGGGGGCAGCAGGATGGCATACCCACCCCCCGGCCAGAAGTGGGGGTTCCACTGGTTCCTAGCGGCTCCAGCCGCAGGGCAGGCCCATCCTGCGGGCTCCGTGCCGCCGTGGGGGAGAGGCTTCCAGACCTCCCTCCTCTCTTCTGTGGAAGCAGCAAAGCAGACGGGGTGCCCCCCGCGGCCCAGGGCACCCCGGGCCTGGGGGAGGGTGACAGAGAACAGACAGGGCTATGGCTTTGGGATGAGAAAGCCCAGCCCGGCTCTGTCACCGGTCACCTGTGGGTGCTCCCGGCAGACCCAGCTGTGTCCGCACCGGCCAGGCCGCCTGGAGGCCGGGCAGAGGGGGCAGCCCGGCGGGCACCGTCCCAGGATGGCCGGGAAGCTCAATGGTTCTCCATCTGGACAGACAAGGGGGTCCGTGCTCCCCGCAGAGCAGAAAGCCACCCTTCCTTACTTCCTTTCTTTTTTTTTTCTTTTTTAAATATATTTTATTGATTTTCCACAGAGAGGAAGGGAGAGAGATAGAGAGCTAGAAACATCGATAAGAGAGAATCATCGATCAGCTGCCTCTTGCACACCCCCTACCGGGGATGTGCCCACAACCAAGGTACATGCCCTTGACCAGAATCGAATCTGGAACCTTTCAGTCCGCAGGCCGACGCTCTATCCACTGAGCCAAACTGGTTTCGGCAAAAGCCATCCTTTCTACACGAAGCCTCCCTGCTGGAGGGCAGAGGAGAAGTCCGGAGGGCTTCCGGGGGGCGGTGGCCTGGCTGTGGGGTGGGGCTGGCAGCGGGCTCAGCCCTGTGGGTGCCTCACAGCACAGGCCGCAGCGCCTGGATGGGAGCCCCCCGCCCAGATGGGGAGAAAATGCCCGGACACACTACCCCGCCCACAGCTCTCCTCTGTGCCAGCCCGGAGGGTGGGGTGGCACATGGCAGAGGCAGGGCTGGGCGGTGGGAACCACCCCCTGGCAGTTACCCCGGGCTGCGGGCTGCGGGGCTGGAGGCGCTGGGATATGCGCCTGCTCAGAGCCTCTCTCCTCACCCCCCTGCCCCTTTTTTTAAAAAAATTTTAAAATAAATCTTTATTGTTCATATTATTACAAATGTTCCTCATTTCCCCCCCCTCTATTGCTCTTCTCCACCAGGTTCCCACCCCACCCTCTGCCCTTTCCCCACCCCCCATTGTCCTCATCCATAGGTGCACAGTTTATGTTCAGTCTCTTCCCACACCCCCCTCTCTCCTTTTCCCTGAGAATCGTCAGTTCATTCCCCTTCCGAACCTCTGATTCTATTATATTCACCAGTTAATATTGTTCATCAGGGTTTTTTTTAATTCCCTTGGTTTTCAGATTCACTTGTTGATAGTTACAATTTGTTGTTCATAATTTTTATCTTTATTTTCTTCCTCTTCCTATATCTCCTCACGCGTTTAGGCAGCAGGACAGCCGACAGGCAGGTCACTGACCCGCACGCAGGGGAGGGAAGGCCCCTTAACACCTCATCCTAGAAAAACCGCCAGCCAGGAGAGAACTGCAGCCAACCAGCCCGTGGTGGCCCCTCCAGGCTGCTGCCATGGAGGGCTTTGTCTCAGAGTCTGCGAACTCCCGGAGCTGGGACCTGCAGTGCACGCTCAGCTGGTCCAAATAGCCCACCCAGCAGAGCCAGACCCCCGTGCAGGGGGGGCACTGAGCTCCCCGCGCCCCCACGCACTGGCCCCTGCTCCTGCCCCCCCTCCCCAGTGGGGAACAGGCGCCCCTGGCCTGGGTCTCACTTGGGCAGACCTGCCCAGTGCCCGCTTAGGTCCCTGCTGGTCCTAACCTCCTGGTGGGGGGCACAGGGAGGGGGTACACGCTTGGCCAGCCTAGTCCTGCTGCCCTGGGAGGGCCCGTGCTGTGCTGGGGGGGACCCGCATGGACAGGGCAGAGCATCTGGCTGGGCCCTGCGGGGGATGGGGCGCCTCTGGCCTGGGGCAGAAGGAGAGGATTAAGCGGGTGGCAGGGGAGGGCAGGAGCCTGTGGGAGCTCCATTAACCCTGAGCTCACCCCCCCCATTCCCCCCGCCCCCCCCCCCCAGGAGCAGGCAGGAAGAGTTTGGCTTCCTCCTGCAGAGAGAGGTGCCTCGCTGTTGTGTTTGTTTTTCTTTTCTTTCTTTTATTTTTTTAAAATATATTTTTTAATTGATTTTTTACAGAGACAAAGAGAGAGGTATAGAGAGTTAGAAACATTGATGAGAGAGAACCATCGATCAGCTGCCTCTTGCACACCCCCTACTGAGGATGTGCCCGCAACCAAGGCACATGTCCTTGACCGGAATCGAACCTGGGACTCTTCAGTCCGCAGGCCGACGCTCTATCCACTGAGCCAAACCGGTTTCAGCTGTGTTTGCTTTTCTTACCTTTCCATTTCTTATTTGTACACAAACTGTGAATCACTGTTTGTTGGCGATCACGGAGGACTCGCTTCCTAATTAAACAGGGGGAATCTTGGCTAATGGGCAGGACGGAGAAATAGTACCACAGTCTTCACTTCTATGTGAGCGATTCAGCGCATGTGACTTCATCAAGCCTGGCCGAGAGCTTCAGAGCTCAGAGAAAGGAAAATTCAGTGGTGCTGAGGATGGCATTGCTTTGTATCTCCCCCCATTCCTGTCCAATCACTCAACCGATCTTCCCGATCAATCCCAGATGTGCCCTGGAAAACGGGGCTCGGAGTGCCATAGGCATTGCAACACGTCGCGGACGGACCACGAGAATCCTCGTGCTCCCTGTTCGAAGGCTCGTGGCCGTGCTTTAAAAAGCTATGAGCTGCCGAAACCGGTTTTGCTCAGTGGTAGAGCGTCATCCTGCGGACTGAAAGGTCCCAGGTTCGATTCCGGTCAAGGGCATGTACAATGGTTGCGGGCACATCCCCGGTACTGGGTATGCAAGAGGCAGCTGGTCGATGTTTCTCTCATCAATGTTTATATCTCTCTCCCTTCCTCCTCTCTGTAAAAATATCAATAAAATAAATAAATAAATAAATAAATAAATAAAAAGCAATGAGCTCATCAGAACATGTAATGAGTAACTTCAAAACGCAGTTCCCAATCCAGACGAGCAAAGAGTTTTTCTATTGAATAACGATATTTGTTCAAATGCTTCTTTTCGGTGTCTGATGAGGAGGAAGGGTTTCATAACACATTGCGGACGGGATCACGAGAATTCTTGATTCATATTACATAGTGTTTTACAAAGTATCATACTTTAGAAAGGTACCGTGTTTCCCCGAAAATAAGACATCCTCCGAAAATAAGACCTACTTACAGGTTTCCTTCTGAGTGAAATATAAGGCATCCCCCCGAAAATAAGGCCCCCCTAGGCTAAACATGAGAGATTTGGTCCACTGATTCTGAAAGAAATGGAGTCACAAGAAATTCACCAGGAAATTCAGGAATTGGATTGTGATGATGATGTTCCAGAAGATGATGACATGATTGTCATTGAATAAATGAGTAAATTCTTGATACTGTAGGATTCACAATTTGTCTGGTTTGTGCTGACAACTACCGTACTACCGTACCACATTCAGGTAATACATTTCCTTTATTTTCATTTAACAATAAATGTGTACCGTATTCTTCTTCATGAAAAATAAGACACATCCCCTGAAAATAAGACCTAGCGCATCTTTGGGAGCAAAAATTAATATAAGACACTGTCTTATTTTCGGGGAATCAGGGTATTAGCTCGTAAGAACATGTAATGAATAACTTCAACACGCAGCGGGCACTTGATTTTAAAGCATGCTTTTAGCATTTATGCAAAAACGTGTTGTTGTTTTTTTAAATATATATTTTATTGATTTTCTATAGAGGAGAAAGGGATAGAGAGCTAGAAACATCGAAGAGAGAGAAACATCAACCAGCTGCCTCTCGCACACCCCCCACCAGGGATGTGCCCGCAACCAAGGTACATGCCCTTGACCGGAATGGAACCCGGGACCCTTCAGTCCGCAGACCGATGCTCTACCACTGAGCCAAACCGGTTTCGGCAGTGCAAAAACGCTTTTTGTGCTTGTTCGACAGAAACTCATCTGGCCACGGGGTGAAGCCAGCAATGAACCCCCTCACTCTCCCCGGCTCTCCTCCACACCCCCGCTCCCAGACACGCGTGAAGTTTCGTGCACGGAATAATCAGTATGATGCCCGCGATTCCTCCCGCACAATCTGCCCGCCCTCCAGAGAAAGAGACCCCCAGCGGGACCGCGGGCGGAATGAGAAGAGACTTTTACTTTGTTCTCCGGCGCCTGAGCATGTGCATGTGGACGGCGCTGACATCAGACACTCGGAGCGGAGCGGGCGGGGGCGGGGGGAGGTGACGGAGGCGGGAGAGAAGGAGGAAATATGTTGATGAAAACAGTAACTTCTGTTCATCTACATTTCTCGGTGGCTGTCCTAATTAAGCATGTCAGGAAATCTGTCGCCGTTTAATTGCATTGTTTGGAGGGGTTCTGGGGCGGACGGAGGACTTCGGGGACACGGGCACGGGGCAGGGACAAGGGACCACAGTGGTAATATCTTCCCACGGATCGATAACGATCGATAGTCACCCTTCACCCTAAACTCAGAGGACAAAGGAAGAATAGCCGCCCCACCATGTGCTCGCAATGAAACCAGCTCCGGAACAAACAAAGAAAAAAAAAATGAGGGAAAAGAAGACTCTATCTCTGAATAACTGAAATATAGCGGTTGGTTTGAAATCGCTGGGTGACACCGGTGTCCCGGCAGGAAACGGTTCCCTAAGAAACGAGTGGGAAACAAGCTCCAGATGACTCTCAGGTGACCTCGCCCCAGACAGGCGTGCGCCTCGGCCATCGGCTCGGGGAAACGCTGACGGCTGGGGGGGAGGGGGAGGGCGTTCCGATTTCTAGACGCTGCGCCCTCTGTCCCCACCTGGCCACCCCCGCGCTCACTCTTGCTTCTTTCTCTTTGTCGGGGAGCCTTTGTCACCCCGCAAAATAAGCTGGGAGATGTTTTTCTTGCTCCGGGACACAGCATCGTCCCGTTCTTAATAGGGACCACACCTGATCGCGGTCACCCCGATGCTTTCTCGGGGGATCCCGTCTCTGGGGCAGTGCAGGGGGGCTCGCTGCCTGTGGGAAGGAGGTGACGAGGGAAACCCCACAGAGATGTGGCCGTGCCCCGTCCCCCCATCCCCCGTGCCCCGCCCCGGTGTGCAGCCCAGCCTGCACTGACCACTGACCCGCACGACCCCGGCGCTCACACGGGTTGCGTGACTCGGTCAGGCGAACGGACCGGTTCTCTGACACAGTCGGCCGCTCGTGTCACTCGCTGGCCATCGCCCACGGGTTGTGATCCACGTGGGGCCTCAGGGTTGGTGCTCGCTCTGTCCTGTGGAGCAGGCTGACCTCACTTTTCTAGCAGTGCATGGCCATAGACCTGCAATGACAGGAAGTGAGGTCTTTCTCCCTGAGACGCAGCCGAAACGCCCAGAGAACTTCAACGTCCAAAGAGAACAGACTGGAAAGATCGGCTCTCGCCGGGGGGGGGGGGGGCCCCGCTGGGCCTGAGCTGCCAGGTCATGTCTCCATTCTCACGCTTACATTTGTGGGGGTGGAGGGGGGGTCACTGCGTGAGTGGCACGTGTGACCTCAGCGTCCAGAGATCCCCGCGATGGGCTTGGTGACCTTGACTTTAGTGTAAGGTGACCAGATCGTCCAGGTGTTGGCGGGACAGTCCTGATTTCTAATATGTTCCTCCGCGTCCCACAGCATTTTAAAAACAGTCCCGGTTTTTGGAAAGAATCTTTCCAATGTTTCCAATCTTTCCAAAAAATCAGGACCTTTTTTTTAAAATGCTTCGGGACGCGGGAAAAATTGTTAGAAGCTGGGACTGTCCCGCCAACACCTGGACGATCTGGTCACCTTACTTTAAAGCCACCCCCAGGCCCAGATAGCAACGGCCACACCTGGGGCCACATCAAACTCCCAGTGGACACACGGAGGAAGAAAAGATTTCCCATCCCCTGGGGTTTTCTGAAAACGCTGGTGGGAGGGCACACATGCACACATACACACACATGCACACACATGCACGCACACACACACATACACGCACAAACACACACGCACGACACATGCACACACATATACACAGGCACACGCACACACACATGCACACACATACACACAGGCACACACACATGCACACAGACCCCGGGAGCTGGGCAGGCTCCCTGCAGGCGGGTGAGCAGAGCTGGGTCCCTGCAGAGGCCGGAGGGGGGGGGTTGTTAATCACCAGATCAGAGAGAGCTCTTTGTTAATCACCAGATCAGAAAGCGCTCCTGTTAATCACCAGATCAGGGGGGAGGGGACGGAGGGCCCAGGCAGGCCCCGGAGAGTCCTTGTAAGGAGACAATCTCGGAGTCAGGTTTCAGAGCCTGGAGGCCTCTGGCAGAAGGATGCAGAGTACCCAGGATGGAAGCAGGGCCCGCCCGCCCGCCCGGGGCCCAGCGCGGCCTCCCCGGCAGGCCCCCCGCGTCCACCGCGCGGCCTCCCGCCGCCCGCAGAGCGAGGAGCTCCAACAACTGCCTCACCGCCCGACACATGGCTCCCATCCCGGCTCCGCGCGGATCCAGACGCTCGACCATCTTTCCCGAAGACGCCATATGGCGGGCAGAAGCCTGTAGATCTAGCAGCACATCTGCTTGCGCCTCCTTTCTTCTCCGCCCGCCGCCCCCACCCGCAGGGGCAGGCGGACCGCGGGGAGGGCGCCGCGGGGACCTCTGCCCGGCCGCTCCCGGCGACACAAAAACCATCGGGGGCGCGATCGTGGTGAACGGACAACGTGGGGGCCACGCGTGTGCGTGTCCGTGATTTGAGAGGAGGGGAGACACACAAAGGGCAGAGGGTCCCCTTTCTCCGGAGGGCGACTCCCTCAGAGCTACCCCCCCCCCCCCCCCCCCCCGCGAGCACCCAGGGGGGCAGCACCCTCTGCTGAGCCGGTTTTTCCTCTTCCTTTGGCCCAGGAAGCCAGGCTGGCTCGGGAACTGGCCGCTATGGGAGGAAGCCTGCTTTGTTAGCAAAGAGGCTGGATGCTAATGAGCCAGCAAGACACTGCTTTTTTGGGGGGGCGATGAGCGGAGATGGTTGACACTGCTGAAATCCTGGCTCCCCTGGCCTGCTGAGCACATGGGCTGCCGCCTTGGATCCCAGCCCCCAGCGAGACAGGCTGCAAAAAAAAAAAAAAAAAACTAAAAAAATAACGCGTTCTCCCCTCCCGATGACTGAAATCTGGCCCTCTGCGACTCGGAGCAGTTGGGGCTGGGGGAGGACCCGGGAAATAGTCTATAAAGTATTCTCTCCGGCCAGGAATCAAAGAGACACAGGTGAAAATGAGGGGCTCCTTCCAGACTTGAAAGGGAAAGCGGGTAGACACATGGGAGCGATCGAGGCTGGGAGGCAGGGAGGCCAGACCTGACAGGCCGGGGCCAGACCTGACAGGCCGGGGTGCAGGCATCTGCTCCACACCTGGGGGGTGGGGTGGGGTGGAGGGGGTAGGACGGGGGACTCTGCAGATGGGACAGGTGAAACGCTGCCTTTCTGATCTCCTTGTACATTGCTCTGAGCCATGTGTGCGTTGACATGCGTGGCCCCCCAATGCCGTGGAGACGGGAGACGGCGAAAGAGCGAAGCGCAGGTCCCTGGTGGAGAAGCAGACCTTTTCTTTTTTCTTTTTTTTCAAGACCAGAATGAAAACGGAAGCGGCGTCTTTTGAGTGCTGAGCAGGTCAAATACAATATCCCTTCACCTGCCCCGAAACTCTTAGAGGTATCGTCATTCCAGTTTAACAGATGAAAAGCCTGAGGATTACAAAGGAGAGAGAGAGAGAGACAGAGAGAGAGACAGAGAGAGAGAGAGAGAGACCTGACCGGTTTGGCTCAGTGGATAGAGCGTCAGCCTGCGGACGGAAGGGTCCCGGGTTCGATTCCTGTCAAGGGCATGTGCCTTGGTTGCGGGCACATCCCCAGTAGGGGGTGTGCAAGAGGCAGCTGATCGATGTTTCTCTCTCATCGATGTTTCTAACTCTCTAACCCTATCCCTTCCTCTCTATAAAAATCAATAAAATACATTTTTTAAAAGGAAGAAAGAAGGAAAGAAAGAAAGAAATAAGAAAGGAAGGAAGGAAAGAAAGAAAGAAAGAAAAAAAGAAAGGAAGGAAGGAAAAAAGAAAGGAAGAAAGGAGGGGAAACAAAGAACAGAAAAAACCCACAGAACTTTGACAAAGCAGTGCAGCTGGGAGGAGCCCAGGCCGCAGCCATGCCTCTCACTCAGTTCCTGTCTCCCTGTGGTGCAGATGCATCGCCTGAGGGGTGTGCCCGGGGCCCCAGATGCCACCCCGAGCAGATCCCAGCTATGATTTGTATGCAGGCAGGGGCCTCCCTCCTCCTGTGAATCCGGTGCGCTTGCCATCTACATTACGAGTGAAGATTCATGTGGCTGAACTACAGAAACACGGGGAGTGATGACAAAAAGCAGCGAGCAACTAAGGCAGAAACAGCAGAGAGCAGCCATTCGAACCCTTCTCCGTGGGGACTTGTATCCCCATCACTGCCGTTGCCCAGGGCTGGCCAGCCTGGTCCTTCTTTCCGGAGCGCCTTCCTTGTCTTGGGCTCAGTGGACACATAGTGAGTTTGTGGATGAGTATTAAGTGCATTTCACAAAAATGGTAGGTTTGACTAAAAAAATACAGGTGTCAATACTATGCCACTCAGTGAGGACACAACAGCCCAGACTAGATGGTACCAGCTCGGTTCTATTATCAGGAGGGACACCTAACTATCTTTAACAACTAGAAGCCCGGTGCATGAATTCGTACACGGGTGCGGTCCCTCGGCCTGGCTGGCGATCAGGGGTGATTGGGGGGATAAGATGGCCTGCTGGGAGGAGGGACCGCGGGAGGTTGGCCCCAGCAGCAAGCTAACCTACGGCCGATTCCTCGAGGAATTGGGCTCCCTCCTCCCTCCTGCCCGGGTCGTCATTCTGGTCATTTGGTCATAATGGTCACTTAGGCATATATATATATATATATATATATACAGATTCTATTATTATCATTGAGGTGTGGCTATGTAGAATGGCGAGTTTAAATTAAAAAAAAAATCTAGGTTGAAATCCAAGCATGATAAGTCCAGTCAAATTCCTTAAGCCTGTTTCATTTCCAATATAAAATACTACTACTCACTTCATAGGATTGTTGTGAAAATCAGCGATAGTTCGTAGAGATCCTGGTACTGAGTAGATTCTCAAAAATGAAACTACAATTATTATTGTTATTATTATTTTTTTAAAAAAAATATATATTTTATTGATTTTTTACAGAGAGGAAGAGAGAGGGATAGAGAGTTAGAAACGTCGATGAGAGAGAAACATCGATCAGCTGCCTCTTGCACACCCCCTACTGGGGATGTGCCCGCAACCAATGTACATGCCCTTGACCGGAATTGAACCTGGGACCTTTCAGTCCGCAGACCGACACTCTACCGCTGAGCCAAACTGGCTTCGGCAATTGTTATTATTTTTAATAGAGTGTTTCAGAGCATTTACAAAGTGCTTTCATACACGTTCACTCATTCAACCCTGACAAGATCCCAGGAATATGGGAAGTGTTTCTTCTAGCCAATCAATGATGCAATTGAGAGTCAATAATAAGATAACTAAAGTGGTTTGCCGGCTGGATTCGCAATGGAGGCAGTCGATCAATAATTCTCTCTCATTGATGTTTCTATCGCTCTCTCCCTCTCCATTCTTCTCTGAAATAAAAAAATATATATATTTAAAAAATAACTACAGCAATCAGCAAGATGAGCCATTATTATTATTATTACTA